>JAFEMH010000933.1:327500-578537 GCA_022495995.1 Adenophora triphylla var. japonica
ATTAAGATGATTATTATTGTTATTATTATTATGATTATTATGATTATTATTATAATAATAATCTTAATCATAATAATCTTAATCATAATAATTATAATAATAATAATCATAATCATAATAATAATAATAATAATCATAATGATCATAATAATAATAACAATAATAATAATAATAATAATAATAATAATAATCATAATAATAATCATAATCATAATAATAATAATAATCATAATAATAATAATAATAATAATAATAATAATCATAATAATCATAATAATCATAATAATAATAATCATAATAATTATAATAATAATAATCATAATAATCATAATCATAATAACCAAATTGCAAATATTGACAAAACATAGGTAACCAAACTGCAATTTGCCCTATGAAAAATGTCCATCTTGCCCCTCCTTTATTCATGTGTTAGCCATATGTCCTTAATTGTTAACGAAAGTTAGTTTTTAACTGGATTTACATTGAATTGCAACAAATTGACAATGTTGGGAATGAGTTTGCAACTTTTACACTCTTGGGAACCAAATTGCAAAAACTGATAAAACATGGGTAACTAAACTGCAATTTGCCCAAAAAACAACGAGCATGGAAATGAACATTAAAATATTCAAGGCAGTGAAACTGATATTTATTCAAATTTTATGATTGGACAATGAAAGTAACACCTAAAATGAATTAGTTTTCAGTTGTGTGCGATTTGATAAATCATAAGATTTTTTTTTTTTTTGTAAGTTGTGTGAAAATAACTTAGACATAAAAAAGTATTTTTAATTATGGCCAAAAACTTATAAAAAACGCGTTTTTTGTTAACTTAACAAAAAACGTGTTTTACCGTCTTCCTAATAACAACACACAGTTACGTAACCTCTCTCTCTCTCCTCTCTCTCTCTATACGCAAAGGGGAAGATCGCGTCTTCTTCGTCTCCGGCAACCCCAATTGCAATCGCCCTCACCGTCTTCTCCTTCTCCGGCAACACCAATCCCCTCTCCGATCCCAGAAATCAACCGGCGACAGACAACACATAACCGACGATGACTTGGAGAAGATGAACTATTTGAGAGTCGTAATCAAAGAAACCTTCTGTTTACACACTCCATTACCATTACAAAGGATTTGATTTTGAATTGATACCGTTCGGATCGGGACGGAGGGGGTGTCCTGGGATTGCGTTTGCAGCGGTGATGATTGGGTCGGCGCTTGCGAATTTATTGCAGAAGTTTGATTGGGGATTTTCGAATGGGGAAAATGGTGAGGATTTGGATATGACTGAAGCACCTGTTGTTAATTATAACGATTAATCAAGTGCCAGTTGGTGATTAATCAAGTGCCCGTTAGTGTATAATAGAGTGCCCGTTAGTGTATAATCAAGTGCCCGTTGGTGTATAATTGAGTGTCCGTTAGTGTATAATCAAGTGCCCGTTGGTGTATAATTGAGTGCCCGTTAGTGTATAATAGAGTGCCAGTAAGTGTGTAACTGAGTGTCAATGTATTTTTGAATGCCAGTTCATGTAATTTTGAATGCCAGTCCATGTTTTTTTGAATGCCAGTTCATGTTTTTTTGAATATCAGCAAAAATAATTATCAGTGTTTTTGAGTGCCAGTATATGCATTTTTGAGTGCCAGTAAATATGTTTTCAAATGCCAGTCCATGTATTTTTGAATGCCAGTGTAAAAAAGTGCTAGTGCATGTATATTAAGTGACTTTATAAACTAACACTGGCACTTGGTTACACTAACACTGGCACTTTGTTACACTAACACTGGCACTTTGTTAAACTAACACCGGCACTTGTTTTACATTAACACCAAGACTTTGATACACTAACACTGGCACTTTATTACACTAACACTGGCACTTTTTTACACTAGCACTGGCACTTTGTTACACATGCACTGCTTCGTTGAATTGACCCAAACTTCAGCAAATTAAACCCTTTTTCCACACCATTGAAGGACATTCTGTTTATCCAACGAAAAAATGAAGAACTATGGAATCAAATCACACAGTTATCTCCAATTAATTATGTACCAATCAATAAAGTACCAATCAATTATGTAACGAAGCAGAGTTGACAATGGACATTAATGGCGGAACTAGGGCACGAATTGTAGGTTACTAAATACTCATACTGAGTGAACGCCGGAGAACGATCGGAGCTTGGGATGGCCAAAGAAGATGATCGGAGCTTGGGATGGCACGAATTTGTGTAATTACAAAAATGCCACCGTTTGTTTTGAAAACACATTTTTCCTTATCTTAAAAAAAAACTAGTTTTTTATAAGACCAACTCTTAATTATGAGTATTTAGCAAATCGTGTGAAAAATAATCACCGGATAATTTTGATGGGATTATTAATCTGTGTTATCGAGCGTTTGATTGATAATAAGGGAGTAGTATTAATTTGTCGAATGATCGAAATTAGAGCTTTATCCCCTCACTAATAAGCCCGAATAAAAGGTAGTATTACTAATCCTGAGGAGCAGATTACAATGACATTCCATATATGCCCTTGCTTAATTACGGGAATTGTAACATTATTGCCGTTTTTATTTAGTCTTCACAACGTCGTCTTCTCTCTCTGGCTCCCTTCCTTGGCGGTTCTTCCTTCATGAAGGTGACTTCTTCATCTTTTCTGAAAGAAAGAAATTTACAGAATGAATGGGGTCTGCAATCCATACACTCAGACTCAGTGCACAGATGGGAGAAAGAAATAGAGTAGGTAAGATAAACAAAAGCTTGAGCGGGGGACTTACACCATTAATGGCGTTTTCAGAGATTTGAGATAGATAATTAAATTGTTTTGGCTTTTATAATTTGGGTATCCATCTCTCAAATTTATCTTTTTTTTTTTGTTTGTTTAATCTTATGAAAAAGGCTTTACTTTTTATTTATTTCTTTTGTCCCAAAATAATTGTCATATTTTGATTTTATTTCATTTTTTCAATTTATTGAGATTGACCAAAATTTTATAAAATTTCATCTAACTTCATGAAACTGTTATAAAAACAAAATGTGAAGTGTGTTTTTTTTTTTTTTTGAATGAATAATGTGTAGTATGCTTAATACTCCCTCCGTCCCATAACAAGTTACCCGTTTACTGTTTGGGCGGTCAACACAAATGAACTTTGACCAAACGTTAATATCAATTTAATCATCTTAGTAAAATTCTAAAAAATGTTATTAATAAGTCACTATGTAATTTATGAATAAAAATTTTTAAAATTTCATTACAATGATTAGATTGCCATTCTTGGGTCAAAGTTCATGTGTGTTGACCGTCGAAACAGTAAACGAGTAAATTGTTATGGGACGGAGGGAGTATTATAAAAGGGTACTATTGGAAAAAGAATATTACTATTGCATTCAAAGTATGTTATCCTATTCCTACCAAAAGGTTTCTATTTTTGTGAAATCAGGATTATTAGTATTCATTACTAATATTGAGCGGTTTAATAATTTCTTCATTAGTAATACTGTCAATTCTTATTCGGCAACCAAACGAGCCCTTAGAGATAAAACAATACTTTCTGATGATGCCAAAAACGTCATATTATCTCAAATCCAGTGCTTCAGATATTCCAAGTGACTTGAATAGCCAGAAAAAGATAAATAAACACGTAAACTAAGCCAGAGCTTCACTGGCAAAGACCATCTGACGTGAGAGTGATTATGAGTGTTTATGAGAGCAAATCAATGGGAAATATGATAAATTTGCCCCCGTACTTAGCTATTAGACCCAGATATACCCCTCATCTTATTTTTTCGCACATATACCCTCGTATAAATATTTAATTAGGGTAAATTTGACCAAAAACTAACTTTTCGTCAAATTTTTAACGAAATTGCTGAATAGTATGGCTTTATGGTAATTTTGCACATCCACGTCATTTAAATGATTAAATTTATAATTTTTTATGATATATTAAAAGTTAATTAATTTAATATTTATCTCCTCACTAATTTAATAAACATTTCTTCAAAACATACTTTTTTTTAAATATAAGAAAAAGAAATCTCCTTCTCTACAATCCAGTCGGCCATATCAACCACCACCACCAACCATTACCACTGCCATCACTAGCCATTACCGTTATCACCGTCAACATCAAAGCCACCACCAACATCAACCTAAAATCGCCTCTGCTAACCCAAAACCACCGTTATTTCTATCTTCACCTCCAAATATACACACAACACACAAGTTACTCTCAATGATCGACGCCATGCCTGAATAATCATCCCCACGAAGATCCGACAGAGACTCCAAATCTCTGACAAAGACTCCAAATCTCTGCCCGGTGAAGCTCCGACAAACACTTCCCCATCGATTTCAAGGGTAAATCAAAGAGTTCACCGAAGTTGTTCGATCTGATTTAGATCTGAAATGGTCCCATCGATTTGATACCTATTTTCTCTCACAATCTTGCCATGTTCGTCCCCCTAAGACACAACCTCAATTTCCTTTGCTGATCCCTTTACTGGAAAGAAGGAATTGAAGGATTGGAACTATTCAAAAAGACACCAGAAGATGGAAAATGATGGAACTAATTTCATAAAAGAAAAAAACTTGTTTGGTTAATGAAATCAACTCCAAAAATAGGAAGAGATGAGAATTAGAAACATGAGAGAGCAATCATAGGGCAACATTTATCCCCTTTGTTGGTACTAACACCATTCATTTTTGTATAATGGTGGCGTGGGTGTTTAGCACTATTGTCGATCTCGATGCCATATGCTGGAAAAGAAACAAGTTAAACAGAGAAGTAATTCAGCCAAAATTAATCTGAGAGATCTGGAGAGGAGACTGTTAGGGATTAGAGATGAAGGGCAGACTGAGGTGGAGCAGTATGGCGCCGGAGCAGGGAGAGTCTGGTGGATGAGTGATGGTCGACGGGGAGGTTTAATGAAGAACTTGGTTCTTCAATTTTACAGATAAAGGATTTAGGGTTGAATGGAAAGTTAGTTTTAGTCAATTAAATGACGTGGATGTGTAAAATTACCAAAAAGTCATCCTAGTCAGCAATTTCATTCAGAAAGTTAGTTTTGGTCAAATTTACCCTAATTAAATGTTCATACGAGGGCATATGTGCGGAAAAATAAGATGAGGGGTATATATGCGTCTAATAGCTAAGTACGGGGGCAAATTTATCATATTTCCCGCAAATCAATTGATAAAAGTTCAGAGTCAAATAATGTGTTACCAGAAATTTGTGATTAATGTGTATATTTATAGTTGTAGGAGATAGTTTCCTGCCTTGGATAGCAAGTTATGAGATAATAAGGAGTTGAATCCTACTCAGATCCTAATTTCATGATGTCCATGTTGGACTAGGATTAGAACTGTGCTCTGGATGTATGTCGGGCAGGTCATGCTCCTCGACATAGTCATCACTCGTTTGTTGGTCGACATAGTTTCTATGTCGGGCATGAGGGATTTCTCAAGGTAGGGAGGCCCACTCCCTTTGTCATCTTAAGTGTAGCCTTGGTGGGATTAAATGTGGAGACTTGGTCTAGACCGTCTTAGGCCTATGTCTTAGTCGACATAGCCTAGCTCCCTGATCGTCCTAGTCATATGACGAGCTCTTTATGTCTTGGTCGACATAGGGCTATGTCGGGCAAGATATAATGAGCATAGGTAGGAAATCCCTTTCCCGATGTTGTATTTAGGAGTTATATATATTTCCCATTGGGCTTAACCTACTGGGCCTTTGCCCGTTTTCTGGC
Source organism: Adenophora triphylla var. japonica (assembly GCA_022495995.1). Lineage (NCBI taxonomy): Eukaryota > Viridiplantae > Streptophyta > Magnoliopsida > Asterales > Campanulaceae > Adenophora > Adenophora triphylla. The sequence continues at coordinate 333,249 of JAFEMH010000933.1, forward strand.
CCAAAGTCGTACTCGGTTTATACCGTTCAGTGGCCCCCGACTTTCTAGCTCAGCTATGTCGAGGAGAAAGTGTATCTCATCCTTGACTTACGGATATGAAGGGTTTTTCTCGAAATACGAGGCAGCTAACCATTTTAATCGACAAATTTAGACATTGATGGACACGCTTATCATTGACACGACATTCGCATCGGGAACACGCACCAGCCTTAAATTCGGGGAGTGGGATAACGTGTTACCCATTGCCTTCGACCGGTATCCACTCGGATATGGGTATAAAAAGATAATCCCTTCTCATTTTTACTCTTTCATCACTCTTAAATTTGAGAAGGAGCTTATAAGATTCATATTTCTTGGAGAGATTCTTCGTTTTTTGCTTGATTTCTAGAGATTTAAGTTCGATTCGTTCCATCTTCTCATATTTTCATCTTCATAAACAGGTAATTTCCTCTTTCCTAACCATTTTTAAACATTTTGAGTTTGAATCTTGTTGGGGGCTTTTAGAACCACCATTGTTGCCCCCATTGTTGTTTGTCAAGCTTCTTCATATCTCGTCATGGCAAGAACGTGGAGGAGTAACCCCAGTGCTATATAATGTTATCATACTCAAAATCTACGGATTTAAAAGAGGATTGATGGTCCGTGGATGATGGTGGGTTTGAATGAGATAAGGGAAATTTTGACAAGGTACCAATCTCCTAGGAATGACGTTGCATACCCTAGTCAGTTTAGGATTGACCATCCTTGACCTCAATTCTCCAAAGGTGGTGTTGTTTCGACGATGGACTGAAATCCTTGACCACATCAATCTGTATTATTTGAAAGTCGGGCACTTGGAGCGTCCACGGTTAGGTGAGGTCCCTTCCTCGACTTTGATGGGTGAGACGGGGAGGAGTACCTCCTCCTCCTCGTCATTATCATTGTCCTTGTCTAGCAATACTAATCCCATGTTTCTTCTGCAGATATGTCGGGTTGAGAACAAAATGTTGCCCATCCTCAAGTTGTTCCTTCTATGTCGGGGAGGATTATTGATGCATTTGACGAGGGAGCACGTGCTGGTGCCTGCCATAGGGGTCGTGGTCGGTCTCAAAGGGGGAGATCGGGCACGCCCAGGGGGTAGGCAAGTTAAATCTGGGGACCCCATGGCAATTATGGTGTATCTAGGGATGAATACCGCCTAACTTATACAACGCCCTTACCTTTGCACGACAAGGATGCCTTATGTGATTTCTTTTACAACTTGAACCATGTCTCCTTCTTTTATAAACAGTTTCAAATTGGTCTCCGCCTTCCCCTTGACCTATTCATTTGTGAGTTTTTAGAGGACATACACGCTGTCCCGGCCATGATTGGAGCAAATGTCGTGAGTTATTTATCTGGCTTCATTGTCTTGTGCTGTAGTCTTGGGTTTGAGCCATGACGGTCATAAGTTTTTTCAGGTGATTTATAAAAAGGATACCCATGTCATAGTGGTGAGGAGTGATCCCAACCGTCCTAAACTAATCTTCCCGGTGTCAAGCAAGGTGTCTGATTGGAACAACCACTACAAGAAATTACACTATTTACGGAGGCTAAAATCTGCCCTATATAGTAACCGGGGCCGCCATAAATACTATATACGGCGGCTGCTCGGCGGTTTATTGGGCGCCGTATAAGGTTGCACCGTATTTGTATTTACGGCGAATATTATAGCCGTATATAGTATTTACGGCGGATATATGGGCCGCCGTATATAACGAAGTACAAATACGACGGATATATTGTCGCCGTATATGAGGAAGTATTTATGGGGGATATAGAGGCCGCCGTATATAATGAAGTACAAATACGTCATATGTATTGCAGTCGTATATGAGGAAGTTTAGATACGACAGATATATTGCTGCCGTATATAAGAAAATACAATTACGGCGGATATTGAGGCCGCCATTTTAGAAGGGACGAGTCTTTCCAAGGGGCACGAGTCGTCCCCCTTTTGACTCTCTCAGATTCACTCGTCCCCCTTTATGGAATAGTTGGTTGTGCAGGGGACGAGTTACCCACTTGAGGTTATTTACGGCGGATATAGGGTCGTCATAAATAACTTGGCTTTGCACTGCCGTGTCTTTCTCCCTGCATGGCCGAGAGCACTCCCTGTATATTAAACCCAAATGCAATAAAAGCTAAAGCTTGAGCCAAATGCAACCTGTATAATAACTAGGCTTCGTAAATGTAAATACACATTGTTTTAACACCATGTATATTAACCCAAATGCAATCTTAGATTACAAAAGATAAAGCTTGGGCCTCTCTTTTACAATGTAGCTCTACACCCAAACTTAAATCTACACAAAATGATCAATGATCTATACATCAAAGATAAAGTTTATTTTTGCACAAGTTTCAAACTTTGCTTCAGCTCAAGTTTTTCAAGGCCAAACAAACAAGAAAACCATTGAATGGGTCCCCCTCACCTTCTCCATTGCCCTCCATTGAAGCTCCAGTCCACCTTGTTCATGTCCATTCCCACCATCCATGGCACAAGCATAGCTGGGTCCCACCTGTTTACAAGATTCATCAGAAAAAGATTCTTGTATAAGCATTTAAGTTTTGTTTTGGTTTCTCAGATACATACTATTTGTACTTTGATTCGGCACTCCCAGTTGACAACAAATATATGAGCATTAGCTAACATTGGATTACTTTCTTAATACACAAAAGAAATGATTAATTGAAGAAGGCTTCATTTGTATCAGTTCAACTGCTACATAGACCAACCTGAAACTTAAACATGAATTCAACATATAGGGCGCTAATGATGTAAATCTGAATTCCATAGATGAGTTTGCAACTGAGAGAAGGAAAAATAAAATTGAGTCAACACGTGATTGATTCAATGTAAGATGGATTATGTCCTAATTGCCAGCATTGCAGCGATCTACATCAGATCAGTTTTGACAGACTTCAATCATACACCAACATAATCCTACTATACTTTCACACAATTAAGAGTCCATTTTAAAAGATAAAACATAAATGCCCATATATGAGAATTTCCTTCTTTTTCTTTTTTTTTTTCACTACCGACCATGAGTTGAAGAGAAGGGGAAAAGTGAGAATGTCGCGGCCATAATCAAGTCTAACATTGTAAGAACTCGAAAATTTTAAACTTTTAATTAATTTTTTTTTTTTAGAAAATAATTAATGTAATTATAATTATTAATTAGCATTTAATAAGTGGGTTATTAAAGGTTAATTGAATGGGTTGGATGATTTAATCAAGTTGGGCTAGGTAAGTGGCCTTGTGAAGTAAAGGGGCCCAAGGAGGGTAATACCCAAATATAAATACCCAAAACTCTTCCTTAATTTTCCATAACTCTCATAATTTACAAAAGAGAAAAGAAAAAAAAAATTGAAACCCTAACCCTAAACCAAGGAGGCGGCTGGCAGCAGAGGGAGAAGGAGAAAACAGCCGAGCTCTTGACCTTCTTTGGTCAATTTTTCTTAACCATAATCAAGGTAATGTAAAATCCTAAATTCTAGTTTTCGTTTCATTCAATTCGGATTATTATTGAATTAGTTATGAATTTTTGAAGATTAAAATTATGTTTGTTCTTGGATGATCATTCTTATGATTTAAATGTTCAATCTTGGAATTAATCAAATTGATTGATGATTATAATGATGGAAGGATTTAATGTTTAATGATTAGTAGTATAACCTAATGATAAATCTTAAATCTTGAATAATAAGAATAAGAAACTTGAATTTTGAGATGTAGAAATCCCTAATTATGTTCTTGGGTTGAATTAAATGATTATGTCAATTATTCTTGGATGAAAAGATGGAACAAAAATCATGTTTGGGCATGGTAGGGTTCAGCCGAATGAACAGGATGAGGTATAGGTATGGTTTGATTGAAATTGTTAAAATTTTGGTTTAGTTTAAAGGGTTACAGTTAAGTTTCAAACTGAAAAAGGGCTAAATTGAATAGTTATAATCTGAAACCATTAGAATTCTGACTGTGCAGTCAGGAATTAGATGGAAAACTTAACTGAAGGACTAAACTGTAAAGTTCAAAACTGCAGGAGGACCAAACTGAAATTATCTAAAATTTGAAGGACCATTTGGTATTATCTAAAAGTTAAGGGACTGTTTTGCAAATATTTAAAAGTTGAGGGATTGTTTTGCAAATACTCATAAATTGAGGGACTGTTTTGCAAATACCTAAAAGATGGAGGACCTTTTAGTAATTAGTCAAAAGTAGAAGGGCTTAAGTAGAAATCCTAAAAGAGGAAAGTCTACTTTAGAGTTAAAATTTATGAAAAAAATAGAAAAGAGAACAACCCTAAATAAAATCAATCTATAATTAGGAAAATTACAAGTCCAAGAATAATGAAATTCCCAAATATGAAAAGTTTTCAAAAATAGAAACTTCCCAAACCTAGAAGATTACTAAATAAAGAAAGGAAAGAAGTTAAATTATAACGCATGAGATTTAACTAAGTAGAGATAGTTAACGACAAATGCGAGATACTAAGTTACTCTTTCGTGGTTGTAGATACGCACGGGAAGAGCTGTACAAGAAGTTAGACCAAGGTAAGGGATTACGCTCCTTAGCATTTGATTGTTTCATATCCTTTGTGTTAGGATTCTAAAAGTTTCATAAAGTATGTGCTACCAAGTGGCCGGTAGTGATTTGTATTCCCTCGTTATGAACGTTTTTGGAATATCTTACCATTGATGCGTTTTGTTCAATGTGTATCTATGTGAATTGAAATTGACTTATGTGTTCTCGTACCCTGAACACTATATGTATATGATGTTAATTTGTCCAATTGTAAGGACTTTTATGTTTGGGGTCGTTACATTGAAATGACCTAAGGACTTTTTATGTTTGGGGTCGTTACATTGAAATGACCTAAGGCCTAACAGATTGAAATAGTCTCAAAGTTAAATAAATTGGTCTAAACAGATTGAAATGACCTTCACTATAGAAGGAAGTGATCTAAATTCTATAGATGTGATTATCATGATGCATCAGAGTAAGGGGGCGCTTTGATATTAGCGTAAGAGAACCTTATTCAACGATTGCCTGAAAAGGTGTATCGGAATCGCCTAGATGAAAGGTGCAAAAGTAATTGAAATAGACGGACAAGTATGTGTAAAGTTCCATGGGTTATTGGTAAAAGTGCCACTACTTGTTATTTGAAAAAGTATCCTTCTTTGACATTCTCAGTACCTAAACTATTTATTATACCTGCTATCCTTTCATTGATATATTGTTAAACTCCATTCGTTCCGGTCGTCTCTTCTTAGAAACCGAAGAGACTCCGTATGAACTTACTGAGCTTTGTTCGCTCACCCTTTCATATTCTTTCCCCTCCCAGGTAATAAATGATTGGAGTGGATTGGCTGCGTATTGATGGATTAGCGGCTTTTGGAGTTCAAATAATTATTTTAGTACATTAAGTATTTTTGAGCTAGTGGTTTGTACTAGCCGTAGAGATTATTACCGTTTTCAGCATTGAAGTTTATTTCAAATAGTGGTTAGTATTTTGAATTATGGTTTTAGTAGCCGTTGAAGGCTATTCTATTAATAAAGTAAGTATTATTATTATGTGTGAAAATTGGGGTCGTTACAGTTGGTATCAGAGCTTTGGCTTTAGATCACATGGGAGACTTTTAGAGCATTAAGCATATTAGAAGAAGTAGTAATTGAGTATAATTGGGCCTACCTAGAAAGTATTTGGGACGGAGAATTTTAGGGTAAAAAAAAAATAATAATAAAATTCTTTAAGAGTCTAACTATGAAATGGTGAAAATTAAAAGATTGTAATTGGGAAGTTGAAAGTTAGAAGAATTTTCTTTTGGGATTACAAATGCCTAAGTATGATGTATGACGTATACTATGTGTTTGGATCTTTACCAGTGATACTAATGAGGGTTATTTCTTACTTGTAGGAAATGGATCACCGAAAGAAGTATTTTGGGATGTAATACTATTACTTGTGCATTGCTATTTCGTACATTGAGGATTAAGTGTCACTGATGAAATTTTCTTTTGTTTAGGGAAATGGATGCTTGTAGAAGAGAACAAAGACGGAGGACTTAGGCTGAACTGAGAGTGACTCAACTAAGTGCAGATTTGCAAATGGCTGAGGAGGAAATCATAGAAACTCGGAATCGGTTGATCGAGGCAGAGGAGTACATCCATACTCTTAGGAAGGAATGTTATCAAACCTATCATGAGCTAGAGAAAGTAAAGAAAGATAACGCTAAGAAAAGGGACCGGGCAGAATCGGAAACATCTGTTGTTCCCAAGGTTGAAGATGAAGTAGCGGAAGGACCAAAGGGTAGAAAGAAAGTGAGGTTGGAGACAGAGGGTGGAAATAAAGTAATCTACTTTTAGTTATGGAACGGATAGGAATTTGCAATAGTGGTATTTTGATTCTAGTGGTAGTAGTCGAACTTAGGATTCGGCCTTTTGTTTTATCTTAGTGGTAAGGATGTGAATTTAAAAGGTTTCATGCTAGTTTATGAAATAAAGTTTAGTTGCAATTAATTTATATTTGCACGATTGTGTTCCTACATGTTAATTATGTGAATTGAATTGGAACATGAAAGATTGGTCTAGGGGATTGACCAAAAGTATATGTTAACTGGCTAAATGAACAGCTAAGTGTGATTAATTTTGGGTCAAGTGAAACGACCTATGGAAGTAATTACCAATCTAGTGAAACGATTGGTGGTCTGATGAAATGACCTATGATTGAATGTGTTAATATGTATTGAAATTGTATATGTGTATAAGTATAAAGTAATTAGCATGAATATTGCTAGTATTGGTGTGAGTGAAAACGCCTTGTATTCATATAATAATGAGAATGTTACGTATCGTCCTCAGATGTCGAGAAACACCAGGAGTGGAAATGGCGACCATGGACAGACAGACCCTGATATGGCAAATCTGTTACAGACTTTAACTCAGGCAGTGACCGGAATTGGTCAAGTTGTGCAGGGTTGGCGCAGCAGCAGCCGCCACCTCAACACGTACCGCTCAGGGACCCTCTGGAGCAGTTTCAGAGGAGAAAACCTGACTCGTTTTCCGAAGATCCGAAGGAGAAACCTGCGGATTGGATTAAGAACATGGAAAAGATATTTGAGACTCTTACTTGCACCGCAGAGCAGAAGGTGGTGTTCGCAACTTTTGTGTTGAAAGGTAGTGCGCAAACTTGGTGGGAAGCCGAGCGCAGACGGCCCATTGCACGTGGAGCCGGGAACTACACGTGGGACATGTTCAAGACCGCGTTCAATGACAAGTACTATCCTGCCAGTGTAAGGAATGCAAAGGTAGCTGAGTTCCTGACCTTGGAACAAGGGGGCAAAACCGTGGACGAGTATTGCGCCAAATTCACATAATTGTTGGAGTTTGCACCAGCTTTCTTCGAGAACGAAGATCAGAAAGCGAGGAAATTCGAAGCTGGCCTAAGTGACAGGATCAGATTCAGGATCACCCCTCTACTTTTACCGACTTATGGCCAAGTGTTGGACCGGGCCAGAATAGTGGAGAAGGAATCAGACAACTATCGCAGCAAGAAGGATGAAAAGAGGAAGTCCACTGAAAAGGAATCAACCGGGTCCAAGGGATTCACAGAGAAGTGGAACCGGAACGGGGCTGGTAGTAAGCGGAAAACTACAGATGAGGACCGTGGGAAAGGCGTGGCAGATAACAATGTTCCGAACAAGAACTACGATAACCGCCGAGACGTGAAGCGAGGCGACACTCGAGGAAAAGAACCGAAAGAAAAGTGCAAGTTGTGTGATAAGAGCCACAAGACTGAGGACTGTTGGTATAATGACCGAAAATGTTACATCTGCAATACGACAGGACATCCTAAATGGAAATGCCCGGAAGCTCAGAAGGACGATGCTACTCCAGGAGCTGTAGGCGACAACAAGAGAAATATGGGAGGTCGTGGCCGCGTATTCACCATGACAGCCAGAGATGCGAGGGTCACTAACGATGACGTGACAGGTACTCTTCATCCCCTTACTTGTAGTGTGTACGCATAATTTGAAACGGGCGCTACCCATTCTGTCATTAGTACCCGTTTAGCGAAATGCTTAAAATGGAAACCTGAGGCATTAGAAATACCTTTGGTGATAGATACCCTGACTAAAGAGTCGATCCCTATGTCGGCTGTGTATAGGAATTTCCCTTTGATAATAGGTGATAGAGAACTCGAGGTTGACCTAATAGAGTTGGAAATGAATGAATTTGACATTATTCTGTGAATGGATTGGTTAGCGGCTTACCATGCAAAGTAGACTATTTCAAGAAGGAAGTACAATTTCGGTTATCATCTAGGGAGGAGGTTGTTTTCATGTATAGAGACCGAGAAGTCGATTGGGTCTTATATCAATGATGAAAGCTCGGAAGATGCTACGGAAAGGGTGCGAGGGATTCTTGGCCTATATAAGCGAGATGAATAAGAAACAAGTGAGCATAGAATCTCCGTCAGTAGTAAAAGATTTTAAGGATGTGTTCCCAGAAGATTTGCCTGGATTACCACCAGAAAGGGAGGTGGAATTTTTCATAGACCTAGTACCAGAAACTGCACCGATATTGAAGGCACCGTACCGAATGGCGCCAAATGAACTTGAGGAACATGAAGAACATTTGAGGTTAGTTCCACATATTTTTGTGAAAAGAAAATAAAAAAATCAATAAAAAATTGTACGCTAAATTCAAGAAGTATGAATTTTAGCGGGAGAGAGAGCGGTATTCTTAGGGATTGTGGTATCTAAGGATGGGATTGAAGTAGATCCAACGAAAATAGAAAATATGGTATGTTGGGAGAGACCAACCACAGTTAGCGAAATAAGAAGTTTCTTGGGGTTAGCATGATACTAGGGGAAATTCGTGGAAGGATTTTCAAAGATATTGGGATCGTTAACGAGGTTAACACAGAGAGAAGCAAAGTTCGTTTGGTTAGAGGAATGTGAAAAGAAAATTCAGGAGCTGAAAAGTCGATTAGTGTCACTTTGTTCTTGCTTTGTGCGTCGGGATCAGAGGGATATGTGATAAATAGTGATACTTTGTTGAAGGGATTAGGTTGTGTGTTGATGCAAAATGATAAGGTGATAGCTTATGCATCTAGGCAACTGAAGAACCATGAGAGGAATTACCCGACCCACGATTTGGAATTAGCAGCGGTGGTATTTTCATTGAAAATTTGGAGACATTACTTGTATGGAACAACTTGTCAAATATATACGGATCATAAGAGTCTTAAATACATTTTCACTCAGAAGGAGCTTAATATGAGACAAAGGAGATGGCTTGAATTATTGCAGGATTATGATTGTACGATATCAAACCATCCAGGGAAGGCCAATAAAGTGGCCGATGCATCGAGTAGGAAGAGTCGAGGAACCTTAGCGGCGTTGATTTCTATGGGGGTAAGTGCGTGGAATAACATTGAGGTTTCAAACTTAGGAGTGCGAGTTAAAGGTTATTTGGCTCAGCTGAGGGTTCAGCCGACACTTTTGAACAGAATTAAGGAAGCCCAAGAAATTGACGAAGAGGCAGTAAAGATGCAAGAGAGTATAGCCAAGGGAAAGTTAAGTCCACGATATGTGGGACCGTTCGAGATCCTTGACAAGATTGGGGAAGTGGCCTATAGATTGGCATTACCACCGGTATTAGCTGAAGTGCATAATGTGTTCCATGTCTCCATGCTAGGGAAGTATATTCACGATCCGAGTCACGTGATCGAGTATAAACAGCTAAGAGTCCGTGCTGATTTGACTTATGATGAAAGGCCGATCAAAATCGTCGACAGAAAAGACGAGAATGTGAGGAAGCGGTTGGTTCCTTATGTGAAAGTACAGTTGAGCAACCATACCGAAAGGGAAGCAACTTGGGAACTAGAAAGCGAGATTGTAAGTACCCCAATCTGGATCACACCCTTTCAAACACACGGGAAACACTGCAGACTCAGCAACACAGTCTCGACGACCCCTCTCACTCAAAACCCTCTCTAAACCCCCAACCAAACCAAGGGAGGAGCCTTTCTGGGATAAAAAGGGACAAAAGGACCTTTTGGGAATTTTCAGGAAATTGGGAAAGCAATATTGGTCCGTACGGACCTCTTTGTTGTCATAATTACCGAATCTTCTTAAAGTCCACAATATTCCCTCAAATCCCGGGGAAAATGATTACTCCCCTGCAGAGTTGGTCCGTACGGACCTCTTTGCATGCAAGATGGTCCGTACGGACCTTATTGCTCAGGGGACACCATAATTGCAAATATTCCTCCATCATCACAGATTCCCTCAAATCGAGGAAAACCAAAAAACTGGATTACCAGGGAGGTCCGTACGGACCTTCTTGCACCTAATCTGGCACTATAAATAGAGGGCTCCCCCTCCTCATTTTCACACACCTCCCACTTCTCTCTTCCTCCCTAGGCCTTCTGGCTTCCCCTCTAAGTCCTTCCGAGGCATTCCCGGCCCCTTTCGGATCCTTCCGAGGCCTTCCGAGCCCTCGTGGTGTTCGAAGCCTCCCGAGCGCTCCCGAGACGCTCCCGCGCTGCCCCGAGGCACTCTCGAGGTACTCGAGGCCCCTCGTGGTACTCCGAGGCCTTGCACGGTCTTTCCACAGTGTCCGGCTCTTTCCGAGACAAACCGACGATCCCAAACCACGCCGAAACTCTGCCCGAGTGACTCCTGCCACCACAACGCACGCCGAACCTCTGCCCGAGTGATCCCGACGATCCCCACGCACGCCGAACCTCTGCCCGAACGCATCCTGCAACCTCAACTCACGCCGAAACTCTGTCCGCAGACAACCGGCATCTCCCGAAGCAATCCCGATCCGTACCGGAACGCTACTCCGACCTCAAACACTATTCCCCAGCGGAAGACAGACACGAACCAACATTGGTAAGGCTTCCTTCCATTACTATTTCAATACATTTCCATACATAGCATACAATGTAGACATCCGATACAGCATGCATTTTTAAAAAGCACACACACACACACACAACATTTAAAGGATATTAGGGGTATCCGAAAGACTCGTTTTACGAGGCTACTCGGGTGAGCTCTAATATTCTAATATTCTCTTCCCGAGGAGTCATCTGACCTCCGAACTCAAAATCTCATCACACAAAAACAGTTTAAAATTATCTTTAAACTGATGCCCTTTTTCAATGTTTTGGGCTTAATAAAAACGGCGTGGCGACTCTACAAATGCGAAAAACAAACGGCGAGACAAACCGCTCCAACGCGAAAGACTGCCAGATGCCGGGGCCGCGAGGCCTTTCTCGGATCCGGGCTATTTCAGTTGGCGACTCTGCTGGGGATCTTTTTGTTTTAAAATCTTTTTAAACAAAACAAAAGATTTTTAAAACGATGATGAGGGTCAAACTTTCATTTTACCCCTTCCTTTAACTGTTGTGTGTGTGCACGTGCTTCGTTTTTATTTAAAAAAAAAAATAAAAATACAAAAAAATGCATCAATATACATCTGTGCATACATATAAAATTCTTCAAAAACTTCTGTTTTACTCAGAAAAAGAATTTTAGAGACCGCACACTACGCGCACTGCTGCCTCGGTTACACCGCACTCTACTCACACTGCTGCCTCGGTTACACCGCACGCTACGCGCACTGCTGCCTCGGATACACTGCACACTACAACCCTCATCCCGGAGTGGTCTCGGTTGCGATCCGTTAGGTCTTCCTAGGCCTCTTGGACGCGCACGGGATCATTCCAAACATCCCATCCTAGCCAAGCGTCAACCCCGCACGTTTGAGTCTTGAGTCACACTCTGTCCGGACTCGGTTGGTTTTACCCGGTCCGTGTCATACAGCTTGGATACATATACCATGCCGGCCATTTTTGAGTCAAGGCTCGGAACTCAAGATCCCTTGCGCAAGCAAAGCGATGAAAGGTCATGCTAAAATCTTGACACGATCTTGATTTCCGAAGCTACACCTGCACGATGTTCCGTCCGGATATACATCCATGCTCGCATGACACCATGTCATCACGCCTATGATACGTCGGCCATGACAATATGACCCGGCCAACGCCTAACGTCACAGATCCCCCTTGCGCAAGCAAGCAAAGAGAAGGTCATGCCGAACTCTTGACCTGATCTTGACTCGATGGCCGGCTCGGTTCACTATTCACATGGCTAACGCATCAAAACGAACATGACAGGCTCGGTCCTTAGGTTCGACTTTTCTTTTTAGGCCGGTGGAAACCGCTTGCACTATAGGACCCTCGCACAGGTCCACCCTGGGAAGTCGAAATACGTATGCAAAACGAGGGCTTATAGCCGCACAGATGGTCTCCATCGACCCGGGATCTAGCATAGTTGCGAAAAACAAGAGCAATCTTTTCCAACCTACCTAGGATTACGAGAAAACACGTTTTAAGTAAATTAAAACAACAAAAAAAAAAATCAAAAATAAAAGAAACGGAAACCGCATGCCACGTGAGCTTTCCCCCTTCTATCCCGTTAGGCCATTCCCGTGTCTAAACCTTGCCCGTCACCCCTCCAGCGAACCGAGAGTGGTTGAGAATACCTGGAAGCCGCCTTTTCGGCATCGAGGTCACAAGGTCCGATAGCCCTTCCAGTTCAACGGTCCGCACCGTCCGATACTCCCCATGACGGGATCAACGTATAACGGTGAGGGAAACGGAACCCCGCCACTAAGGAACCTCCAGACAATGGAGGAGGTGCTGCGAGCCTTCGAAACCATCAAGAAGCGCCAAGAGGAACAAAGAAGCCTGGATCGTAGACACCTCCGCGTCTTCGAGGAACAGTAGCTTCCCCAACCTCGATGGAACCTTTGTTCTCATAGAAGACGAAGACATACCGGCTCCCCCGGTTTCTCAAAGCTATCGGCGGGTCCCGCCTCGCTAAGCTACGAGATCCCAAAGAACGCAAAGCAGCCTCTCCGCTCAAAGCTCCTCGGGCGTCGGTCAGCGGCTGCGACATGCCCGCCTCGGCACGCTCGGTTTCCGGCTCGCACATCAAGCTTCCGCACTAACAAAGACACATACGTGCTCGCTCCGCCAGATCCCACGCATCTCGGTATCCCCGGGATTCAATCCTTTACCTCTATACGAGCCTCGCAACCACAATCAAAAGTCCCCATTCTTACTGAGGACAGCATCCCGAGCGGATACCCCGACATCTCAAGTTTGCCACTGCTAGTCCGCCATTGGGGCTAATGAATCATTTCCCAGTTCCCAAACACAACCCTTAGCGGACCTGGCAATCACGCCCTCAACTTTAACACCCCAGGGTATGGGTTGGTATACACTCAACTACCTCCCCAAGACTCCCGAATGGCGATCCCATCGCCCAATCCACCTCCATCTTCGGTTTCCGTCCCCGAAAACGGTAACCCACCTCGGGCAGTGATCCCCACATGGCTGGCCGATTGAACAAATGAAGGACATGCAAGGCAAGCTAGCTAGTTCTCGGAAGGACTCCCTCCCGCCTACCGATCCAAACAAAGTGGTCCCTCTCCCTCCAAAGTTCAGATGCCGAAATGGAAAAGTTTGACGGGACGGAATGCCCAAAAACCCACATAGACACCTACGTCCCGGGTATGAGAGCCAAAGGGGCAACCCCTCAACAGATGGCGAGATCACTTTCAGATTCCCTCAAATCCACAAAGACTAAGGTGGTTCCTCAATGTGAAGGCGTAAAACCGCTCCACATGGGATCGGATCGTTGAAATCTTCCTGGAGAAGTACCGCGCCAACCTTGAATGGGAGACAAACCGCCATGACACCGCAAGCCACCGAACAAAAGGATGACGAACCGGTGGGCGAGTTCTACAAAAGATGGAACTGGAAGCTAAGCGAGATAATGGATCCACTTTCCAAAGAAGAGCGATGGACATCTTCCATTCCCGCCTCAAGCCATCTTTGAGGACCTTGATCGGCCACCATTTCTATCCGATCTCCGTGCCATGGTCAACGCCGGACAAAGTTTGAAAAGACTCGAGTCTTCAAAAGGCAACCACAACCCCCGCCTCGTCTTACCGTTATCGAACAAACCTGCAACTTCAACTCCCTGCCCGACCAAAGGAAAGGAAGGCGAACAGGCACTACATTGAGAACGGAGCTCAAGTAAACCGCGATCAAGCGGCCCCAAAGAATAACAATCCCCTCGCTTCCCACAGTTCCAGCATTTAGATAACCTGGAAATGCCCTTGGGTCAAGTATTTGAAGCTTTGGTGAAGCGAAATCTTCTCAAACCACTCGAGAATTTCCAACCGAAGACTCTCAAGCCCAACATGGATATGAGCAAACACTGCGCCTTCCACAACTACCCCGGCCACACCACCGACAATTGCTTCGTACTCAAGCAAGTGGTCCAGGGGCTCATTGAGGAGGGAAAATTGGAACGCCCTCGTGGTCCCAATACCATCGGAAATCCATTCCCCCGGAACGATAGGGTAAACTCAATAGCCTTTGACGAAACTCCAAGCGAAGCGGGCACGGCAATTTCCGAAACCGTCGGCATCGCCGTCCCGCTACGACTGGGAGCGTGAAACCAGAGTCAAGAGATCTCGTGACCGGGAATTCCGACAAGAACGCCCAAGGGCCACTGTCTCCCTACTATCTTTGCCCCAGCCAAGGCATACAAATGGATGGATCGAACGTTCCCCAGAAGAGAAGAGACTGAGTCAAACGGTAGCACGGGAAGCGGTTTAGCCTTCACAGACGATGACTTGTCAATATGTGAGAATCGGCACAACGAAGCCCTCCTCATCCTCATAAAAATAGAGATGTTCTTCCTCCCGAACGTCTTGATTGATAACGGCTCCGCAGTCAACATCATCGCTTTGAGCACACTGAAACGACTCCGCATCGATCGTTCTCTGATAAGGCCTTCACCTCGAGTAATCCGAGCCTACGATTCCACTGCACGACCAATCGTAGGAGTCATCAATCTAAGGATCCAATTCGACGTACAACTGGAGTCGGTAGAGTTCCAAGTCGTGGAAATCAAACCAACCTTCTCTGCTTTGTTGGGACGACCTTGGATACATCAGATGAAAGCAGTATCATCTACTCTTCACCAATGCGTGAAATTCATCAATGCCAACGGAGCAATCGAAGTGATCCACGGAAGCAGTGCAATGGCAAGTGCTTGGCCACCAAGCTATGACCCAGAAGAAGGTCCCGACATGACCGAATACTCTTCTCCAGATGATTCTCCTACCCTGTCCCGCTACGAAGTGGATCCTTACATCCACGCTCTAAGCCGCGACGAGCTGGAAATTGAAGAACTCATGGGTCGGGATGACAACTCGATATATGCGATCGTGAAGAATGCTTGAGAGAGGATCAAGAGATGGATGCCCTAATGGAGATTGATCGAGGAGTAGACCCTTACTTCGCCGAAAACCCTCTCGACAAACCGGCTCATCACCGATCCCCGGTACAAGACAACCCTCTAGCCGACACTCTCGGATCTTATGGGGACAGCCATCACGGCTTAGTTCAATTCAACATTCCGGTGTCCGACCTGACGAACAATGGCGCAACCTCCTCCAAGGCTTAATCGTGGAAGGAGATATAGCATGTCCGCTCGAATCGTGACATTGTAAACGTCGTCCAAGCAAAGATCCCAGATAAAGAAGCGCATTCTATGAAAGTGATCAACACGCAAGAATCCACTCCGAATCGCCGAATGCTTCGCCCTCCTAGAAGTAGCCCTCGGCGACTTCTATCATCAAAAACCCCAAGGACCGGTGGCAACACTAATGGAGGGACATCATCGGGGAGCAGCCAAAAACCTCCGCGATCCGGTTTGAAATCGAACCGCATGCAAGCTACTTTCCGGACTCATGCCAAGGGAAGATTGGCCACCTGAACCAAAAGACCACTCCCTCTAGAGCTACGGCCATCCGAGAGTAATGAAGCCTCGGTCCAATCCCTCGTCGCCTATAGTCTAGCTTCGAGTCTTGTTGTCTGTCTATTCACATCTTTTGAGTCTTTTGACGGCTTTACGCCCGACGATTGTGAATCTTTAATCAACAATGTACAGTCTTCACGCTTTCAATAAAAGGTCCGACCTTCCTAAAAAATCATTTCATTGCATCTTTAACAAATGATGATATTAACTAATCAAAACAGTTAATAACAATTCATCTATACAAAAGGCAAACACATTAATTAAATAAATGCATCAAGCAAACATTTAAGCATGTTGTCAAACGAGAGAAAAACCGGGCCCAAGCTGCCGAGAAGGTTTTAATCACAACGATTTGCTAGATTGTGCAAGAGCCAAAGAGACGCAAGTCCGACGCCATTTCCAGCACAAACCAGATCTTCCAATACCTCAAGAACGGGGAAACCACCTTCATGAACAAGGAGGACCCACACACAGGAGGGGTCAAAACCAAGAGCATCATGGCCCTAAAACGCCTGGCCTCTCACTTCGTCATCCTTAGGGACATGCTATACAAGAAACGCTACCACGGGCCACTCCTACGCCGCATCGCCCAAGAAGAAGCGCAAGTTCATGAACGAAGTCCACAATGGGGCTTGCGGTCCCCACATGAATGCCGTGAGCCACGATGCAAATCATTCTCGTGATGGGCTACTACCGGATCTCCATGGAGGCAGACAGCATCCACTTTGTCCGAAGAGCCGCGACAAGTGCCAACGGTTCTCCAACCTCAATCATCTCGCCCCACGATCTCTACCGCATGACTACACCTTGGCCCTTTGCCACTTGGGGAATTGACGTCATCGGGAAAATCGCTCCGCCAGCAAAGCAACTGGTCACGAGTTCATCTTAGTAGCCATCGACTACTTCACCAAATGGGTCGAAGCCAAGTCCTACAAGGTACTCACCTCCAAGAAGGTCGCTCATTTCCTCAAGGAAAACATCATCTCGCCGATACGGCATCCCAAATGAGGTCATATCGTACAACGGCTCACACTTCGAAGGGAATTCGACAGATCGCTGGCTGAATTCAAGATCACACGCCACAAATCTTCTCCCTACCGCCACAAACAAACGGCGCCGTGGAAGCAAAGCAAACAAAACCCTCGAACGGATCATCCGAAAATGACCACCCGAGGACGAGATTGGCCCGAGAAGCCGCACCCGGCACTTTGGGGCTACCGCACATCGGCCGAATGGACCACGGGAGAAACCCCATTTGCCCCGACATACGGGATGGAAGCAGCCCTTCCCATCGAGCTAGAAATTCCCTCACTCCGAGTGCCGCTGGAAAATGACATCAACGAAGTCGAATGGCTCCGAAGCCGACACGACGAATTGGCTCGCTAGACGAGCGACGACTAAAGGCTATGGAACACGTCGAGCCTATCAAAGCAGATGGCTAGAGCTTTCGACAAGAAAGTAAAATCCCGAGACATCGTGGAAGGTGACCTTGTACTCAAAGAAAAGCCTCCCACTCGAACCAACCCACTGGGAAAATGGGAACCCACATGGATCGGCCCTTACTTGGTTCAAAAGATCTTCTCGGGAGGCGCCATGAAGCGACAGACCTAGACGGCAATCCCTTCATGAATCCAAATAACGGAAGCAAACTTCGCGAGATACTTCGCCTAAAGAAGAACAGTGTGCATCTCTTGGCACTCCATGTAGTGTCGAACTACGCGGCACTGAGCCCTCTAGTCCTGGGGAACGTAGGCAACCTTAATTGGTCCGGTCTAAAAATACACAAAAAAGTCAAAAGTTTGAATGTCAATCAAGACCTCAATCAAGCTACGCACTTTTCAAGAACACGCCCACAGCCACCTTGACCAAGTCAAACGACGGCGGCAACATCAAAGGACATCCGAGGGTCACTCAAAAGATCAAACGACCGACTCATGTCCGCTTCCAAGCCAGGCTTGTCTTCGCCCTCACGCGCTTCAAAAACAAAAAACAAAAAAAAAGAGAGCTCGAGCAAGGGCTCACAAAAAAAAACAATAAATAAAAGAAGCTCAAGCAGAAGCTGCGAAAAAGAGGTCAAGAGCCCGACGCCAACAAGAGGCAAGGAAGCTACGAAAAAGACCGTCAAAACGACTTGTCAAGGGAGCATTCAACCTCTCAGCCAAGCACAAAGCCTCAGCAAAGGGGATTGCCGTCATGGCCCAGACTGCTTCAAGTCCGCAAATGCAACAGAAAAGTCCAAGGACGGACGTGACGAGCGTCGAAAACGTCAAAAATAAAATTCCGACTCAAACTACCTACAATTGATTTGTAGATAGGGTAAGTAGGGTCGAACCACCGAGACACGAAGTTTAAAGTGTATAAAATTACCGCTAGAACAAAAAGTTGTAACTTGAATAAGTTGTTTGGTTTGGTTTAAAACTAAATTTTCTACGAAAAATAAGTAGAGTTTGATTGTAGAAGAGTTCAATAATAAGGAGACTAATTCCCGGAATTGGCTTCACAAGTTATGCTCAAGGTTCATAATTCATCAATCAAAGTACACTTGGGGTTTTGTTCTTACGAAAATATGATTGGGACACTTTGGCGGGTGATTTGCAATCAAGTGTTTCTAACTAATCTACTCCCTTGGCCCGTTCATAGATTAGCTAGAAACCCATTGTAGAACTTAAGAACATAAAATAAACCACAATTCTTATGAATCTTTTGGCGAGGATTCAACAAATTGTGAAAATCAAGCCAAGACTAATTTCAATTGTAAATTTGGCGTTTCACAATTGAAATTCTAAACAATTCAAGAACAATTATTTGATCAAGACAAAAGTTCTAAAACTTCATTAAAAACAACTTGATTATCCCAAGTAATACTAAGATAAAGATGAACAATAAAACTTAAGACATAAAATGTTACCTCCAATTCCAAGAACTAAAAGGTTTAGCTAGCCATTAGAAAGCAAGAACACCAAGAAGAAAATATTCTGCAGAAAAAACTAACTAACTCACTAACTATGAAAGATAAAATGACAAGCTACTTATATAAGTTCTCTAAAGAAACAATAAAAACAAACTAATTAACTAAATATTAATTGTCTTCTTCTAAAAAAAACCCCCAGCTGCACTTAAAAGCCTTAATTAAAACCCATGATCATCCACAATTAATAACCATTACTTAATTCCCATCACTGCTCCATCCGGCTGTTACAGCCTTCCAAACGCCTCGTGGGCGGTCGCCCACAACACCCCTGGGCGGTCGCCCAGTCCAACAGAAACATTTTGTCTTCACCTTTTTTCCTCCTGAGCGGCCGCCCACCTCAACCTGGGCGACCGCCCACAACTGCAGCTTGTTGTGGTCATTTTCTCCTCTTTTGGCCCAGCTGCAATTTGCCTTTAGCCCAACTCAGTATTCACCATTGGCCTGCCACTCCTTGCTTGCATTGGCCCCTTCTTCCATTTGTTAATGCCCATTTGTACTCAGTCCGTTCCACAATTTCCACATCTCATTGTTCCACTTGATTTATTCGCATATTGTTCCCAATTTCCACAATTCAACCACTGAAACTAAAAACACTAAAAACAACCATTAAACACCCAAAACTCAAGGATTAAGCAAATAATAAGTTCAAGAAGTAGTCAATGGATGAGTGTAAAACTCACTCATCAAATACCCCCAAACTTAGACATTTGCTAGTCCTCGAGCAAACACTAAAACAAACTAAGCAAACAAAATTAGAAACACACTACTCTAACAAACAATTAACTATGTCCCTCCATTCTCGCATTCCACAATTGCATATATTACATAATACCATCAACCGCAGGATAAAATTTTTCACAATGCAATTATCAATATATTTTCCATTAATTGTGAAATATTACTTAACCATTATAATTGCACCCTAAATCTCTTTATGCATTAACATCTTTCTCTTAGTCACAACCATGATCCATATTTATAAAGCTAAGTACACCAACCATCTCTTAGTTTATTGACTTTATTTATCAAGCAACAACACCTTTAAGCATAAAACACGAATACTCCCAAGAAACAACTACACCCCCCCCCAAACTTGATTATTTTAGCACCTTTTTAAAATCATCTACCGTTCAAGTAGGGAACACTGTAGCCGCGAACTCCATGCCCCTAATACTAAGTAGAGATTTATTTAAAGGCTTTGAGAGTTAGCCACTTCGGTATCGAGCTTGCTACGGACCATCACGGCGGTAAAGCTCTTCCTCCATAACGCTACTGCATACCCAGAAATCTGGTTAAGCTAGAATAATCCCTAACCGATTAATCTACACGTCTGGAGGTTTCACCGAATACACATTGTATTGCCATTGCTCTCATTCCCCTTCCATTTTTTTTCTTTTTTCTTTTTCAAGACAACAAGGGGGAGGGGTCAACATCTAAGGAATACTCATCTTATGATTCACAAAATGTTGCTATTTGATAAACAAACTCATTAACTTAAAAGATGATGGTGTACTATAAACTTTATAAGAAAATGGATCAAAATTATCAACAAAGAGATTATTAACAAGAGTACACTAAACTGCAACTAAGAGATTTAGGACCCAATCATAACTCTTAAATAATGTACCACAATTAATCAAAAATATACCAAAACTTGCATATACACATTATCACACCCCGTTATCCTTATTAGCGGTCACAAAAGATCACATGCAATTATCTGGAACACCAAGAATGAATAACGACTATATATACAAGAAAAGGACATAGCTAACTATTTTTTTTCTCAATTTTTTCAAAATTTTTTTCTTTTTTCATTTTTTTATAAAAACTAAATTAAAATTACACTAAGAAACACCAACACCAAATATATACATTTCCCACCCCCAAACTTAAAATGCACATTGTCCCTAATGTGAATAAAAAAGAAATCATAAATAAAAAAATGAGATACTTACATAGGAAAATCTGAAGGGAGACCCGCAGGATGGGCAATGGTAAATGATGCAACAGCAACAAAAAACATCATGTTTCTCTCTTAGGAAAAGAACCGAATTGAAGGCCAAAATGACTTATTTAAACCGGAATTCCCTCTCGCAGTCCTTTCTTCAGCAATAGATCTTGGTGTATAATAAGATAAAATTGAATTAGATAAAAGAAAGAAGGAGATAGTCAACCTTGTATCCAAGTGCTTTCTTGAGCAATCTTTCTGCCTACATGAGAAATTCTATCTATAAGAGAGGTGGCTTCTCTTCCAGTTCCTAAAGTCCTTTCTTTTCTCAATCAACTGGAAAAATATTAAGAAAGAACCTCGCATTGGCAAGCGTTGCTATAATTGAGCCACTGGAGAAAGCAGTCCTGATGAACAAACTTAATACTACCGCTACAAGCACAAGGCGATGAAGGACTGACAGTGGGTTGAATCGGTGGAGAAAGGATCGGTATATGGCAGAGAATTTGTAGGCGACTTTGGCGTTTTGAAACAGTGAAGGAAGGTTCTCGGCTGGATTGGAGTGAGGAGAGGATTTTGGCCGGATTGGAACTGATACCGGTGGAAGGGGTTGATGGAGCGGCGAAGGAGAAGAAAGTTTGAATGAGGAAGGTCGCCGGCTGATTGGAGAAGATGCGGCGAGATCGGAGATGGGGTTTTTGGCCGGATTTACGGCTGGATTTTGGGGGAGGGTTTTGGAGAGGGAAATGGGAAGGAGGGGCCGGCGACGGGAAGCAAGGGGTGCGCTGGTAATGGGAAGGAAGTTTGGCCGGAATTGGGTTGGGTTTTGCCCGGAATTGATGGAGCTTTGCCCGGAAATGGGAGTGACGGTTAGGGCGTCGGATTCTGGCCGGAATTTGGGGAAAGAAGGACTTGGGATGGGGTTCCGGCTGATTGGCGAAGGTGGGTAGAGAAGAAAGGAGGGGGACTTCCGGCTGGTAGTGGGAAGAAGGAGCGAGATCGGAGAGAGAAGAGAAGAAGGAATCCGACAATGGAACCGAAGGAAGGGAAACGGGAAGGGTTTGGGTTTTGCCCAGATTGGGTTTGGTTTTCACTGGTAATGGAAAGGGCATTTTAACATGGGCGGTCGCCCACATTTTCTTGGGTGGTCGCCCACATACACAGCAGCTTCCACTATCTTTTCAAATTAACTTGGGTGGTCGCCCATATAATATTGGGCGGTCGCCCACCTTAACAGTGAAATTTTTTTCTGATTCCTGATCTGCACATCACCACGAAAACAAACCCAAAGCATAATATCCACTAAAACAAAATAAATTAAAATAAATCGACTCAACTTTTTTTTTTTTTTTTTTTTTTTTTTTTTAATTGAAAACATTTAAAGGAACTACAAATTAACCTACTCACCTTGGGTTGCCTCCCAAGTAGCGCTTTGTTTAAGGTCATTTAGCTAGACCAATGCCAAGGTTATCTTAACCTTCACCTTCCTGCCTTTTGCCCACTTCACCGTCTCGCGGGTCTTCACTTTCAGTTTTAGCCCCATAACTATTCCCTTTGATATATGACCATTTAGGACCCAAGGGAATTTTTGACTTTTGAATTTCTTGGGCTTCTTCTCTCGGGAGTCCTTGCCACTTTCTCCGTCTTCAAAGATGGGAGGGATCACCAAAATGATTGAGGATTCATCATCGACATTTTCCATGAGTAGAGGTTGGTGTTCATTCATACATGGCTTATCGATCTTGGCGAGAATGACCATTTCTTCTCGAAATTCATTGCCCCGCATCTCACCATAAAGAGCAAGCTCAATTTCATTAACTTGCTCATGCCATGATTTCTCTACAATTTCTCCCGTCTCCATACAACCCGAACTATCATACAATGGCACTTCACTTGAATTTTCATAGGAGATTTCATAGACAAAATCCTCCATTTCATTTTCCGAAAGTGGCTCTTGTTGTAGTTCGTTCTCAAGTTCTTCATCGGAGTCTTCATAGACAAAGTTCCCCAATGAGTCCCCCAATAGTTGTTCTGTAGGTTGCGCATGGATTATAGTCAAATTTCGATTCCTCATTGCCTCTATCAATTTGTCCATTTCTTTCTCAAGTTTTTTCATTGAAGCTTCTTGGTTCCCCATTCTTTGGTCAATGGCCACCTGATTTTGTTGCAAGACCACCATAAACTTTTGCAAAGTTTCCTCCACACTTGGCCTCACAGGCCCTTGTTGCTGTGGTTGTGGCATCGGGGGTTGATATTGCCGCTGAAAATGACCTTGCCATTGATTTCCTCCCCATGAAAAGTCGGGATGATTCCGCCAACCCGGATTGTAAGAGTTGGAAAACGGATCATTCCTCACTCTTGGTTGAAAAGTGTTCATTGCATTTGCTTGCTCAAGAAATTCCGGGAATTGGTCTCTCAATGGGCATCCCATAATATCATGGGAGTTCACATTACAAATTACACAACTCGTGCCCGAACTTCCCTCTCCTTGATTTCGCCCTTGGTTTTGACCTTGACTTTGAGCCGTCATCATTCCCATGAAATTCTTCATTTGAGTAGTCAATGCCGAAACTTGTTGCGCTAGAACATCATTGGACTCAACTTCATAGACACCTTTTCTTCCTCCTCTAACACTTTTCTGCTGCGAATTCATGCCAAGTCTCTCATATAAGGCTCTAGTTTCATCCGCAGTTTTCTCACCCATAGCACCCCCGGCTGCGTTATCCACTTGGGCTTGACCTTGTTGAGTCAACCCATCATAGAAGGCCTGATTTAAGAGGGCTAAAGGAAACCCATGATGAGGACATTGGACTAGCAACATCTTGAATCGATCCCAAGCTTCATGAAAAGCTTCACCCGGCTCTTGATTGAAAGACATTATCTTGGACCTCAAGTCGGACGTCTTTTGATGAGAATAAAACTTTGCCATGAACTTGTTGTAGACTTCCGTCCAAGTGTTAAGAGAGGCCGGAGCAAGTGCCATAAAACCATGTCTTGGCAAAAGATCCTTCAACGTGTAAGCAAAGCACCTCATTCTCAACTGCTCTTCGGTTAGTTGCCCCAATGGAAAGCCTTGCACGGTGCTATAGAACTCTCTCATGAAGGTAATTGGGTCTTCCGACGCCATCCCATGAAATGAAGGGAGCATGTTGAAATGGAGGTTCTTCAACTCGTAACTCCTTGCTGCTTGTGGGAGTACAATGCATGATGGCGACGGTTCAATCACCGGGCGTGCAAAATCACCCATCATTTGTGGTTCCGCCATTTTCACTTCTTCTTCAGAATCGGAAATCTCGGACTGTTGAGAGTAAACCGGATCACTTTCCGAATCACTTGGTTCCGGGTGCTTCCTCTTGTTGACGCGATGAATGTTGTGGTCAATTGGTAACAAATCGGGTTGTAGTGACCTACGACCAAACATTCAAATCTGCGACACCAAGTTAAAACACTAAACAAAGAAAAAAAATATATATACAAAAAATATTATTCACAATAGCAAATAATTAAAACAACTTTAAATTTCACGTCCCCGGCAACGGCGCCAAATTTTGACGAGCGTCGAAAACGTCAAAAATAAAATTCCGACTCAAACTACCTACAATTGATTTGTAGATAGGGTAAGTAGGGTCGAACCACCGAGACACGAAGTTTAAAGTGTATAAAATTACCGCTAGAACAAAAAGTTGTAACTTGAATAAGTTGTTTGGTTTGGTTTAAAACTAAATTTTCTACGAAAAATAAGTAGAGTTTGATTGTAGAAGAGTTCAATAATAAGGAGACTAATTCCCGGAATTGGCTTCACAAGTTATGCTCAAGGTTCATAATTCATCAATCAAAGTACACTTGGGGTTTTGTTCTTACGAAAATATGATTGGGACACTTTGGCGGGTGATTTGCAATCAAGTGTTTCTAACTAATCTACTCCCTTGGCCCGTTCATAGATTAGCTAGAAACCCATTGTAGAACTTAAGAACATAAAATAAACCACAATTCTTATGAATCTTTTGGCGAGGATTCAACAAATTGTGAAAATCAAGCCAAGACTAATTTCAATTGTAAATTTGGCGTTTCACAATTGAAATTCTAAACAATTCAAGAACAATTATTTGATCAAGACAAAAGTTCTAAAACTTCATTAAAAACAACTTGATTATCCCAAGTAATACTAAGATAAAGATGAACAATAAAACTTAAGACATAAAATGTTACCTCCAATTCCAAGAACTAAAAGGTTTAGCTAGCCATTAGAAAGCAAGAACACCAAGAAGAAAATATTCTGAAAAAACTAACTAACTCACTAACTATGAAAGATAAAATGACAAGCTACTTATATAAGTTCTCTAAAGAAACAATAAAAACAAACTAATTAACTAAATATTAATTGTCTTCTTCTAAAAAAAACCCCCAGCTGCACTTAAAAGCCTTAATTAAAACCCATGATCATCCACAATTAATAACCATTACTTAATTCCCATCACTGCTCCATCCATTCATGTTGACCTTCCAAACGCCTCGTGGGCGGTCGCCCACAACACCCCGGGCGGTCGCCCACCCAACAAACATTTTGTCTTCACCTTTTTTTCCCGAGCGGCCGCCCACCTCAACTGGGCGACCGCCCACAACCGCAGCCTTGTTGTGGTCATTTTCTCCTCTTTTGGCCCAAGCAATTTGCCTTTAGCCCAACTCGCATTCACCATTGGCCTGCCACTCCTTGCTTGCATTGGCCCCTTCTTCCATTTGTTAATGCCCATTTGTACTCAGTCCGTTCCACAATTTCCACATCTCATTGTTCCACTTGATTTATTCGCATATTGTTCCCAATTTCCACAATTCAACCACTGAAACTAAAAACACTAAAAACAACCATTAAACACCCAAAACTCAAGGATTAAGCAAATAATAAGTTCAAGAAGTAGTCAATGGATGAGTGTAAAACTCACTCATCAGGACGCCGACAAAGTGCACAACAAAAGCAAAGGCAAACAAGAGATCTCGCGTCTCGACAAAACTTTAAAAGTAAATCACAAATCACTAACGGTTACAACATTTCTTGATGAGTTCAAGCACGGTCTACTCTCAAGTTCACAACATGCTAAAAGACAGCTTAATACATTTAACAAATAATGTGTTTGCAATGCAATGAATGGATACCTAGGAGGTCATTCCGCGCCATCTGCGCTTGTCCCCTCGCCATTATTTCCTTTCTTCCCTCGTCCCCGCGAGTCTTCTTTCGCTCCACGTGAACCAACTCGCGTCTCTCGCTCCGAGATCGTGGGTCCTCCCCGTAGAGTCAAACAATCCAGCAGCTCTCGTGGCTTCATTCGCCCGTGCTTCGGCTCGGATCTCCTCCCCGCGAGCCCGCAAAGAGGACCTCTCCCCGTCGCCGGTCAACTCTAGTCTCGTAGTCAAACAAAGTGTCTTCCGTCACATCCAAAGGGTCGACTGTGCTTCGGAACTCCTAAGGCAATAACTACTACGGCAATCGGGTCCCTGAATCGCTACACGCCTCGCTCTCCAAGACCACTTGGGATCGCCCAACACGCCGCTCATACCAAAGCCGTGCATCGAGTCGTCAATACGACACTCTCCCGACGTCTAAGGAGTACCACAGAGGGAAAGCGGAATACTTCCATACCCTCGTAAAATGCAAGAAGGCACCCGAAGCCGCCATACAAAGAGGAACTACCTCCGCAAAGAGCAAGGTCATCCCTGCCCAACAAAGGCTCCCGCTTCATCCCAAACCGCCGGAAACAAGCGACGGAATATAGAAGGAGGACCAAGACAAACCCGGAACTCGATAACGTAGGACCCTTCCCGCAAGATCCTCCCGGTCTCAATCCTCCAAAGGCGGAACCCACCAATGATCTCGATGCGTATCAAGCCGTGCCATCCATCTCTCCCAGTGACCGATCCATATCCAACACAAGAGGTCGCTGAGCAAATGACCACGGGCTAAACGACGCCTGAGCCTCGGCCATGGCCTGAAGTCTCTCTCGCAGCCTACAAGGTGAGCAAAGCGGGGCTTCCCCTCTCATAAAACGATCCCTGGCCGCACGGCCGATACCATGAAGAGTCTCCCCGTAACCAACGGGACAATATCCTCTCCAAACCCTGCAAAGGCCCTACCACATCTAGCAAAGCACCATCGCAAATGCCAAGGAGCCGACCAGAAAAGCTGTCGCCATCACGCACAAGGCAAATGCGTCCCAAGAGACATCACTCATCATCAACCATGAACCGCTCCGGCAGCTCGAAATGTCGATATGACCCGAATCAAGGATCATGCCCCGCACTTCTTCCAACGAAGTACGAAGAAAGCCTCGCAAGCTTCACGCTCACAACAAAGACCACCAATCAAAGGAAGCGAGATGGCCTCCACCTCCGGTCCTCCAATCAAAGCCCGAAAATCCTCAAAAGTGGGCACCATTTCATTGTAGGAGAAACAAGACACATGCCTCCTAACATCCTGTAACTTCGCGGCAGCCTCGCAACAAATCCCAATCAGAACCAACTCCTTAAAAGACCAAATCGAGCAAAGGCGAAACCTTACCTCGAAAGCCCGTCTCGATGCCTCATACGGCGCCGCATCCACGTTTTCAACCTGCTCAAGGAAGTGTGCTTGCCTCTCCTGTGAAAGCCTCGGCAAAATTCTAGGGACGTGCGAAGAATCCATGGCAAAAATGGAGGTTCCTAGAGAAAATGGGGGAGAAAGCTCGAAAATGGCTGCAAATGAGGAAATGAGGAAGAACCATTACACCGGAAAGCATTTATGTCCTTCCCAAAGCAAGGTTGGTCCGTACGACCTCTTTGCATGCTAAGTATGTCCGTACGGACCTCCTTGCAAAAAGAACCCATTTTCCCCAAAGAAACAAGCACAACAACCACCTGTCCTCAAGAAACCTTGCTCCAAACTGCCCAAACACTGGCCAAAGCCATTCCCGGCAAACAAACACTACCCACAAACGCACTCTCAGCTCACGTGGCATGTACAAAAATATAATAATAATAGCAACAATTTCTAGGACAAATCCCGGGAATCACAAAAATGACATTACATCTTAAAATAAAATACTGTTTGCCGTGCAAATACGAGTGTTTTATTACAGGTACATCAAATGTCTGTTGCTAAACAAAAAAAAAAGAGGGAAAGCAAATGAATACTAATCAGACTCCTCAGCATCATCATCCTCGCCGAGGTCCTCCAAAGAAAAGTCGGGCATCCCAGCGAACTCGCCCGTCACATCCTCGTCGTCAGAATACCGAGCACCCGCCGGAGGCTCCCACGAAAAGTAATCCGAAGGATCAAATCCGACGAAAGGATCGAAGAAAGAAGGCTCTGAGGAACCCTCACCCTGTGCGCCATGCGGAGGCATGAACTGATAAAAGGGCTGCTCCCTCGAAGGCCCTGCAGCTCCCGAAGACGTCCCGGCATCCATGCTATGCCGCCCCCTCGAAGGTCCCTCCTGCTGCGGCTCCGGCTCGGCTCTAGGCGGAGGAACGTCTACAGAATGCCTCGAAGGCATAGGCTCGTACGCCGGCACGCGTCGCGAAGACCGGCAAGATATCTTCGAAGCCATCTTCTTCGCAAACGACCTCATCGCCACGTAACGGCGAGTCAGCATATCATAAGCTCTCCCCGGACTCCGCACCAACAAGCGCCCAAGGAAACGCCAAAGAATACAGCTTATACTCAACAACAAAAAGAGAAAAATACGTAAAGATGCCAAGATGGAAAAGAGTCAAGCACACTCACCGATCTATCGGGATCCACTCAGATGCAAGCAGAGCTCGCCAGAACGGCATGTACACCCTCCTCCTCGATCCGTCCCCACGGACATACGTGAAATCCGGCCCCGCATCGGAATCCTCTGGGAGCCTCGCGCGCCCTCTCTCCTCGCCGCACTGCGACGTCCTCAGCTTCCTCCTCACGAAGGCCCCGTACTCCTCTCCATACAAGATGAACTCCTCGGCGCCGACACCGCCAAGGTACCTCTCGAAATCAAGCACATCCATGTCCCAGGAATCAAGCATCCCAAAAGGAGGGTCCTCTGAGCCACGGGAAGCACACCAGGCCATGCCGCGTAAGACCCGCTCCCCGCATACATAACATCGCAGTCAAGCCCCGCAGCATCTTCCGCCGCGCCGTCACTCCTGGGAGCCCCTCAAACTCATCCCCTCATACCGAGCCCACGGAACAAGACGAACCCTCCGGCTACCCCTCTCCAGACGCTCCCCGCACATCCCCGTAGGCGATGGTGAGCTTCCCCGCCGGTCCTCCTCTTCCTCGCCGTGCGAGCCTGCACCCATCATAGCAGGTACGCAAAGAATGCCTCTGATCTCTATCCCACGGAAGCACCGGAAAACCTCATAGAACCACACCCGTGACAAAAACAGAAAGGGCTCAAGCAAAAGAAAAACGGAGAAAAGACAAGTTGCTAAATCAAAAACGGCAATAAACTCATACCTCCAAAGCAAAGTCAAACAAAGCCAACGAATCGGCCACACCCCGCTAAACCGGTCCAAGGAGAAGTAGAGCTCGCCCAAGCTCGCTCGCCCCAAGCAATATCACGCACTTATCCAGTCAATCAAGCTCTCCAACAGAGCAAATGGAGCCGCGGTCGCGTGGTTCGAGAACAAAGTCTCTGACAGCCATACCACAAAAAGGAGCGCGCCAACCGGCTCCGCTGCCACCCGGCCGGTACCCCGGATGTAGGCCCCAATGCCGCCGTGATCTTCAGCTCCACGTCGCTATACAACATGCCTGTGCCCTCGCGAGGACGAGGCTCAAAGCCCAAGCAGCTCGGTCAACACCACATCGTAGATCATATCTTCCACCGCACCGGCCCTCCTTTCAAGGAAAGCCCGGTGTCGCAAAGAAAGCCTCGGTCGGCGTCACCGTCACCTCTCCCCACTCGATGGAAGGTGTGAGTGGTATCCCACCGCACTCGTAAAGGCCAAGGAAGACGCTCTTGTTCTTCCTCGTATCGTAAACTCCGGCCGTGTTCTCAACGAACACACCCTGCCGTAAGCGTAAACCAGCCTCCGGACTCGCCTACCGTCCACGGAAATATCGTGCATCCGCCGCCACAGCCAACAATGCCTCGAGCGATCCCCGAAGTCTTCATCCTCTTGGCCTTCCCGCCATAAGCTCCCGCATCCCGCAGTAAACACAAAGAAAGGTACGTCAATCACAGTACTTAATATAAGACAAAAGGCACAAAAATCCGTCCCAACACGGAAAGCCATGAAAATAACCCGTCACAAAACACGGCACACATTGCACATATTTTTTTTTTTACAAATAACCCATCACAAAACACGGCACACATTGCACATAATTTTCACATACATTATAATTTTTTCCATGCAGCCCGTCACAAAGACACGGCACACACTGTACACATTTTTCTCAAAAGAAAAAAAAAAGGGATTAAACCCTACACGACACATTTTCAAAAAAGTCCGTCCCAACACGGCAAAGGCACATACAACCCGTCACAAAAATACGGCACATATTGCACATATTTTCCCCACAAAGTCCGTCACCCAAAAACATGGCACACACGGCACGACACATATGCATAACACATTTTTCAAAAAATCCGTTCCTACACGGCACACACTTTCAGACAAAACCCGTCACAAAACAAGGCACATGTCACATTTTTTCACAAAAATTATCACTACACGATAATTTTTCTCATAATGTACATACATAAATAGCATACGGTACAAAACACCAAAGCATGCATTTCATTAGAGAAGCACTTTATTTTCACAAATAAAAGCTAATCTACACATTTCTGCACAAAATACACATACCCACAATTTTTACATGTCCATTTTCAACAATTCATCAAGAATTTCACAAAAAGGCATAAAAAAAAAAATAACAAAAAATTCAAAAATGCGAAAAACTAAAACCTAGTTCTAGCATTCAAAAATTCGAGCAGGGAATCAAAACGGAACAGATTTCTTACCTCCCCGACGTTCATAGAGCGACGATTGTGCACCTCCGGATTCGGATACAAGACATCCGGGTTCTTCGAAGATGGAACAAACGAGATCCAATTTCTTTGAAGCTCCATCCGTTGCTCGACCACCTCGATCGGCTGACGACGACTCCTTCGAGATCCTTCACCATGGCAAGCAATTCAAGCAAAAATTGTTGATTTTGGTTAACAATGGAGGATTTTCTCTCTTTCTCTCTCTCTCTCGGTTCACGCATGGAAGAAGAAGGAATGGGAAGGGCTCGGCATTTAAACCCGGTCAAAACCTGGGAACCGTAAATTTCAACATTGGTCCGTACTGACCTCTTTGCCTGTGTTGGTCCGTACGGACCTCTTTGCAAGGGGTGGCCAAATTACTTTCCCCGCCCTTATAATCTTTGCCCCCGGCCGTCCTAAGGCCTTTTCCAAAGAAATCCAAGTGCAGAATGGTCCCTAACCCTTCAATTCAATCCCCGGCCATCAACGTAAGACCGGTCCTCACCCACTTCAACGGCAATTCAATCCCCGGCCATCAACGTAAGACCGGTCTTCGCCCACTTCAACGGCAATTCAATCCCCGGCCATCAACGTAAGACCGGTCCTCGCCCACTCCAACGGCAATTCAATCCCGCCATCAACGTAAGACCGGTCTCGCCACTTCAACGGCAATTCAATCCACCGCCATCAACGTAAGACCGGTCTCGCCACTCCAACGGCAATTCAATCACCGGCCATCAACGTAAGACCGGTCCTCGCCCACTCCAACGGCAATTCAATCACCTGCCGGCCGTAAGCCCAAACCTCGCCCACTTCAACGGCAATTCAACCACAGCACCGTCAATGTAAGACCCGGTCCGCCCACTCAACGGCAATTCAAGAAGGAGCCAACACCTCCCAAAGACGAATCCCAAGGCACAAGACGCTCCAAACGCTCAACGGCAATTCAACCACCGCCCGCTCAACGGCAATTCAAGAAGGAGCCAACACTCCCAAAGACGAATATCAAGGCACAAGACGCTCCAAAACGCTCAACGACAACTCAACCACTGCCTCAAAGGAGGTCCGAAGTCATCTTCCCAACAAAAAGGGCCCCTACAAGGTCATGCATCCTCAGCATTCAAGCACCGGCAGCCAAGTAAGCTCCGAACCTCGCCCACTTCAACGGGGCAACGCAAGCACCGGCCATCAAAGTAAGCCCGAGCTCCTCCCCAACAAGTCAAAGGGAAGTCATACAAGACCGCATATCCTCAAAGACACCATCATCCTTGCCCACTCAACGGCAAAACAAGCACAAGAAGGAGCCAACACCTCCGAGTACAAGTCCCAAGGCACGAAGCGCTCCAAAATGCCAAATGGTGAAGCAATCACCGCCGTCATCCTTGCCCACTTCAACGGCAACGCAAGCACCGGCAAGCCATCGTAAGTCCAACCTTCTACTCAACATGCAAAAACACAAAGGCATCTACGCTCTCGCAATCAAAGCACAAGGCAGCCATGCCTCCACAACTGCGGCTAGAAGACGATTCAAAGTCCTCGCGCATAACATCAACTGCGGCTAGAAGACGATTCAAAGTCCTCGCGCATAACATCAACTGCGGCTAGAAGACGATTCAAAGTCCTCGCGCATTACATCAATCGCGGCTAGAAGACGATTCAAAGTCTCGCGCATAACATCAATCGCGGCTAGAAGACGATTCAAAGTCCTCGCGCATTACATCAATCGCGGCTAGAAGACGATTCAAAGTCTCGCGCATTACATCAACTGCGGCGAGAAGACGATTCAAAGTCCTCCCGCATAACATCAACCACCGCCAGAAGACGATTCAAAGTCCTCCAGCGTGGCACCAACCGCAATCAGAAGACGATTCAAGTCCTCACAGCTATCCCCGGCCCGAAAGGCCTTAAACCACCCGATTAGGAAAATCGTAAAGTTTCCATCCCAAGGCACCACCACGTCCTCACAATTGACCTCGGCGGTCACCACATCTTAGGACACCACCACGTCCTCACCACCGACCTCGGCGGTCACACAACACTTCAGTGGCACCACCACGCCCGCACTCACGATTTCACGACCTCTCGAACTACGACTGTGCTTGATTCCCGCCAGGGATACGTAGGAATCCTATCACGTGGTCCAGCCATCGACCTATGCGGTCACCCAGACACCACCACGTCCCTACCACCGACCTCGGCGGTCACACGACACTTCAGTGGCACCACCACGCCCGCATTCACAAAACACTCACCCCACACCCGAACTACGACTGTGCTTGATTCCCGCCAGGATACGTAGGAATCCTATCACAGTGGTTCAAATTCATCGACCTCCATGCGGTCACACAATAGGACACCACCACGTCCTCACACCGACCTCCCTGGGCCACTTTATCTCCCAAAGACGCGATCCGACATTAGGACCCTTATCTTATCGGCGACCCCACTTCTTTCATAAGTGACGTCGTCGAGGGGCTTCTGTAAGTACCCCAACTGGATCACACCCTTTCAAACACACGGAAACACCGCAGACTCATCAACACAGCCTCGACGACCCCTCTCACTCAAAACCCTCTCTAAACCCCCAACCAAACCAAGGGAGGAGCCTTTCGGGATAAAAAGGGACAAAAGGACCTTTCGGGAATTTTCGTGAAATTGGGAAAGCAATATTGGTCCGTACGGACCTCTTTGTTGTCATAATTACCGAATCTTCTTAAAGTCCACAATATTCCCTCAAATCCTGGGAAAATGATTACTCCTCGCAGAGTTGGTCCGTACGGACCTCTTTGCATGCAAGATGGTCCGTACGGACCTTATTGCTCAGGGACACCATAATTGCAAATATTCCTCCATCATCACAGATTCCTCAAATCGAGGAAACCAAAATACCGGATTACTGTGAGGTCCGTACGGACCTCTTGCACCTAATCTCGGCACTATAAATAGAGGGCTCCCCCTCCTCATTTTCACACACCTCCCACTTCTCTCTTCCTCCCTAGGCCTTCCGGCTTCCCCTCTAAGTCCTTCCGAGGCATTCCCGCCCTTTCTGATCCTTCCGAGGCCTTCCGAGCCCCCTCGTGGTGCTCCGAAGCCTCCCCGAGCGCTCCCGAGACGCTCCCGCGCTGCCCCGAGGCACTCTCGAGGTACTCGAGGCCCCTCGTGGTACTCCGAGGCCTCGCTCGGTCTTTCCACGGTGTCCCGCTCTTTCCGAGTCAAACCGACGATCCCAAACCACGCCGAAACTCGCCCGAGTGACTCCTCGCCACCACAACGCACGCCGAACCTCTCGCCCGAGTGATCCCGACGATCCCCACGCACGCCGAACCTCTCGCCCGAACGCATCCCCGCAACCTCAACTCACGCCGAAACTCGTCCGCGTACAACCGGCATCTCCCGAAGCAATCCCGATCCGTACCGGAACGCTACTCCGACCTCAAACACTATTCCCCAGCGGAAGACAGACACGAACCAACATTGGTAAGGCTTCCTTCCATTACTATTTCAATACATTTCCATACATAGCATACAATGTAGACATCCGATACAGCATGCATTTTTAAAAAGCACACACACACACACACAACATTTAAAGGATATTAGGGGTATCCGAAAGACTCGTTTTACGAGGCTACTCGGGTGAGCTCTAATATTCTAATATTCTCTTCCCGAGGAGTCATCTGACCTCCGAACTCAAAATCTCATCACACAAAAATAGTTTAAAATTATCTTTAAACTGATGCCCTTTTTCAATGTTTTGGGCTTAATAAAAACGGCGTGACTGATGCTGCAGGAAATGTGCTTATCAATCTTCCTCCACGTGGCAGGACTGATCACCTGGCTTCTTGACCTGAAAACAGAACCCACGACTAGCCGAATGTGTCTCCGGCGAAGACGCTCGGGCGTGAGAGTAAGATAACAGTTGTATAAAGCTCAAAATGTATTGAATAATGAACTCAGAATACAAAATGGCAGTTACCTTTTACCGTTTGGTAGTGATGAAGTATTTATAGGCAAGAGTGATGTATTTTTGGGAAGGCGACATGTCCTCCGAGATTATAGCGGCAGTTACTTGGACGTGGGAACATGTCTATAACGGTCCCTAATTTATAGGGATGTGGTTATGAGGATTGTTCAACCAAATAAGCCGGCAAGTGTTAAGTCGTCACTTGTTGATTTAGGTCGAGGTCGCCACTCGTGGAATGGTCGACCTGACTGTCGGGTAGAGCATGGTTCGTACCCGAATTGTAATATGGATCATGAGGTCGGACTAAGTTAGGTCAGGACCTAGTAGATCGGACCGTGGGCTTAGTCGACTGACGCTTGAGATGGGCTTTGGGCCTTGCTCTGACTGGGCCAGCCCTATTGAGAATGTGATAATCAAAGCTGGATGTAATTGGGCTTTACTTGCTTGGCCCAACTCGGCACTTTTGGTATGTTCAGTGGCCCCCAACTTTCGAGTTGACTTCGTCGACTTGGAAGTTAAGAAAAACTTTGATGAGAATTACTTTACTCGCAGGTCGCTGTTCGTTCTGAGGCTTAGTCGACTTTTGATGACGTGGCAACATCCTGGTCGTTGGCAATGAACGGTTGGAGATGTAGGAGCGCCGATTTTCGTAATGATTACTATTCTGACGTTTGGAACTCCTTCTCGAAAACCGCTTCAGCTTTTAATTTTGGAAAATTAATTTCGATTTTCCTTTCCCTTTCCAAATTTAGGAAAATACAAATAGCAAAATCCCTCTTCGTTTAGAACTTTTACCGTCCTAAAACTCTTCTTCTCCGGCGATAATCACGGGATTGCAGCAAGATTTAAACCCAGCTCTCGGCTTCAGCAACGAACTCCTTTTCTGCAATTGATTGAGGTATCTCCCTTGTATCCTTGCTTTAGGGTTTTATTTTATGCACTGTTCTTCATTTCCGCCATGGCTAGGACCTTTAGTTGCGAACCAGGGGCCTGGTATGGCTACTGCACTGTTAACCATAGGGCATGTAAGAATGTGAACGGTGAGTGGAGAGTTATGTCCCTGGATGAATGTGCCTCCATTTTGACTAGTTGGGGTTTGAATTACAGTGAGATAGGGCTGCCCATTGTAGGAGATGTTGGAAATGTGGTGATTGACGACTCAAATGTTGTTGCTTTTCATCTATTCCATGAACTGCTTGACCATATCACCTTGTTTTATGTTAAAGATGTCCAAAAGCCCTCCTTTCTTAGAAATAGGATAGGTTTTCCGGGGAGTCTAGGTCGTCCTTAGGTAGGTCGGCGAACTTGATCATAGGGTGACTCCCTGCTTCCTCTTTTGCTTGTACGAGATATGGCGACTCAAGAAGGAAATCTGCCTCAACTTCTTCGGGTCCTCGAATCGTCAACGCCTTTGGGTCCAACGTGGTGCCAGGCAAGAATGAGAGGGGCTATGTTCCCCAAGGGCCAGTACGAGGCAACAAGAACCTGCCCTCTAGGTATAGCATGATTTGGGATTTACGTGGGGTGAGTAAGGAGGATTACGGGGTTACTATTTACACTCGAAGGAATTCATGAAGCAATTCGGGTCGTCCTTTACCACGGATGCCACTAAGGTAGCCTTCTTCTATGGTCGGTTCGTTCTTTGGTCTTAGGTTGCCCCTCGATCCATTCATAAACGAATTTTTGGAGTGTGCCAATGCCCTTCCCCTTGACTCGGAGCCAATGCCCGTAGGGTCCTTGTGTGCTTTGCTATGGTGTGCGAGGTTCTTGGGGTATGAACCTTGCATGAGGGTGTTCAAGGAATTTTTCACCATCAAATACAGTGGGAGGATATGAGTATCAAGACCCCTTCTAAACCCAAATCTCCCAAACTCTTTACCAACCTCCCCAATAAGCACAGTGGTTGGAACTCGCACGTGGTAGTGGTAGAGAGTAGATTAGGATGGGAATTTCCATTGCCCAATGGTGAGACTGAAGCCGTAGATGAGGGAGACTTTTGGGAGCCGTCTTGGCATCTTAGCTTGTACAAGACCTTATGTAGGTTAGTCGAGAGAAGGCCCATCATCTGGGAGAGTTTGCTCACCACTAAATACAACTTTATGGCGGCTGGAATGATGCCTGGAGATGGAGTGGTGGAGCCTCTTATTCTTTGTCTTGAGGAGGGGTCAAATATACCCTGACTGGGTAACTCATCACTTGGGCAAGTTTGGAGATAGGTGCCAACTTTGTAAGAAAAGCAAAGATTACTGCAAAACTAACGGGGAGCACGCTGGTGGTAAGATTTCTTTATTCAGCCTTTCTCTTTACTCGTCCTCTATAGGGATACTTGTAAGTATATATAATTTGCTTGTATGTAGCATTTGTCTTGGGTGAGTCAGTTATAGGTTGAACTTGACTTTCGTACATAGCTAGCTCATGCATAGCGTTTCGTATGTAGAATGATTAGCTCGCCTATAATTAACTCGCTCATAGGATAATCAAGTCGTTCATACTGTGTTCACACATAGAATTTTTTGCTCGTATATAGAACTTTTAGCTCGTATGTAGAACTTTTAGCTCGTACATAGAACTTTTAGCTCGTACATAGAACTTTTACTCGTATGTCGATTTAACACTTGTCCACTTGAATCTTTGTTGCAGTTCTGACTCCTGAGCAAGAGGCTAACATGGGCCGCATACTGGTGGTGGCAGATAGGAAGAAAACAAAGAAAGACCACGGAAAGGCCAATGCTCGAGCTCACAGGCAGAGGGAAGCCACGGTAAGGACCAGCCTGCTTGCCAAAGACAACATAGGGATGGTGCCGATGGAAGGGGTAGAAGAAGAAGATCCATTCTTTGAGTGGTACCCAATCCGTGGGTGCTACGAGATGGAGGTGACGAGTCATCCAAGTCGGCGAAAGCAACCCCGAGCTCCGACCCAATTCAGGATGTCAACATGGATACCTCTGGAGCTAATATAGCGGGATCCAGCCCTTTGAATGTGGTGGAGATTGATGATGATGTCACTGAGGAGGTTGACGATCAAGCTCTGAACACAAGGAAGAGGCCGAGATCTGGAAAGGGTAAGGACGTTTCCTCTAGCCAAACTCTTCCATCTCCTCCACCTTCCTCTCATCCCAACCAAGAATCTATTGAAGAGATGATGCGGAGATTGAGTGATGTCCCTTCTTTAGAGGGAATTAAGCGCATGAGTCGCTCCTATCCAACTATGAACTTGGGTCAAGTCATTGTGAGGAGAGCCGTGGATGTGAGCACTGCTAGCTCACTTTGCGACAAGGGCATAACGCACGAGGAGTTCTCGGCTCGATCTGGACTTGCTCATTGCGAGGTAATTCTTTACTTCCATTTTCATTTTAGTCGCTTATTCTTTTACTCGACCAACCGAAGTCTCGAGCTAACACTTCTTTGTTTTCTTTGGAATGCGTAATCTTACCATGATCGAGCGAGGCCAAAAGCTCTTGGAGGGCCTCCATTGAAAGGGAGAGCGAGGCCCTTAAAGACTTGTCCAAGAAGACCCAGGCTTTTAATGATCTCAAGGAGACACACAACGATCGGACGCCTCCTATGATGCCTTGAAGCTTCGCAGACCGATACAAAGGCGGAGAAGGATAAAGCCTTAGAGGATACTGAAGGCCTCGATGCACGGGTTGATGAATTGACCAAAGAGAGAGATGCCGATCGTTTGGAGCTTGATAAGGTCAAGAAGGAGCTGGCCATGTTTCTCGAGATCCTCCAAGAGAGACTCCTTTTGACCAAGTGAAGCGAGGAGCACAATCTTGCTAGAGCTACATGGAAGGAGGATCTCAAGGCCGCCGGTAAGAAAGCCGTTGATCGGTTCAAAGAGGGAGATGAATACTTCGACTCTATCATTGCCAAAGCTAGGGGATTCTTGAACTGGGCAAGCGTCACATGGCTCGTCGAGCTTTAGTCGACCACGATTCGGGAGTTTCCTTGGACCGGCTTGCTCAATGGGCGTATGCTCCTCAATATGACATGGCGGCTAGAGGGGGCCATTCATTGGTGCCTTATAATGAAGATGACCTAGCCCATATTGCTCGAGAAGATAAAGAGGAGCATTGTGAGCCTTGGGTAGCTCCGCAGTTGGCCCCAGGACCTTTGATGTGGCTTTACAAGAGCTAGGCGACATGGATGAGCGGGATGATATGGAGGAGGAGGGTGAGTTCGACCATCAGGTCTTCTCGGAGTCGGGTAAGCCTTTGAGCCCTCAACAAACTGAACCCCTGAACGAAGATTGGGTTGCTACCGACGACCTCAATGTCTCTGATCAAGCTATTTGATTTTAGAAAAACTCTATGTAATGGAACAAGCCCCATAACATTTTTGCTCCTTTGATTTCTTGAATGTTGGATGCCTTGGCCCTATTTATTGGGAGGCAGAATACTTTTGTAAGTTTATTTTTCTCAAGTCTTGGCCCGCTTTTGGGAGACTTATTACCTCCAATCTTAGCTGACTTCTGATTTATGAATGTTGTATGTTTTCCATTTCATATTGTACGTCGAGCTAGATGCAGATAAGATGAATGAGTCGACTTGGGCCTAGAGGCGACTTGATCTTGTTGGTTTAGTCGACCTCGGACTTGGTTAACTTTTTTGTGAACGAGATTGACCATGAGTCGAACCTGCTCATACCATTGAAACTGACCTAGGGTCGAGTTAATTAGGACCAAGTTGATTAGGAATCATACTTGTTGAATAAGTAAAGCTGATTAAAAATCGAGCTAAGTAAGTCAAGCTGACTAAGAGTCGAGTTTGTTAGAATTAAGTCGACTAAGAGTCGGACTTGTTAAGTGAACAAAGCTGATTAAGAATCGGACTTGTTAAATGAACAAAGCTGATTAAGAATCGAGCTTGTTAGAACGAAGCTGACTAAGAGTCGAGCTTGTTAGGGTGGAGCTGACTAAGAGTCGAGCTAAGACGAACTGACTAAAGGTCGAGCTCGTTAAAACGAAGTCGACTAAGAGTCGGACTTGTTAAATAAATAAAGCTAATTAAGAATCGAGCTTCGTTAGAACGAAGCTGACTAAGAGTCGAGCTTGTTGATGTTAAGGTAACACCATGTTTGATCGAATAAACTGCGCTTTTCATTGAAGTAGGAATCATGCTTACATCAATTCGAAACTAGCTTTAACACAAACTTGAACTTTGAAATTGAAAACTAGAAGTAGTATTTGATGAGGTGAGTAGCATGCCAAGGATGTTTCAACTCGTCACCTCCAGGGTGAGCTATCATGTAGGTTCTTTCCTTGACGACTCGAGTGACTACATAGGGACCTTCCCAATTAGGAGATAGCTTGTTCTGCTGGGTCCTTCTACCCGTTGCCTCAATCTTTCTCAATACATAATCTCCAACTTGAAAAGACCTTGCCTTGACCTTCTTGTCGTGGTAGCTCTTAGTTCGCTGCTTGTAGTTGACCATTCGGAGGTAAGCTGTTTCTCGCTTCTCGTCGACTAGGTCCAGGTCGATCAATCTATTGGTATCATTTTGCTCTTGATCAAAGAAGGTCACTCTAGCAGTAGGGAATCTGAGCTCAGCAGGTGCCATGGCCTCTGACCCATACGTAAGAGCAAAAGGGGTTTCCCCCGTAGGCCCCCGAGTGGTTGTACGAACTGCCCAAAGAGCAAGGGGGAGTTCGTCCAACCAATTGTTTCGTCGACCTACGAGTCCAGTCTTGAGCGAAGATAGAACAAGTTTATTTGCTGCTTCAGCTTGCCCATTTCCTTGAGGATGGGCGACAGAAGATTTCCAATGTTTGATTCCAACTCGCTTCATCTCTGCTTCGAAAGTCTGGGAGAACTGTAAACCATTGTCGGACACTATAGCTCGAGGAAAACCAAAACGACACCAAATGAAGTCATGAATAAAGTTGATAGCATTTTCCTCTGTGATGCGAGCTAATGGTTTGGCCTCAACCCATTTAGTGAAGTAGTCTATGGCGACGATCACATACTTGCAGTTTCCTCGGGCGGGAGGGAAGGGTCCAATGAGGTCGACGCCCCACATGTCGAATGGCCAAGCTGCGATCACGAGTGCAGCTCTGTAGGCACGTAGGGGAGGTTGGCAAACCTTTGGCATTGATCACATTGCTGAACAAAGTTGTGAGTGTCAGCTCTCATGTGTGGCCAGTAGTATCCCAAAGTGATTAACTTGTCAGCAAGAGTCCTGGCCCCCGGGTGTCCACCACAAATTCCACTATGTACCTCATGTATCAACAGGGCGACCTCTTGAGGGTGGATGCACTTTAGTAATGGTCGAGTATAGGATCTTCTGAATAGGTCGCCTCCTTGAATGACATACCTTGGAGCTTTCTTTTTGATAGCTCGAGCCTTCTTCTCGTCATCTGGCAGCTCTCCATTTTCTAAGTATGCTTTCATTTCCTCGATCCAACACTTCTTCTGAGCCCAATTTCTTGAGGGATCATCTATGCAATGAATTTTTACTCTTTCATAGGCTGGATTTTCGAGGAAGGAGATAGGTTCATCATGTGGCTCATCTGAGGTAGCTAATTTTGAGAGGAGATCGGCTAGCTCATTGTCCTCTCTTCCAATCCTTTGAATCTCCCAGAATTCCAAATCCTTTATCAGCTCCTTCACCAGGTCGCAGTATTTAATCAACGTGGAGCTAAGTACCTCGTACTCGCCTCTGACTTGGTTAACTATCAGTTGTGAATCACAGTAGGCCATGATCTTAGTGGCTCCAAAACACTTGGCGTACTCAATAGCTGCGATTAAAGCCTCATATTCGGCTTGGTTGTTGGAAGCATCAAATTTGAACCTTAGTGATTCTTCATACACGGTTCCAGACTCTGGCTCGATTAGCACTATCCCAGCTCCACTGCTATTCTTGGTCGCTGATCCGTCTGAATAGACCTTCCAACAATCGTCGGGTAGACTGATGGCAACCTGGGACTCTGACTCCTTTCCTTTAGCCTTTTCTTTTGGAGCTCGCTGCTCGTCGTCTTCCTTGGTGAACGTAAGCTCGACCAAGAAGTCAGCTAGAGCTTGAGCCTTCAACGCCTTTCGAGGTCGATACTCAATGTCAAATTCAGTAAGGGCAATTGACCAATTGAGAAGTCGACCTGAACTCTCCGGCTTGTGAAGAATTTTTCTAAGGGGGTATTTGTAAGAACCACAATTGGATGAGCCGAGGAAAATAAGCTCGCAGCTTCCTTGAAGCCACGACTAGGGCATAAGCGACCTTCTCAGCATTGTAATATCTGCTCTCCACATCTGATAAGGCCTTACTGATGTAATATACTGGTTTTTGAAGCCCTTCATCCTCTCTAATCAACACCGCTGCAACCGACTTGTCTCCCACAGACAGATATACAAATAAGGTTTCACCGGTGGTTGGGCTACTTAGTAAAGGTGGAGTAGCGAGGTAATCCTTCAATTGTTGAAACGACGAATGACATTCGGTCGTCCATTCAAAATTTTTCGTCCCCCTCAATGCTTTGAAGAAGGGGAGAGACCTCTCTGCTGACTTTGATATGAAGCGACCAAGAGCTGCTACCCTTCCGTTAAGTCGCTGCATCTCTTTGACACTGGTGGGAGCTTTCATGTCGACTAACGCCTTGATTTTTTCTGGATTGGCTTCTATGCCTCTTTGAGATACCATAAATCCCAAGAACTTTCCAGCAGCTACACCAAATACACACTTGCTGGGGTTGAGCTTCATGTCGTTTGCTCTCAAATTGGCGAATGTCTCCTTCAGGTCGACTACGTGACCCCCGGTCTTAGTTTTAATGACCATGTCGTCAACGTAAGCCTCCATATTTCGACCAATTTGTGAGGCAAAGACCTTGTTCACCATTCTTTGATAGGTAGCTCCTGCATTTTTTAAGCCAAATGGCATCATGTTGTAGCAGTAAATGCCTCCAGCTGCTTGAAATGCCGTTTTCACAATGTCATCCTCGTGCATCTTTATCTGGTGGTATCCCGAGTAAGCATCCAGGAAACTGAGAGTAGAGTGACCAGCGATGGAATCAACAAGCTTGTCAATTCTAGGAAGAGGATAGCTATCCTTTGGGCAAGCTAGATTGAGAGTAGTGAAGTCGACACACATCCGCCACTTGCCATTCGATTTCTTCACCATGACCACGTTGGCCAACCACGTTGTATGAGTGGCCTCTTTGATTATCCCTGCACTCAAAAGTTTTTGTACCTCTGCTTTGATAGCCTCTTCCTTGTCGCGAGCAAAACTTCTCAACTTTTGGGGTCTAGGCTTTATGGTCGGGTTGACTTCAAGTCTGTGAACAGCGACCTCCTCCTTGATTCCCCTCATGTCTTCTACTCTCCATGCAAATACATCATTACTTTCTTTGAGTAGCTCGATGATTTCTGCTCGCTCCTCAACTGATAGGCTTCCCAATCTGAATTTTTTGGTCGGGGTAAGAAGGGTTGGTGATTACGACTCTAGCTCATCCACAGGCTTCTAGCTCTGGTCCATCTACGAATTGTAGAGTTTCCACTATGATTTCCACTGACCTTTTGTCTTTCCTCGGCTCCCAGTGTGGAGCCTCCTCGGCTATCATATCCATCAAGCTTGTCTGCAACCTTCTTTGGTAGTGGCCCCAGAGTTATTGTCTATCTGGAGGCATAGGTCGCCTATGAGGACTTGATCGACCATAACTACATCTGGATCGACCATTGTGTCGTCAGAGTGACGTGTCGACTCATGCATGACCTCGTCATTTGAGCGATAGATCGACTCTTCCACCATGGTGATTGTTGACAATCGGGTAGTTTTGGTGGCCCGGCTGGGACGGCTTCAAGTAGCCATCGGCGGTCTCAATCTCTAGCTCCCTTTTCTTTCTTTCTCTTAGAACATGATCCGAGATAAGCACGAGCCGTGCCTTGTACGCAACCTACTCCAGCGGGTGTGGGGAACTTTACTCGCCGGTGAGGAATTGATGCTACCATTCCAAGAGCGACTGTCCGGGAATTCCAAGTATGGCGGCATAGTCACTATTTACATCAATTACGATAAATTGTACCTTCGAGATAACCCTGAAGGGGTGCTGGCCTAGGTCGACGTCGAGCACTATCTGGCCTTTAGCATCAACTCGGTGGTTGGTGAAGCCCTCCAACCTGCCATCATATCTCTCCAACCGTTCATCATTAAGACCCATCTCCTTGAAAGTTTTGTAAAACAAAATATCCTTGCGAGGCCCCGTGTCGACTAAGAGTACGCTCGTCGTACATCCATCAATGAGACACTGGGATGACGAGAACTTGCTCCCTAGCCGCCATATTAGTTGCCAATTCATGGGGGTAGAAGGCGATCGCTTCATCTCTTACTTCTCTCCTTGGAGGCACATGTGGGGCCTTATTGGCTGGAATATCTTGTGCTTGATGGCCGTGTTGCTCGCTTGTTCGCATAATGACCCCCGAGGTTCGATCTAGGCTGCCTAGGTCCTTGTTGCCCACCTCTGGCTGCTCACCTCCTCCGGCTTGAGGTCTCTTCCACATAAGCTTCGAGTCTCCCACAGTCGACCATTCTCTGGATGATACGCTTTAATCCCAAGCAATCTTACGTGAGATGACCGGTGTCTTTGTGGTAGTCG
Organism: Adenophora triphylla var. japonica; assembly: GCA_022495995.1. Taxonomy (NCBI): domain Eukaryota; kingdom Viridiplantae; phylum Streptophyta; class Magnoliopsida; order Asterales; family Campanulaceae; genus Adenophora; species Adenophora triphylla. The sequence goes on from JAFEMH010000933.1 coordinate 377,646, forward strand.
CGGTACTTGTGTTGTCCCTCCTAAACTTGTTGCCTGGATTCATTGGGGACTGGAGGAGCCGGTTCGGCGGCATTCATAATCTCGGTTCGACTCACGTGAGGAGTGAAAGCTTCGGGCACCTTCTCTCAAGGTTGCCCTAGTTACATTCTTTCCATTTTTATTGTTCCCCCCATTCTTGTTGGAGTCCTTTTTATCATCGGTGACTTCAACCTTGGGGCCCTTACTATTCTTCTTTTCTTTCCTCTCTTCAGCAAGGGCGACATTGTATACTTTCTCAAACAACTCCTGTCGAGTCGTTACTGTACGAACTGTGAGCTCGTAATCCATGTCTGCCGAGGAAATACCGTTTCTGAAGCAGTTGATGACTTCCCTATTAGTGAGGTCTTCCTCTATCTTATCAATCATTTCTTTGAACTTGGTGAAATAGCTCATCGAGCTTTCATTCTTACCCTGCACCAAGTTATTCAGATCGGTGACAGTGACCTTACGAGCTCCTGCAGTCGAGAAGCGATCCAAAAACTTTGTCCTGAAGCAAGTCCAAGTGGTGATGCTTCCAGCAGCCAAACCGTTGAACCAAGTTAAAAGTTTGCCCCAGTGAGTGTGCTTAGGAGAGCTTTGCACATATTGTCGTCCTCATTGGCGACAAAACACATTGTGGCTTCTAAATGTGCTATATGACTCCTAGCATTGGTCGACCCCGAATATTTCTCCAGAAGAGGCAACCTGAAGGTAGGAAGAGGTTTACTATCTCTGATTTCTTTGGATAAAGGTCGAAGAGCAAAGTCAATTCGTTCGACCTTTCCAATCTCCTTCTTCTTTTCCTCCTCCCACTGTTCGAACTTCTTTTTCATCAATAGCCATTCTCTGGCATCGGGTCTTTCATCTCCTGGAGGGGGAGCAGCATTTGACTCTGGCCCTCGCTTCTGGGGGGAGTTATCTGTCTACTCCTCCTGTCTCTATGGGAATTGGTCCTTTCTGATCTTATTGGAGATCTATGTCTGTTACTTCTTTGAGGAGACCTACGCCTCTCAGCACCAGATGGCGACCTGCGCCTGTTATCTCCATGTGGCGACCTGCGCCTTTCCCCTCTCACAGGTGAACTATGCCCATTCCTGTCTCTATGAGATCCCGATCTCTCTGCGTTGGCCCGGAGAAACATGCTGTTTCGTTGGCTGCTTGAGTCCTCAAATCAGATTGAGCCTCCTGCTCCCTGTTTCTGTTGAGGCTAGCCCTTAGGTCGTTACTCGGCACATGAACAATTGTAGGAGCTCGCTGAACTATCCTGTCCTCGCCATTCTGCCCCACACCTTCATTTGGCCTAGCACTCCTGGCCTGCTGCCTGTTGGAGACTTGGGAGGGAGCAATCCTTTCTGAGCGTACGTCGGCCTGCTCTGCCTCCTCCATGGCTATCAAGTCAGCCAAGATTTGAGCTCGCTCTAACATCATTTCCTTCTTGCTCATGGGATTAATTGAGGGACCTGCCCTGTTTCCCATGTTCACCTGTCCAGTTGGACGCTTAGGAGGAGGTGGGACTCCTTGTCCCTCCATATGCCTTTTCCCTCTCCTTGTGTCAGGCAATCCTCTGCCATCAACAACACTGGTAGAGCGCGTGGCTCTACCATGAGGACGATTTGGTGGGGGAGGAGGCAAGTCCATGTTTTCAGCATTGACATTGAGATTTCCTGCGTTTGTATTGGTGTTGTTGTTCACCTCAATGAATTCTTCAGAAGCATCTTCAACATGCCCGTGCAGGGTTACCATTGTTGTAGGTTGATGAACTTTTCGAGGTCAAGCTTAAGCACGTTTCCAATGGAACCAAACCGATGCCGCAGGAAATGTGCTTATCAATCTTCCTCCACGTGGCGGGATCATCACCTGGCTTCTTGACTCAGAAAGAACCCACGACTAGCCGGATGTGTCTCCGGCGAAGACGCTCGGGCGTGAGAGTAAGATAACAGTTGTATAAAGCTCAAAATGTATTGAATAATGAACTCAGAATACAAAATGGCAGTTACCTTTTACCGTTTGGTAGTGATGAAGTATTTATAGGCAAGAGTGATCTATTTTTGGGGAGGCGACATGTCCTCCGAGATTATAGCGGCAGTTACTTGGACGTGGGAACATGTCTATAACGGTCCCTAATTTATAGGGATGTGGTTATGAGGATTGTTCAACCAAATAAGCCGGCAAGTGTTAAGTCGTCACTTGTTGATTTAGGTCGAGGTCGCCACTCATGGAATGGTCGACCTGACTGTCGGGTAGAGCATGGTTCGTACCCGAATTGTAATATGGATCATGAGGTCGGACTAAGTTAGGTCAGGACCTAGTAGATCGGACCGTGGGCTTAGTCGACTGACGCTTGAGATGGGCTTTGGGCCTTGCTCTGACTGGGCCAGCCCTATTGAGAATGTGATAATCAAAGCTGGATGTAATTAGGCTTTACTTGCTTGGCCCAACTCGGCACTTTTGGTATGTTCACCTTCCTTAATTTTCCATAACTCTCATAATTTACAAAAGAGAAAAGAAAAAAAAAATTGTAACCCTAAACCAAGGAGGCGGCTGGCAGCAGAGGGATATGGAGAAAACAGCCGAGCTCTTGACCTTCTTTGGTCAATTTTTCTTAACCATAATAAAGGTAATGTAAAATCCTAAATTCTAGTTTTCGTTTTCGTTTTATTCAATTCGAATTATTATTGAATTAGTTATGAATTTTTGAAGATTAGAATTATGTTTGTTCTTGGATGATCATTCTTAGGATTTAAATGTTCAATCTTGGAATTAATAAAATTGATTGATGATTATAATGAAGGAATGATTTAATGTTTAATGATTAGGAGTATAACCTAATGATAAATCTTAAATCTTGAATAATAAGAATATGAAACTTGAATTTTGAGATGTAGAAATCCCTAATTATGTTCTTGGGTTGAATTAAATGATTATGTCAATTATTCTTGGATGAAAAGATGGAACAAAATCATGTTTGGGCATGGTAGGGTTCAGCCGAATGAACAGGATGAGGTATAGGTATGGTTTGATTGAAATTGTTAAGATTTTGGTTTAGTTTAAAGGGTTACAGTTAAGTTTCAATTTGAAAAAGGGCTAAATTGAATAGTTATAATCTGAAACCATTAGAATTCTGACTGTACAGTCAGGAATTAGATGGAAAACTTAACTGAAAGACTAAACTATAAAGTTCAAAACTGCAGGAGGACCAAATTGAAATTATCTAAAAGTTGAAGGACCATTTGGTAATTATCTAAAAGATAAGGGACTGTTTTGCAAATATTTAAAAGTTGAGGGACTGCTTTGCAAATATTTAAAAGTTGAGGAACTGTTTTGCAAATATTTAAAAGTTGAGGGATTGTTTTGCAAATACTCATAAATTGAGGGACTATTTTGCAAATACCTAAAAGATGGAGGACCTTTTAGTAATTATCCAAAAGTAGAAGGGCTTAAGTAGAAATTCTAAAAGAGGAAAGTCTACTTTAGAGTTAAAATTTATGAAAAGAATAGAAAAGAGAACAACCCTAAATAAAATCAACCTATAATTAGGGAAATTACAAGTCCAAGAATAATGAAATTCCCAAATATGGAAAGTTTTCAAAAATAGAAACTTTCCAAACCTAGAAGATTACTAAATAAAGAAAGGAAAGAAGTTAAATTATAACGCATGAGATTTAACTAAGTAGAGATAGTTAACGACAAATGCGAGATACTAAGGCTCCGTTTGTTTCACCGTAAAACATTTTTCGGAAAATGTTTTCCGGAAAATAACCTGTTTTACGGTGTTTGGTTAGCCCCCGGAAAATGTTTTCCGGAAAATAACTCGTTTTCCGCTGTTTGGTTGCCTAAGTAAAACGTTTTTCGGAAAACATTTTACGCCCTTCCTAAGTAAAACGACCTACTGACCTTGTCCTAAGTAAAACATTTTCCGAAAAATGGAGGCCTTAATGTACAACTCATATTACGCCCGATGACCACCCCGCTATCCCACCCCCAATTTTTTTTTTTTAATTTTTGGTAATCGCCCCCTACCCCACTGCCTACCCACCCCCCACCCCCAAATTTTTTTTTTTGTAATGTCGCCCCTATCCACACTGCCCCCCAAATTTTTTTGTTTTTTGTAATCGCCCCCTGCCTACCCCACCCCACCCCCCAAATTTTTTTTTTTTTTTTTTTGTAATCGCCCCCTCACTGCCCACCTCCCCCCCAATTTTTTTTTTTTTTGTGTCGCCCTACCCCCTGCTGCCCCCCACTCCACCCGCCCCCAAATTTTTTTTTTTTTTTGTAATCGCCCCCCTACCCCTGCTACCCAATTTTTTTTTTTTTTTTTTTTGTAATCGCCCTACCCTGCACCCCACCCCCCAAATTTTTTGTAATCGCCCCTACCCCTACCTACCCCCACCCCACCCCCAAAAAAAAAAAAATTTTTTTGGGGGGTCAGGTCAGGTGGGTGGGGTGGGGCAGGGGGTAAGGCGATTACAAAAAAAATAAATTTGGGGGGTGGGTGAGCAGCAGGGGTGAGGCGATTACAAAAAAAAAAAAAATTTGGGGTTTGGGGGGGGTGGGTAGGCGTGGGGTAGGGGGCGATTACAAAAAAAAAAAATTGGGGGGTGGGTGGGGGGTGGGGTAGGTAGGGGCGATTACAAAAAAAAATTTGGGGGTGGGGGGTGGGGGTGGGGTAGGCAGGGGTAGGGGGCGATTACAAAAAAAAAAAAAATTTTTTTGGGGGGTGGGGTAGGCGAGGGTAGGGGCGATTACAAAAAAATAAAAAATTGGGGGGTGGGTTGGGGTGGGGTAGGCAGGGGGGAGGGGGGCGATTACAAAAAAAAAAAATTGGGGGGGGGGTGGGGTAGGCAGGGGGTCGGGGCGATTTCAAAAAAAATATATATATTCTTTTTTTGGGGGGTGGGGTGGGGTAGGCGGGGGTAGGGGCGATTACAAAAAAAAAAAAAAAAATTGGGGGGTGGGGGGTGGGGTAGGCGGGGGTAGAGGGACGATTACAAAAAAAAAAAAAAAAAATTTGGTGGGGGGTGGGGGGGGGGGTAGGCAGGGGGTAGGGGGCAATTACAAAAAAAAAAAAAATTTGGGGGGTGGGGTGTGGGGGTGGGGTAGGCGGGGGTAGGGGGCGATTACAAAAAAAAAAAAAAAAAAAATTTTTGGGGGGTGGGGGGTGGGTGGGGGGGGTGGGGTAGGCGGGGAGTACGGGGCGATTACAAAAAAAAAAAAAAAAAAAAAAAATGGGGGGGTGGGGGGTGGGGTAGGCAGGGGGTAGGGGGGAGCGATTACAAAAAAAAAAAATTTTTTTTGGGGGGGGGGGGTGGGGGGGTGGGGTAGGTCACCTTGTGAAATATGAGTCGTTTTACCAAACACCCGAAAACATTTTACACCCTTCCTCCGTAAAACATTTTACGCTCTACCTCCGTAAAACATTTTACAGGAAAACATTTTACAGGAAAACATTTTCCAGAAAACGTTTTCCGGAAAACATTTTACGTCGAAACAAACGGAGCCTAAGTTACTCTTTCGTGGTTGTAGATACGCACGGGAAGAGCTGTACAAGAAGTTAGACCAAGGTAAGGGATTACGCTCCTTAGCATTTGATTGTTTCATATTCTTTGTGTTAGGATTCTAAAATTTTCATAAAGTATGTGCTACCAAGTGGCCGGTAGTGATTTGTATTCCCTCGTTATGAAAGTTTTTGGAATATATTACCATTGATGTGTTTTGTTCAATGTGTATCTATGTGAATTGAAATTGACTTATGTGTTCTCGTACCCTGAACACTATATGTATATGATGTTAATTTGTCCAATTGTAAGGACTTTTATGTTTGGGGTCGTTACATTGAAATGACCTAAGGACTTTTTATGTTTGGGGTCGTTACATTGAAATGACCTAAGGCCTAACAGATTGAAATGGTCTCAAAGTTAAATAAATTGGTCTAAACAGATTGAAATGGCCTTCACTATAGAAGGAAGTGATCTAAATTCTATAGATGTGATTGTCATGATGCATCAGAGTAAGGGGGCGCTTTGATATTAGCGTAAGAGAACCTTATTCAACGATTGCCTGAAAAGGTGTATCGGAGTCGCCTAGATGAAAGGTGCAAAAATAATTGATATAGACGGACAAGTATGTGTAAAGTTTCATGGGTTATTGGTAAAAGTGCCACTACTTGTTATTTGAAAAAGTATCCTTCTTTGACATTCTCAGTACCTAAACTATTTATTGTACCTGCTATCCTTTCATTGATATATTGTTAAACTCCGTTCGTTGCGGTCGTCTCTTCTTAGAAACCGAAGAGACTCCGTATGAACTTACTGAGCTTTGTTCGCTCACCCTTTCATATTCTTTCCCCTCTCAGGTAATAAATGATTGGAGTGGATTGGCTGCGTATTGATGGATTAGCGGCTTTTGGAGTTCAAATAATTATTTTAGTACATTAAGTATTTTTGAGCTAGTGGTTTGTACTAGCCGTAGAGATTATTACCGTTTTCAGCATTGAAGTTTATTTCAAATAGTGGTTAGTATTTTTGAATTATGATTTTAGTAGCCGTTGGAGGCTATTCTATTAATAAAGTAAGTATTATTATTATGTGTGAAAATTGGGGTCGTTACAAACATATATAATGAATGATTGAGTATTAACAAGCTGGTTTACTGCTAAGGGCAGCAACAGTAACCACAAGTTTAGTTAATGATACAACTGAAGATTCCAGGTCAATATTTATTTAGTTACTGATGGGAATCATCGTGATCCTTCTCAAAGGTAAAGCATGATTAGACTTTCTACTAAATTAAAAATACCCTTGACACCAGTCAAAATCCAAAATATGTAGTCAAGAAGAGCTCAAGCCTCTTCGGATTTCCACATTCATATCAAACTCGAAATAAATTTGTCAATAAAATGAATAAGAAATGGTACATCTATAGAAGATCCATCTAATCAATCGGACACAATACTCGTTTCTATCTCACATTCAGAAAGAGTATCATGCTGACATTAGTTTGGGACAACCCAATGGTGGATGCTTATATTGGGAAGGAGGGGGTATAGAGAAATAAGATGTAAGAAGCTTGAGGAGAAATACCTTCTTGGTGTGTGTAGCACTGAAAAGAGTTGTTTGCCTTAACTGCACATCATGAAATTTTGAAATTAGTACAAAAGAAACAGAAGCACATAAAATACATCTTCAAGGATCGACATACCAATTGATGTTCCATATCCCTGACTGAACATTGAAGCTCTCAAGTACCATGCTCTGCAAAACACCCAATCACAACTTCAATTCAAATGAGAGAGGAATATAGACCATTATTTAGTAATTCCACACTGAAGTATCATAAACTACATTTGCCAAACATTATGTTGAGAAAACATACCACTGCCCATTACTGCCATTTCCTTGTAGTTGCATAACATTACGTTGCAAAGCTTCTAGCAGTTTTTGTTGAGCCTCTAATTACTTTTAAAATCCAGCTTGTTGGGCCTCTTGAAGCCTTGAAAATTCATCTTGTTGGGCCTCTTGACGCGTTGAAAATTCAGCTTCCATGGATAACATCTTCTCCTCAAATTCAGCACGGACTGCAGAAATACTTTGAGATGTTGAGGCTTTACCAAACACCATAGATTTGGTAAGACCTTGTCCCATACAACGCACTCTCCCATGGCCATCATTTCCTATAATATCTGTAAATATTTGTTCTCTCTTGCTTGGAGAGTTTTGATCCTCCTCTGGTAGTTCTTCAATTGCATCACTGAGCGTTAACTGTAACAAAAAACAACATGATCAACTTATAATTGTTTTTACTTTAATTAATATTATGAAAATGAAGTTAGAAATGGAAAAAGTATTCTATACAAGAACAATACTAGGTAAAAATAAAATTGAAAGAGAAAAGGTTGAAACTTTAACTTACGTTCATACGAGAGGTGGTTTGGTCTGCAGGCTGACCATCTTTGTCGGTGCGCGTAGCTATAAACATGCTTACTCGATCAGTAGGTTTTCCCTCCTCTTCACTCTACCATTTATAATAGAATCATTTGACAAAAAAAACTATATTTATATACGATGCAAAAGAAGCATAAATTGACAACTGAGAACTAAATTGAACGATGACAAACCTCTTTTCTGATTTGACTATGTGACTTTTTTCCAGTCCTATTAAGACACAATTGCTTTGATCGATTAAATTGATTTATTTGAGATACTTCCTGTAAAAATGATAGTATTAGTATTAATTTGAAACATAAAAGACATTCAAAATAATAGATTGAGATTAATTGAAATATACCTTAGACTTTTCTGAACTCCTCGTATGAACAAGTTTAACCCATTGATCCGAAATAACACACTCATCAGGTTTGTTAGCCAATCGCTCCTTGTCTGTTTCATACATATTATATGCTTGTCTCACCCAATATTTCCAATCTCTCCATCGTTTATTGAGAGCTGCAAAGCATATTTTCTCATACTCGGGAGGTGCATTAGTATTATTCTATATACAATTCAACAAAGAAAAAGAACAATTGTTAGAAAATCATAAGACTTTTGACTACTTCCAAGAATACAAAACTAAACCCAAGAAAAAATAATCAAGTAAACATGAGATTTATGTAAGGAATATGGATTACAACTTACTTGAACATCTTTTCATATGTCAACATTAAGCTTTTCTTTGCCCCATTTCTTTTTTTTTTTTTTTTTGCCAAGCCTCTTCCTTTCCTTGAGCCATCACCTCTTTGTATTCTCCTTAGCGGCATAACTGGCTAAAAAAATTTAAGAAACATAAAAATACATATTACAAAGTCATAATCATAAATGTGAGTAAAATTGCATAGTAAGCAAATGAGATCTAAACAAATACATATTACAAGTAATATTTTAATATTCAACCATACAAAATAACAAGTTTGATTGAAACATGAAACATAAGTCATAACATTGTCTTAGAAATGAGATCTAAACAAATACATATTACAAGTAACAATATTAATATTCAACCATACAAAATAACAAGTTTGATTAAAACATGAAATATAAGTCATAACATTGTCTTAGTAATAGTAAGCAAATGAGATCTAAACAAATACATATTACAAGTAACAATATTAATATTCAACCATACAAAATAACAAGTTTGATTGAAATATGAAACATAAATCATAACATTGTCTTAGTAATAGTAAGCAAATGAGATCTAAATAAATATATATTTGTAAGTACCCAAATTCGAATCGTTACAATCCGTTAACTGGCACTTCCCAAGTTAACGAGAATCCGTTAACTTCTCCTTTCCGAGATTAACGAGACTTCCCAGGATTGCCCCATACATCCAAATTCCAATGTGTACTCAACACACATTCTCACACGTGAAAATATCACTTTCCTCTAAATACGCAATTTTTGGGACTTTCAGGGACTGTTCCGGACATTTATCCGAACAGTTATTTAGAAAACTGTCAAAACCAAGATTAACGGAGCAAAGACCCAATCTTAGTGACTAAGCTAGGACACGTGGAAGACATGCAAGCCTTCCCACATCTCCATCAATCAGATTCAAGGGTGAAAAGATAAAAATACCCCTAAAATTGAATGACTGGACGGCCGGCCTGTTCTTCAGGATTAATCAACAATCCTCAGCAATTTCCAAAATACCTCAAAGGTCCCTCAAACTGAAGAAAGGACCGGACAGCCTGTTTTCCCATTTCACCCCTATAAATACAGCCCCTCCCCTTCAGTAAATAAGGTGAAAAAATATTACTCCTCATCAAAACCCTACGGTTCCAGCAACCAAAACCCCCTCCCGAGCCTCGGAAACGCCTCAATTTGCGTGAAAACCACGTTTTCCAATCAAACACGAGCCAAACACTTCCGAAACACCTCTAAAACACCTTTTCGTATCCTGTATACGTCCTCCCGAGCCAAAAATTCAACACCTAGTCATTGGTAACACTCTCACTCTCTAAACCCCGCTTTGTCTCGATTTACGTGTCATAAGCTACTTTCGATCCAATCGAAGTTCTCAAAATGTAGACGAAATACCGTCTACGGGACTTGATACGTTTTAGTCCTCTATCATCTTCTCTCCCTCGAGAGAAGTAATTTAGGGTTAAAACGGCGTTCGAGTCCCGTTTTTACTTTTCTGTCATTTACCGTCCGGATCGTTCGATCCGTTGATTCGCACTTTTACCGTCCGAACCATTTGGTTCGTGATCGTCATTTACAAGTCCAGATCGTTTGATCCGTTGATATCTCACTTACTTTACGCTCTTTACAAATCCGAGTCGTTTGGCTCGTCGATCGCACTTTTACCGTCCGGATCGTTCGATCCGTTGATACCGCATTTCAATACTGTCATTTACAAGTCCAAGCCGTTTGGTTTATTGATAGTATTTACTTTCAAATGTCCGAGTCACAAAATTACTCGTTGATCGCATCTCATTTACCATCATTTTCATCAAAATGGGTAACATCGTAATGCCCGGTTCAAAACCGAAGTTTGTCATTCGAACTCCTTTTCAAACTCCCTCAAAATCAACATTGGTCATTCACGCTCATTTTAAACTCAAAATCGTCGTTTGTCATTCAAATGCTCATTTTCGTCTCAAAATCGACGTTTGTCATTCAAACGCTCATTTCAAACTCAAAATCGACGTTTGTCATTCAAACGCTCATTTCCGACTCAAAATCGACCTTTGTCATTCAAACGCTCTTTTACCAAAATCAACGTTTGTCATTCAAACTAAAGATTCCAGTTCGTCATTCGAACTCCTTTTCAAACTCAAAACTGACGTTTGTCATTCAATCGCTCCTTTTTCAAATCAACGTTTGTCATTAAAACCAAGATTAAAGCTTGTCATTCAAGCTCATTTTCAAAAGCAACACGAACACACACACACACACACACTTTTTTAGAAAGGTAGAAAGACTCGTAATGCGAGGCATTTCGGGTGATCTCCATATACTCTTCCCGAAACGTAACCTGACCTCCGAACCTAACATTCTCTGTTTAAAAAAAGCATTTTCCTAAGTTTTGGCTACCAATCAAAACGACCTCCTTTTCAAAAAGCCTTTTCCTAAGTTTTGGCTACCAATCAAAATGACCTCCTTTTTCAAACCATCTTTTTTCAAAGTTTAGGCTCATAATACAAAACGGCGTGGTGACTCTCTCTTTTCCAGCGAGGTCCAAGTGCGAAAGCCGCTAGCCGCATTCCGCGCGTGATCCGGGTAATTTCAATATTACAAGTAACAATATTAATATTAAACCATACAAAATAATAAGTTTGATTGAAACATGAAACATAAATCATAACATTATCTTAGTAATAGCAAGCAAATGAGATCTAAACAAATAATACTCAAACTAATCATCATCATTATTGGTCATATCAACATCATCATCGTTGATATTAGTAGTTTCAATCTTGACCCCATCAACTCCCTCTCGCACCCACGATGCTTCTCTCTCTCTAAACATTTTTCAGAGAGCTTCTCTCTCTAATCGCTGATCGTTCCTCACCGTCTTCTCTCTACCCATTCGCCGGCGACCCAAATCCCCTCAATCTCCCACCTCCGTTCCACCACTACCTCATCCTACTTCGACGGCGAACCCCAAACCATCGGCAATTTCCTCACCGTTCTCCATCATCTCTAAACCCATTCACCGGCTAATCGATTCCACCAGTTCTATCTGCTCTCCCCAAAACAACGACCTCACTCAATTCTCCCTCAATCGCTCCTCAACCTTGCCCAGCTCCAATTACTTTGCTTCCTGGGATTTCACCCCCGACCCCTGTAACTTCGCCGGCGTTTATTGCGATGGCGAGAAGGTCATTGCCTTGAACCTCGGTGACCCCCGCGCTGGTTCTCCTGGTTTATCCGGCCGTCTTGACCTGTGATTTGGAACGGAGGTATGAGTACGTTCCGACGAACCAAATTTAATTCGAGTGCCAGTGCATTTTAATTCGAGTGCCAGTGCATGTGTTTTGGAATGCCAGTACAACCCGTCGTGCAGAACAAATCAGATGGGAATTTGAGTGCCAGTGTATGTGTTTTTGAGTGCCAGTGTATGTGTTTTTAAATGCTAGTGCATGTGTTTTTGAATGCAGTGCTTGTGTTTTTGAGAGCCAGCAAAAATGATTACCAGTGTTTTTGAGTGCCAGTGTATGTGTTTTTGAATGCCAGTGCATGTGTTTTTGAATGTCAGTGCTTGTGTTTTTGAGAGGCAGCAAAAATGTTAGCGTAACAAAGTGCCAGTGTTAGTGTAACAGAGTGCCAGTGTGAAGAGTGCCAGTTCATGTATATAAAAGTGCCCGTGTAAAAAAGGGATTACACTGACACTTTGTTAAACTGGTACTGACACTTTTTTCACTGACACTTTGTTACACATGCACCGGCACTTTGTCACACTGGCACTTTGTTAAACTGGAACTGGCACAAACGGGGAAACGCAAAACACGTTTTTTCTAAGTGCCAGAAAAAACGTGTTTTTTATAAGACCAACTCATTATATTAAAATTATTTTAATATAATATTTTCACTAGTAATTTTTTTTTAGCCAAGTGGAAGCATTTGCCCGCATTAACAACTATAGCTCTCCCGCCAATGGATTAAAAGGAAGAAAAAGTGAAAATGATCGAGTCAAAAATAGACAAAGGATTGCTTGCAAGCTAGATCAAACCTCCTAACAAAAGAATTGCAGATTGGAGAAGATTGTGGTAGTTGTGGTCTTGCGAGGGAGGACGCATGACATTTGTTTCTTGATTGTTTCTTGACAGTGGACTATTGGTATCACACAAAGTTGGAGACATCGGTGTATCAAGCTCGTCCCAATCAAATATCGTTCTCATCGTGGTTGTTGCACATGTTTTCTATTTTGCAGGGTGAGGATATTCCTTTGTTCTTTATGGTGTTGTACGCGTTATGGAGGGAACGAAACAATAGGTTATGGCGGCAACAAACAATGATGCCTCCATAATTGATTATTCGACAGGCTGAAATGGATTTGGGGGAGTGGCAGAGAGGAAAGAAGTTTCCAGAATCATGTGTAATCAAGTCTCACAGTGATCTCATGGATGACACTTACCGAAACAAGGGTATGCAAAAATTAATTATGATGTATCCTTTTCTTAAGTGGGACATTTAACAGGCTTTGGACAAGTGATTCAGATTCTAATGGTGATTTCGTGGCTGCAAGGTCTTTCTCTAGGCCTGGTATTGTTCAAGCAGCTGAAGGTGAAGCATTAGGATTATTCTATGCTTTGGACTGGGCTATAGAAAAGGGTTATTCAAGAGTGGATTTTGAGGTGGATTCTAAAATTGTTTATGATGGAGTGATATCACAAGCAGAAGGATGGGCTGAATTGGACTCTATTGTTGCTGCATGTAGACTATTGTGCATGCTAACCCTTTATTTTCAGTCCACTTGATAAGTCGCCAATTGTTTGGCGGATGTAATATCTAGGGCATCGTTTGATAATGCTAGCCCCACTATTTGAGTCGAGCTTTCGACGTTTGTGGATAATCGACTCTTATCTATTTGTCATCATTAGTAAAATGATGATGGTTTCTTTTTTAAAAAAACTATTTTATTGTTGAAATTGTATTTGGTTTTCATTGATTTGGAGAAGGTGTATGATAAAGTGACAAGAGATGTGCTTTGGTGGGCATTAGCAAAGAAGGGTGTTTCAAAGAAATATATTGATATTATCAAGGACATGTATAATGGAGTTAGTACTTGTGTACAGACTAGTGTTGAGAAGACTGAAGAGTTCCCTATAAAGATTGGAGTGCATCAAGGTTTCGCACTTAGCTCCTTTCTTTTTGCTTTGATAATGGACGAATTGACGAGGTCAGTCCAAGATGATATACCAAAGTGTATGCTGTTCGCAGATGATATTGTGCTGATTGATGAGACAAGAGAGGGTGTTGAAAGTAAATTGGAGTTGTGGAGACACACTTTGGAATCTCGAGGTTTTCGATTAAGCAGAAGCAAGACTGAATATTTGGAGTGTAAGTTTAGCAGAGTTGGAAGTAGGGAGGCAGGGGCGGTCACATTTGATGAAAATATTATCCAAGCTTCTGAGTTTTTCCGCTATCTTGGATCCATTATCCAAAAGGATGGAGAATTAGATGGAGATGTGGCTCATAGGATTAAAGCAGGTTGGTTGAAGTGGAAGAGTGCTACAGGGTTTTTATGTGATCGCGGCATGCCCAATAGATTAAAGGGAAAATACTACCGCACTGCAATTAGGCCGGCATTGCTTTACGGCACCGAATGTTGGGCCGTGAAACAGTGTCACGTGCATAAGATGAATGTGGCGGAGATGCGTATGCTTCGATGGATGTGCGGTCATACAAGAAAGGATCGATTGGGGAATGAGGTGATCAGAGGTAAAGTAGGAGTTGCGCCCATTGAGAATAAAATGAGGGAAAATCATCTACGGTGGTTTGGACATGTGAGAAGGAGACCGAGTGATGCACCGGTTAGGAGGCCGGAACAGTGGAGAAATGATAAAATGGCGAGGGGTAGGGGAAGACCCAAACAAACTTGGATTAGAGTAATTGAAAATGATATGAATTTACTTGGAGTGGATGAAAGTATGGTGTTGAAGAGGCCGGAGTGGAGGGCAAAAATCCAAGTGGGGGGTTGATTTTTTATTTTTTATTTATTTTATTTTATTTTATTTTGTTTTATTTTATTTTATTTTTTTATTTTGTTTTATTTATTTATTTATTTTATTTTTTATTTTTATTATTTATTTTTATTTTTTTTTATTTTTTTTTATTTTTTTTTATTCACGATAACATATGAGGATTCATGTTAGCCGACCCCAAATTATTTTGGGACTAAGGCTTTGTTGTTGTTGTTGTTGTATTGTTGAAATTGTATTTATATTTTACTGATAAGAAAATGCCAAAATCTTAGAAAAATTCAGTTTTTTTCTAAAGTTTAGGAAAAATGGATTTTTTAAAGCAGGAGAATAAAGCTCGGGAATAACATGGCTTATGTCGGATCCATACGTATCGTCTCTTTCAACGCTGACGGCTAATGTGGTATTCCTTGAGATGACAAATTGTGCTTCCATGTGCTTCCATTAAACATTCACCATCACACACTTCCATTAAACATTCATCATCACACAGGTAGGTTAACTGGCCCCCACAAATTTAATTTAAAGCCTTTTAAGGAAAAGTAATCCACTTTCCATCATTTCCGATGGAGCCAAAGACTTACTATTTTTGGCTTGGGAATATGATGGAATAAAGCAAAATGGCTCGCTAAATTGTCTGCGCTTCTTTGTTATGAAGCAACGGTCAGTCCATGCAATTTTTAGACGCAATTTTCACCGTGGGTCATCCGGAAACAGCCTCTCTGTGCAATACAGGGGCAAGACTGTGTACATTCGACCCCCCCTTACCCCACCGTAGGTGGGAGCCTTTGCGGCACTGGGGTAATGATGTTGATGATGTTGTAAGGAAAAGTAATCCACCTAGTCCCAGGAGTCGATTTTGAATTTACATAAGAGCTTAGAATTTGCAAGACGTGGATTGGTAGGTGTAACCCTCCCTTCTTTATTTTTTTTAGAAATTGAGTACTAGTTAGCGTGTGATTAAGTGTCGGTTAGTATATAAAAGAGTGCAGGTGAGTGTATAATAAAGTGTCATTGGGTGTGTAATTGAGTGTCAATGCATGTGTCGAGTGTCAGTCCGTGTGTTTATAAATGCCAGTGTATTTTTGTATGATGCAAATGTTTTACGTATAATTTTTATCCTAACATTGACACTCTTTTACCCCCATACAAACACTCAAACACACATGCATTGATACTTTTTTACACCAACACTGTCACTATTTTACACTAACACTGACACTTATTTACACTAATACTAGCACTCTATTATACGTGCATTGGCACTCAAACACATATGTACTAACACTCTTTTACAATAAACGATTATTTTTTCATACTAACACTCTCAATAACACATGAATGGACACTCTTTAACACTACTGCTAACACTTCTTAGCACAACTACCGAATTTTTTAACATCGCAACTGATACTCAATAACACATGCACTAGCATTCGACTACACATACACTAGCACTCATTAAAAGTGTTTTAAAAGTGCACTGCTCTCAATTACTCACGCCCCGACACTCAATTACACACACTGGCATTCTTTAACAATCACTCTTACTAAACACTCACACTGGCACTCTTTAAAACATAAAATAACACTCTTTAACACTCTGTTTATAATTATGGCAAAAGATTTGCTACATTTTTATATCAACACAGGCACTTATGAACACACAAACTGGCATTCTAACGTACACGCACTAGTGATTTAACACATACATTGGCTGTCCAAAACACATGTATTAACGATATAAAATACCTGCACTGACCGTTCAAAGTAGGGGTGTAAATGATTCGGTTTGGTTCGGTTTTGGAGAATTTACGGACCGAACCACTACTCATCAGTTTGGGAAAATTTCAAACCGAACCGAACCATGAAAAAATTCAAACCGAACCAAACCAAACCGATATGGTTTGGTTCAAACCGCGTTTCAATTATCTGGTTCAATCCGTGGTTCAAACCGTGGTTCAGACCATGGTTTATACTACGGTTCAAACAACGATTCAGACCACAACTCATTTTCATATTTATTTAATTTTTTCGTGATCTCGAAAGAAGAGCAAAAGATGCGGGTGTTAAGAGAAAATTCGGAGAAAGAGATAGACTAAAGGAAGAAAGATGCCGAATGAAGAAAAACACTTTACAATCTTCGATCGTAGAGATAATTTAGTTATTTATGTGTCACAATGACGATAACAAATGATGAAATCAATATTAAATAAGATAAACAATGAGGGTTATGATTAGTTTATATAATGTAGGTTTTTTTATTCATCTAACAGTAAATTTTAATAAATAAAAAAACTATTAAATAAGATACAAAACGGAGATTAGAATTAGTTTATGTAATGTGTTTTGATCTGGCAGTTTGGTTTGGTGATTCGATCTCAAACCGCTGTTTATTTTGGTTCAGTTCGGTTTGGTTTGTTCTGGGAGGGTTAAACCACAAAACAAACTGAACCATGCGGTTTGCCAAAATTTGAGATTAACAGAAACATTTATACTTGAAAACCAAACCAAATCGCATGGTTTGATTCGATTTGATCTCAAACCGCGGTTTGAACCGAACAAATTACACCACTTGTTTAAAGTACAACCACTGACAATCTACAATACACTTAACTGGCAGTCTGAAATACACTAAAATACACGCATTGTATGTTCGAAGCCCGATGTCCAACCTTATAATTGCATTTGATGGCCAAATACAACCTAACTAGCCATGATGGCCAATCACTTGAAAATTGAATGCCAATTTGTTCCCCATGCCTCAGCCGTTTAGTTACGTCATCCATTATTCTCTAATTCCCGTATTAAATTATGTGCATAATCAATGAGTAGTTAAAGGCAATTCATTTAGGCTCCGTTTGTTTCGACATAAAACATTTTTCGAAAAACGTTTTCCGGAAAATGTTTTCCTATAAAATGTTTTTCTGTAAAATGTTTTACGGAGGTAAGGCGTAAAATGTTTTACGGAGAAAGGGTGTAAAATGTTTTCGGGTGTTTGGTAAGAAAAATATTTTTCGAAAGGGCGTAAAATGTTTTTTTTGGGGGGGGGGGTGGGGCGGTTACCAAAAAAAATTAAAAAAAAAAATTTTTTTTGGGGGGTGGGGGTGGGGTGGGGTAGGTAGGGGGTGGGGGCGGTTACAGAAAAAAAAATTTGGGGGTGGGGGTGGGTGAGGGGCAGTTAAATTTTTTTTTAATTATTATTATTATGTTGTACCGGGCGTAATATGAGTTGTACATTAAGGTCACCATTTTTCGAAAATGTTTTACTTAGGATAAGGTCAGTAGGTCGTTTTACTTAGGAAGGGCGTAAAATATTTTCCGGAAAACGTTTTACTTAGGACAACCAAACAGCGGAAAACGAGTTATTTTCCGGAAAACATTTTCCGGGGGCTAACCAAACGGCGTAAAACGAGTTATTTTCCGGAAAACGTTTTCCGAAAAATGTTTTACGGCGAAACAAACGGAGCCTTAGATTTTCACCCTCGTTTGAACATGATTGTGCCTTTAAAAAAAAACATTTTTCCTATTGATTAAAAAGAACTGATTTTTCCAGAGACCTTATATTGAATTTTTTTTTTACCAGAAACCCAAAAATAAAGCCAAAATCTCAGGAAAAACGTGTTTTGTTTTTCCCGTCAATGCCAGTGCCAGCTTAACAAAGTGCCAGTGTAACAAAGTGTCAGTGCATGTGTAACAAAGTGTCAGTGTAAAAAAGTGTCAGTGTTAGTTTAACAAAGTGCCAGTGTAACAAAGTGCCAGTGCATGTATAACAAAGTGCCAGTGTCAGTTTACCAAAGTGTCAGTGTTAGTGTAATAAAGTGTCAGTGTAAAAAAGTGTCGATGCATGTATAGTAAGTGTCAATATAAAAAGTGTCAATGTAAAAAGTGTCAGTGTTAGTGTAACAAAGTGTCAGTGTTAATGTAACAAAATGCCAGTGTAAAAAAGTGTCAATGCATGTATATTAATTGCCATTGTAAAAAAGTGCCAGTGTTAGTGTAACAAAGTGTCAGTGTAAAAAAGTGCCAGTATTAGTGTTATGAAGTGCCAGTGTGACACGTTTTTTTTAATCTTAAAAAAAATGCGTTTTTCGTAAGACCAACTAAAACAAAAAAAAAAAAAAAAAACCATTTTTTTAAAGAAAAACAAAAACTAGTTAGCAAGTCATTTTTCTTAAATAAATGAAGCCTTAGTTTTAAGGAAAAAAATAATTAACGAGAAATGACAGTAATAAAATCTTGGTAGGTATGGGTCCCTTCCAATTCCAACCAGTCAAAAGCCGCCACAAATGGAACAAGTTATCTACTGCTCAAACTCCATTGTACGTTTTCCCTTCCCAAATGACTAGAAACTACACACACAAATTCAAAGGAAAAATCCAAAATTAAAATTAAAATTAAAGAATGGAGATGGCAATCTCATCCACATCCGCTTATCATCAAACCCCATCATCTCTCCGGCGCAATTCTTCGCCGTCGTCTCTCTCACTCCGTTCATCTTTCTTGACCACCACCACCAATCTTTCCACCAACCAAGTAAATTATAGGGCTCGTTTGGTTCTTGGGAGGAAAAAGAACAAGGGTTTGTCCTGTAATTGCTTGTTCGGACTTGGGGTGCCGGAGCTAGTCGTTATTGCCGGCGTTGTTGCCCTCGTTTTTGGACCCAAGAAATTACCGGAGGTCGGCCGTAGTATTGGCAAGACAGTGAAGAGCTTCCAACAGGTCTTTCTTTTTTCCTCTTTCATTGCAAATTTTAGTTATCAGAAAATATACTTCAGTTTAATTTCATTGAGATTACAGGATAAACCCTTGTTCATTAAACATTTTAATATTGTACTTTTGCTAATGTATAGTTTCTATAATTCGTAATAGTGCGGGGAAAAAGAGAATCATAATTATTGAAATTTCATATATTTTTCGAAATGAAATTACTCCTTCCATCTTATTTGAAAAAGTGTCCATTAGAAGAGTAATTTCATTTTCTGGGTTGTCCTTTCTAAATCAACTGACTATACTAACCTTCATTACCCAACTACTTCAAATTACAATGTTGACTTCTTGTTTTAATTGGAATGTTTTGAGGGGAAATGTACTCACCTACTTTCCTTAGTTTGTGTGTTTGGTAAAATTGCTCATCTTCAAGTGAGATGGAGCCTGAGGAAAATTGTTTTTTTTTTTTTTAGTAATATAAGTTTATTGGGGATTTTCTTGAGGGGGTGTTTTTATTTTCGTAGTGGGGATCGAAGGTTTTCCATCATTTTCGATGGAGCCAAAGACTCATTATTTTTTGGCTAAAGCACAGGGCAAGGCTGCGTACATCCGACCGCCCCCTTACCCCACCGTAGGTGGGAGCCTTGGTGGAACTGGGGTAATGTTGTTGTTGTGAGTGGGGATCGAAGGTGTGCTCTGGTGTAATGGGCTTTAGTAGAAATGTTCCAGAGTGAGGGAAAGTACAATGCCGAACCAATAGATTCCACGATCTTATATTATTGTCTTGTCCCATAGTACTGTTAACTTCATTACCTTAACTTAATATGTGATGCTGTTTATTTTGATATACACCATCAATTTTCTGCTCCGGTAGTGACTGTTTAATGATGGAAGCAAATATAACTTAGAGCAAGAAGCAGAAGATAAATCTATCCTCCACCCCATTGCGTAATTCTCAAGTCAGAATCAACTCTGCTGAAATATCAAGATCAAATACTAACAAAGGTGGGCTAATTCTAGCAACTATGGAGTTATCAATATGCCTGTAGCTGCTAAAACTACTCAATCACCCCTACTGAATTAAAAGAATGATGTACCTTGAATGGACCATTTACACTCTCATATTTGCCGAAGTACTCTGTGAACGCGACTTGATAAGGGTTCGGCGTTGGGGTAGCAGCCTTACAGTACATATTTGACAAATCTTAGATTATCGGTGGCTTAAAACACCTGGATCCACACCCAGGGGAATATTCTCATGGCCAGGTCAAGGTAGTAAAGAATTTGAGCCCCATGTAAACAAAATAGCCGGTGTATTATTGAGTGTTTATTGGTCAACACGTTAATGGATTTTGTGCAAATCTTAAA
Source organism: Adenophora triphylla var. japonica (assembly GCA_022495995.1). Taxonomy (NCBI): domain Eukaryota; kingdom Viridiplantae; phylum Streptophyta; class Magnoliopsida; order Asterales; family Campanulaceae; genus Adenophora; species Adenophora triphylla. The sequence goes on from JAFEMH010000933.1 coordinate 398,386, forward strand.
TATTGGCGGTTTTGATTGACACGTATATCCGCACCCAGGCCTATTGGCCAAGTCATGCTAGTATAGATTTTGAGTCCCGTGTAACAGTATGTTGTAGTCAGAGTATAAATGAGTATTTATGGTCAACACTTCAAAAGAAATACTCCCTCCACCAATTACCCAAAAGGGCGTCCCGTTACAATCTTCACCTTTCCTAATATGGTAATAATGTGGGCCCCATTTGTCAACCCCACTCACTTTTTCCTCTCACATACTTAAATTGTGGGCCCCACTTGTCATACCCACTAACTTTTTCCCCTCACACATTTAAATTGTGGGCCCCACTTGTCATACCCACTCACTTCTTCCCTCTCACAACCCATTTTCCACTCATCACTTTCCTTAATTCTTGTGCTTCATCAAAATGGTGAAGCTTAACCCGGGACGGAGGGAGTATATTTCTTGTACTAGCTTTCTGAACAGGTTTAAACCCGAACTAAGCCTTGGACTTGGCCACAACTCCTCATCGGTTAGTGTCTTCACAAGATTGGGGCAGATAAACATTCTTCAAATGGCAGTTACGGGTTCAACTTGGGTTTGCAGGGGATGGTATTGTTTCCAGCTGGTTTACTGCAAACTAGTTGCTCTCGCAGACAAGCCTCTGTCACAATGTCTTATCTTCATTAATAAAAGAGGTCGGGATAGTGGGTCTCGCCCGTTAATAAATATTTGGTGGGTCTCAGTGATGACAGTATATATTCATCAGAAATTGGTTTTCCAGATGGCAATGCCGAGTTGTTCCAGTCTCTAGATAATCGTTAGGGTCTTATTGATTGTTGATCTGTTTGGCGAGAGGATGTTATCAATAGTAAAGTAAGTGGATTTGACCTTCTATTTCAAGCCTGAGAGAAGTTAATATGGGATGCACAAGAGAAGGTAGTATCCTTGTATAGTTCTTTATAACTTGGGCAAGCCCGTAGAAAAGTATGTCTTATCTTCATCTTTTGGCGCTCGTGTTCATTTTATAGCTGGTAATGAGTGTTAAGTAAATTATTGAGAACATCAATGGGCTTTGTTTGCTCCTTTGGAATATCCTCTCTCCTTGATGCCCCTCTATTTTTGTGTGGGGGAGGCTAACTCTCTGTGTGTTGGATTTAGCAGTTCTTTGTAAACTGTATATAAAGACTTTTGGGGAAGGGGAATGGGTTGGTTTTTTGTTTTGTAATTTAACATCTTCAACTAATTCTAGTAGATCAGACCTCCATCTTCATCCATCGGCATGTCTCGGTTAGGTCTTGAATGAGGGCTTGTTGAAGATAAATATGAATTTGATCAGTTCATGTATCAGAAGAGTCTAATTCATTTTTTTTTTTATTTCTGATAGGAAGAAGAGTCTAATTCATAGTTATCTATATTTGGTTCATGTATCAGCAGTTCATGCATCAGCATTTATTTAGGGGGATGAACTGATGTATTAGAAGTCCCATAAATAGCCTTGTAGTTTTCAGTTTATGCAGAGAAAACATACAGATCAATAAAGAGATATTCAACCAAAGCTTTTCTCTCCTTCCTTGTCTAAATTTCCTCCTGTTAAGTTCATTTTAGTTCCATCAGGGCTATGGTTCATTTCCATTCTCCAAGTTGAAAGATTTTGGATGGACCGTCATGCTTAAGAGATTGAATGATAATGATGAACAAATAGACACATGACTTAGACCCTATAGAACAAACATTGATCTTGTCATGATGCATCATTTACCCTTCTTGTCTTGAGCCGCTCATCCTTACCGAAATTAGAGGTTCTTGGGAGTGCCATTTTGTTGGGGATTCTTCGGTTCTTATAGACAGAGCAGATATTTCAAGGTTAGCTACGTAATGGTTGTTGACAATGGGATCTTGCATTGCATTGAAGAACATTGTCCCATTAGCTTTTTTGCTTCCTTGCTTTAGTGTCTTCATTCCATTGTTTATCCACTTGCTTGTGTTAGGTGGACATTTTGTCTGCTATTTTATGGAATTCACTTTCATCATCAATCCAACCCACATGTTCCCTGGTTTCCAATTTTTTTTACATTCCATGTGGTATGATATCTATCAATTTTGCCAAATATATTCCAAAATGTAAGTTATATTTTGATGGTGCTTGTTCTTAAGAGAATAATTATTGAAGATCTAGACATCAAAATAGCATGAACATTTGGTCTGCAGACAATATGGCTGATTTATATTCCGCTTTAATTTCTTTCTTGTTATTTACTGTGCCCCAAAAAAGAGTCGCGTTTGACAAGTTGAGCTTATTGAGGATGTTGCTTTACTTGTTGTACCTTCATGAAATTGCACTAAGGGGCCGTTTGGTAGCCCTTCTTAGGACCGGATAAGATTATTAGTCCAATAAGCTTGATGTTTGGAAGATTAAATGCAATCGGAGTAATAATCCTAACAACCCGGATAATGCCTCTTATTATCTCTTATCCCCTTTATATTTATCCCAAAAAAAGGGTGGTATTATTAATCCCTGGATTAATAATCTTCACTATTAATACGGGTTAATCATATCAGGCTACCAAACGAGCCCTAAAACTATTTCCTTCTTTAGAATGCATCACTTTTGGGGACGAAAAGAAAATTGCAAGTGTCCCCCCCCCCACACACACACACAAGGATGGAGTATTTTTAGCTTTTGGCTTCTCTTTTTGTAGATGGATTTTGCTACCCAACTTTATTGACCTCTTTTGGACCTATCAAAATTTCTCCATCCCTAAAGGAATGAGCAAAATCCATTTTAAGAGACACTTTGAAAATGTGTGCTTTTTATACATTTTAATGGCAAAGATGTAAAAATATTTTATCATCAACTTTCTTGACATTTAGTTTTATGATAATAAAATGAAATCCAAAAAAAAAATTGGTAAAAAAGGTTTAGGGACAATATTTTGTACAAAAAGATTGATTTTGGGACAAAAGTTTCTTGAATTTGGACATTCATTTAGGGACCTAGAAAGTATAAAAGAAAATACTCCCTCCGTCCCAAAAAGATAGTCACATTTGTCATTTTAGCTTGTCCCAAAAAGATAGTCCCTTTTTGTAAACAAAGGCAATAATGTTAGAGCAAGTTTACCTATGTACAAACAAATGAAGCACTTGTAAGAGTGATGTAAATGCTTTGTAGGAGGGCTCCCTTGGGGCTCTGGAGTATAAGGGGTGCTGCCACCCTGGCTGCATAGGGCACATCCCGCGATTTACCTCCGCCAGCATACTGTGGGGCCGGTACCTGGTGGTCCAGGATTAGTCCGGCGAAGCTGGGAACCTGGGTATCAAAAAAAAAAAAAAAAAATGAAGCACTTAAAATATGCAAAAGGTACAATAAATAGGACTATCTTTCCGGGTCAGAGAGAGTAGGAAATTTTGAAATGCTCTTTCATGTATATAACAAGCATTTGGTGTGTCCATTGCTCTGATATGATGCAGGCAGCAAAGGAATTTGAAACAGAGCTGAAAAAAGAACCTGATTCTGCTCCTGCTGCTGCAGCAGAGGCTATTGAGGAAACAACAGTAGCAGTCAGCAAGGAGGAGGAAAAAGATGAAGGAAAGGTTCCAAGCACAAGAGAGAGCTAATAAGAATGTATTATTATATCTTTTATACCGGAAATTGTAATTGATTGTGCTTTTCCTTTAGATGGTGTCGAATTTGTCATTTTTGTTTAATTTTCTCTGCCCCGTTTCTAAAATATTCCCTAAATTAATGTCCGAATTTTATTTTAAGATACTCCGAATATATGTGTTTTCTTCAGGGATGGCCAAAACCGGTTTCGGGCCCGGTTCCGGTTCGGAACCGCCGGTTCCGGTTTGGCTAAAGGGTGAACCTTAACCGGCCCTTGATTACCCCGGATCCGGTTCCGGTACGGTTTCGGTTCCGGTGCAATTCCGGTCCGGTTCCGGTCAATAACGAATAAAGAAGTTAAAAATTATTGAAAAACAAGGAATTTCTAATCCGGTTTCGATTCCGGTCCGGTTCACCATTTATGTGAACCTTAATCGGCCCTTATCCAAAACGGTTCCGGTTACCCCGGTTCCGGTTTTCGTGGCGGTTCATTGCGGTTTCGGGCTTTTCCGATCCTGTTCCGGTCCGATTTTCCGGTTCCGATCCGGTTTGGCCATCCCTAGTTTTCTTATACTCCCTCCGTCCCACCTCAATTGATCCACTTTCCTTTTTGGGACGTCCCACCTCAATTGATCCATTCCTTAAATGGAAAGTTTTCCATATATTTATACCCTTATCATCTCCATATATTTACAAAAAAACCATTCATTATACCCACTTTAACTTACTATTCCTCCCACTCATTCTCTCTCCTATTAAATATTTTTAACTTTTACATTCTCTCTCCTATTCCCTACCACACATTTAACTTTTACATTCTCTCTCCTCTAATTTCTACCCACTTTAATAATTTTTCTTAAAAACTGTGTCCCACCTCAATGGACCAATTGAGGTGGGACGGAGGGAGTACATTTTATGGCAATGATATATAAAAATTTTGTTATCCAATTTCTAATCATTTAGTTTTACGATAATAAAATGGCAAAAAAATAAAATTAAAAAAATGGTAAAGAACCGTTCAAGGACAAAGTTTCTTTTTAAAAAAAGACATACTCCCTTCGTCCCTAAATGTTTGTCCTATTTGACTTTTTAGTTGAACTTTGACCACAAATATATAATAATTTAATTATGTTCATGAAATTCTAAAAATTTCTATTGATTCACCATTAATAATATTATCAACAACAACTTTTAAAATTTCATGAACATGATTAATCTCTCATAAATTTGTAGTCAAAGTTCAACTAAAAAGTCAAATGGGACAAACATTTAGGGAGGAGGGAGTACGTTTTTTGGGACAAAAATTTTTTTGAATTTGGACATTTATTTAGGGGCATTTACCAAAAACTACTTTTGAAAGATAGATATTACGAGGGAAAAAAACATACAAGTGGGATATTACAAAAAACTCTTTGAATATTATAAAAAAAAATATTTTTCTTTTTTGCATTTATTTGTCAAATAATTCTGATAAATGCATTTATTATATGTTTAACCAAAAAATAAGCACAAAATACCCTTTAAAAAACTAATAAATGAATTTATCATTTATAAACAACTGATAAATGCATTTGTCGGTTATAAATGTATTTATCCGTTATTTTAATTGAAAAGGCAAAAAAGAAATTTAAAAAAAAAAAAGAAAAGAAAAGAAAAAGAAGAAAAGAAAATTAGTTTTTTATAATATCACAACTTACATATTTATTTATTTTTGTGAATAACATTTTTTCATTTAGTTTTTGGTAAAAACTCCATTTATTTAGGGATAAAGGAAGTAGTTCATTTGATTTTGATAGTCAACATGATTTTGAACTATAACCAAAATTTTATGAAAAATTATTATCATAATAAAATTATAAAAAATATCATTGGCACACAGTTAATAATAAGACACAACGGATTACAATTATGATACCGAATTACAATTATAATACCAATAATTTATCGAATAGACTATTGACCTAATCCAATATAGGGATTAGGGTTTCAACAAGTCAAACAAGTTCGGGAATTAAACTCAAATAATGCACAAATGGCAATTTTATAAGATACTCCCTCCGTCCCACTATACTTGACACCCAAGGGATGGGTTCAAAAACCAAGGAAAAAGAATAAAATAAAAAAAAATGTGTGGTGAAAAATGAAGAGAGAGAATGAGTGGGGTAAATAGTAGTGTTGGTTGAATAAATGTGTGGTAGAAAATGAAGAGAGAGAATGAGTGGTGGGGTAGAGTGAATATAAAAATATAAAAACTTGGTTATTTTTGAAAGGTGTCAAGTATAGTGGGACGGCCCAAAATGGAAAGAAGTGTCAAGTATAGTGGGACGGAGGGAGTATATCAAATTCTAACTATTATAAAAGCCCTATCAAACTATTTATACTAATAACAAAATGATTCTAGAAATCCTAACGAATAATAAAACGCTATTAATTTATTTAAAATCCTAACAACGAAAATGTTTTGGTCATTTTCTTGTATGTTGAAATTGAACTTTCGGTGGAATGATTTTGGGCACAAATGGAGTATAAGAATGCAAAAATTCAAGATGCTACGTCAAGATGTAACGAGGAAAGCTGTAACGACCCCAACCCTAGGCATCAATTTTTAATATTAAATTAAATGCTTTTAACATTTATATTTATTTTATGTGTTCAATTATGTCTTTAAATTCTTAATTTAAGATAATTCGGGTGAGAAGTAAATTTAGAATCTTCTATGAATTTATTGGACATTAATTAAGAAACTTGGGGAAATAATAATAATGGAAATATGATAAATAGTATAGGGAGGTTAAATGAGTAGAATGAATTAATGGGATAAGGATTTATTTTAAATTAAAAAGGGATGGAAGCCTTAGGTTAATTTTGATGGGGGGCCAATTGTCTTACCTTCTCTAGGCTTGCCATGTGCCCTCCTCTAACTCCCTCCATGACCGGCCCCCTCCCTCTCCATTATCCTCCTCACACTCCTTCCTTCTCCTTCATTCATGCTTCTTCCTCCTTCATTCATTCATCCCATATTTTTCCTAGAGAAACTCCATGGAAGCCCCTTCCTCCAAGCTTTGAAGCCAAGCTACTTCTCCTCCAAATTCAAGTCTAAGGGCATTTTTGAAGTGGAATCACCTAGGAGAATTCTTCAAGCTAGAAAGATTAACCTCCCATCGAAAATCCTAAGTGAGTTATTATGACTTCCTTTCTTTAAATGCTCATAAATGATTTGATGATGTTATTGTAATTAAAATGGTTGTTTGATAATTAGAAACCTTCTTGGAGTTGAGGAATTAGTTAATATTATGGAACATTGTTGTTGTTCATAAGAAATGATTAAAAGTGTAATAAAATTGGTTGAGTTGTATTAAGATGGTTAATCATGAATTATGGAAGTAAAAATGGGTTGGAAATCAAGTGGTAAATGATTTGGGTTTAGGTTATCTTGGGGTTTAAATGAATTATTATTATGTGTATGAAGTTTAGGAAGCCCTTCTAGGTTCACAAACAAAGGAAAACTAGTTTGGGACAATTTTGGTTTGGGTTGTTGAAGGATTTTATTCTGTTTTGAATTCTGGGCTCAGGGCACGAGTCGTGCCCTGTGGCACGAGTCGTGCCTTGGGTGGGGACGAGTCGTGCCTTGGAGAAAAGGGAAGTCGTGACCTTTAGGGGACGCCGAGGTTCGGTGGGGTTAAATGGGCACGAGTCGTGCCCTGGGGCACGAGTCGTGCCCTGGCCTGGTTTCTTTGCATCAATTTCTAAGCTGTTTAAACCTAATCAAACTCGAACCAAAATGAAATCTCTTTAACTTAGATTAAAGTAGAATACTTTGGCTATACAATGACATCTTAAGGGATCAAAATGAAATTGTGGAAGTAGTTTAATTATTGTCCCGAAAATGGTTGATAGGTTTGATTTGTAACTTCATCAAAATAGTTCCAACTTGGGAAATAGATCTTGAACTTTTATTAAGGTTGTTCGAGGTGGTATAATAATTATGTAAGAATGGTTTACGATTCATAGTGGCTTTACTTACTCCATACCTTTGGTGAGTAGATGCAATAGAGTAAAAGCTATAGGTTTCACTATTGAGCTAATTGGTAATGGGTATGTATCACTTTGTGGCATGGTTATTCTAAGTTGTGGAATTATTGATTATATGGTTACCTTAATATCCTAAGTGTGGAATATTTGACAAGTTGTTATGTTATCCCCATGTGTGGATATGTTACTCTGTAGTTGTATGGTTATTCCATTTGTGAATTTACTTGTTATCATTCATATTTGTTGAGGATACTATGCATAGTGTATTACTTAAATGTTACATTATGATGTTGGTTGAACATGAGTATATTTTACCATGTTGCCATGGTATTTATCCCCTTTGTGGATTATTTGGTATTGTTATATTATTATCCCGTTTTGTGGATTATCTCAAGTAACTATCATGTGCTTGAGCGTGTTATGTTCGGGTGGGTATGATGGATGCCAATCAATTATTGATTTGTTCAATAAGTGATTGAAGGTACATCATACCGGTGACCCTTCCCCACTCTGTGGCCACGGCGGGGGGTGCGCTAACGACCGTATTGACCCACAAAGCTTTACAGCCCGTTGCGACCGTTGTAAGGAGGGACGATATTATTTTGGGATACTCTAATATAGGGATCCTTTCTTATATGGATGGTCCAGGGTATGAGTCCTATAAGAGGTGAATGTCTTAGAGGCAATTCACTAAAGAGTGGAGTTTTACTCCCACGTTGTACGACTTATTGTTCAGACGGGAAAAGGTAAAATGAGGTAACGTAAGGTGTTTACCGCTTTCGTAATGTGTTATGTGCTACCATGCTATGTGTTGCACTTTGTTTGGCATCTTGCTGCATATCATAATAGCTCATTGAGATTTATTCTCACCCCTCTCCCTTTACTGCTTTAGATTCCGAGACAGGTGACCCGAACCGGTGAGGCCGGGGATTTCATTGTGGACTTTTGCTTTTGGGGCTTGACAAGTTAAGTATAGGAGTGGGTTGTTAGGAGTATTGGTTAAGTATTCCTCTTTTATAATTTGTATGGACAACACTTTTATTAAACAATGTTATTCAGGGTTTTCATGTAATTGATCAGATTTCGGATTGTTAAAGTTGTAGATGGATTTCCTTTTAGTAGAGATATTATTAATTGATTTTACTTGGAAGTTTGAAAAGTGGTTTTCCTTTAAAGGCAAATAAATGTTTTAAAAATTAAGGTGGATTTTCTTAGTTTGAGCCCCCTTAGCTCGGGACACGTGTTAGGTCCCGGGATGGGGTGCTCACAGTTGGTATCAGAGCTTAGTTTAGAGGTCGAGGGTAGATGTCTAAACTAAGGGGGAAAGTGTGGAAATTGACGCCGAGTGTTTTATGCAGGAGTTCGTTCTAATGGCCGGAAGCAAGGATGATCAGCGGAAAGTTCTAGAAATTAAAGAAGATTTGGGTATAGGTGGAATTCAGGATGAAGAGATGATGAGATTATTCAGGAAGTTTGTACAGGATATGGAGACTAGAGGATCAGTTCCGATTCAGCCTGAGGAATGTCAAAGTGATGGATGGGAAAGGTTTGTGAAGATGAACCCATCGAGTTTTAATGGATATCCGAATCCGTTAAAGGCGTAAAATTGGTTAGCGTAAATGAATAAGATTTTCAAGGTTATAGAAAGTCGCAACGAAGAGAAAGTTAGGTATGCCGTTTTCAAGCTGGAAGGTCCAGCTGATCAGTGGTGGCAGATCGTGAAGGGAAGTTGGGAGCGGGACCATACGCCCCAGACTTGAGATAATTTCACCAAACAGTTCGAGGATTATTTCGTTTCGATGGTTACAAGGGATAAGAAGGAGATTGAATTCTTAAGACTAAAACAAGGGAACATGACGGTAAATCCGCATTCGGTCCGGTTTGAGGAATTAGCTAAGTGTTGCCCTCAATTGGTATTGCATGAAGTGAAAAGGGTTCGAAGTTTGTAACGAGGTTTGAGGAGTGAATTTAGGAAGGAATTATGGATTGATAGTTTCATCAATTATCAGACAGCCTTAGATAGAGCATATAAGGTCGAGAAGGACATTGAGGAAAATAGTGGAAGGTCCGGAAGTGGGATTAGAAACAAGCCAAAGTATCTAGGACAAGAATCCAAAGTCATTAGAGGACAGCCAAGTGCTTTAACTTCAGGGAGTATGAGAGAGGAACTCATGGTAGCTTCTTCGTCTAGGCCAAAACCCAAACAGTATGGGATGAATTGTAAATTTTGCAAGAGGATTGGGCATACCGACGATCATTGTTGGAGTAAGCAAGGTAAGTGTATTAAGTGTGGAGAGATGGGGCATTTTAGGAGGAATTGCCCAAGGTTTCGACAGGAGCGAGCTTCAGCAAAGAGCCAAGAAGGTGGACGACAAAGAGGTGGTACCAAAAGAGATAGCGAAGGGGAGCCGAGAGAGAAGGTCTATGGTCGAGTAGGTGTTTCGGGTTCAGGAGAGATAGATCCCTCAGAGGTCGCTAGAGGTATTTTCCCTGTCTCAAAAGTTAGGGGTCATATTTTATAGATCCTGTTGCATATCATTTATGTTTAGCATCACATTTTGCTTGTATATGACATACATTGTTGAGAATTTGTTTTATTGTTAGAGGATTCTGCTCTTATGAGAGAATACCTCGAACCTTCTTTGGTTTACCACGATGGTGATGTGGTTATGACTGAGCATGTATTGCCAGTTAGTTTGGTACGATTATTAATTTATGATTTTGAGTTATACTTGACCTGGAGGGTTAAGTAGTTGTTGTGTATTGGTAGACTATCATAATAAGTGAGTCTCCTTTTTCCATGCCTAAATTGCTTATATTGGTATTTGATATAGGTAAACCTTAATGTGAAATTTTTGTTATATATGGGTATTTAAGGTGAAGCTTTTGCAATAAGATGTGGAAGGTAATTGGTATATGTTAGACTTGCATAAGGAGTCTTTTCAAAAAATTTTATGTGATAGTTGCGAGTAAATGGTAAATGTGCTCCCGTCAGTATATTTCATGTGTTGGTTCTGAGTAGGATAAGCAGAGTTGTAATCCTTATTTTGATGGCTTTAGGGTAATTAGAATTGATGATCTCCTTGTTAATTTAAGTTTCGGGAAGATCATTTGAGAGTTGGGTTAGTGATTCCTTGTGAGGAGTTCCTATGTACAAAGTTTGGTTAGTATGAGTTGGCTCGAGAGAATTTCAAATTTTGGGTTCTATAGTCTTAAACTCGGATGTTACCATAGGATCTTGTGAGGATTGAGTCAGTGATCTTTAAGTTGACAAGTGTTACCGAAGGAATTTAAGGAATTCTTAAGAATTGTAGAGTCGTTGCTTTAGTTGACTCTAAAGGACGTATAAATGATGTAGGATGTAATAAGGATGAATCATATTGTTAGTGATGGAAAATAGGTTAGCTTTGGACCCGATCCTTACCTTACCTAGTGGATGTGAGGATCTTGTGAAGTTTTAAGTATGTATTACCGGAAGATCAAGGTGTAGTGTTGTGCAAAATGGGAAGGTAATAGCGTATGTTCGAGGAAATTAATTTATATAGAGCGGAATTTTCTTATCATTTATCGAGAATGGTTACAATTGGTTGTGTGATTTAAATGGAATCTTATCTTTTGAAGCACCCTTTTTGGGGTCGGTTACCGATCCTAAGAGTTGAAGGATTTAGTTAGCCGAAAGGAAGAAGTTTGAAGACTATCCAAATTACGGAAGAATAGGTTGTGTCGTGTGACGGATTTTCCTTTCAACTTGAGAAGTTTAAGTAACCTTAGCGAGTTTACATTCTAGCATTGAGATGGAATCGTATGAGGCATGGTTCGGGGAGATATTATCGATCTCCAATTTGTTGGGACGAAATTAGGAAGCTAGGCCTAAGGTAGATTAGCGCCAAAGTTGTTAATCCATTTGAAGTTTTAGGAAATGTTGGTGAGTTGACGTATAGACCGACTTGGGCGGCTTATTGAGCGTTGGAAGTTTTAAATACAATATCGTAAGGAATTGGGTGACATAAGTTGTAGTACTTTTATTTATCTATACTTTCTTTGAGGTCGTGAAAATTCGGGTTAGTGAGAATTGTATGGTATTCTTGGGATATTGCGTTGTAATATCATATTACTATTGAAATTTGGAATCTTGGAAAGAATCATGGTATTGAAGAGACAAAATTGGGAAGTGAAGTCCTAGAGTAGTCGGGTTAAGAAAGTGTATAGTAGAATTATGCCGTTGAGAAATCTAATTGGAAATGTTAAAGTTAGAATGTGTGAAAGGTAACATTCGCTATTTGATCCTTAGGATAAGTCTTTTTCAAATTCGGGACGAATTTTCTTTAAGGGGGAGTGAGTGTAACGACCCCAACCCTAGGCATCAATTTTTAATATTAAATTAAATGCTTTTAACATTTATATTTATTTTATGTGTTCAATTATGTCTTTAAATTCTTAATTTAAGATAATTCGGGTGAGAAGTAAATTTAGAATCTTCTATGAATTTATTGGACATTAATTAAGAAACTTGGGGAAATAATAATAATGGAAATATGATAAATAGTATAGGGAGGTTAAATGAGTAGAATGAATTAATGGGATAAGGATTTATTTTAAATTAAAAAGGGATGGAAGCCTTAGGTTAATTTTGATGGGGGGCCAATTGTCTTACCTTCTCTAGGCTTGCCATGTGCCCTCCTCTAACTCCCTCCATGACCGGCCCCCTCCCTCTCCATTATCCTCCTCACACTCCTTCCTTCTCCTTCATTCATGCTTCTTCCTCCTTCATTCATTCATCCCATATTTTTCCTAGAGAAACTCCATGGAAGCCCCTTCCTCCAAGCTTTGAAGCCAAGCTACTTCTCCTCCAAATTCAAGTCTAAGGGCATTTTTGAAGTGGAATCACCTAGGAGAATTCTTCAAGCTAGAAAGATTAACCTCCCATCGAAAATCCTAAGTGAGTTATTATGACTTCCTTTCTTTAAATGCTCATAAATGATTTGATGATGTTATTGTAATTAAAATGGTTGTTTGATAATTAGAAACCTTCTTGGAGTTGAGGAATTAGTTAATATTATGGAACATTGTTGTTGTTCATAAGAAATGATTAAAAGTGTAATAAAATTGGTTGAGTTGTATTAAGATGGTTAATCATGAATTATGGAAGTAAAAATGGGTTGGAAATCAAGTGGTAAATGATTTGGGTTTAGGTTATCTTGGGGTTTAAATGAATTAATATTATGTGTATGAAGTTTAGGAAGCCCTTCTAGGTTCACAAACAAAGGAAAACTAGTTTGGGACAATTTTGGTTTGGGTTGTTGAAGGATTTTATTCTGTTTTGAATTCTGGGCTCAGGGCACGAGTCGTGCCCTGTGGCACGAGTCGTGCCTTGGGTGGGGACGAGTCGTGCCTTGGAGAAAAGGGAAGTCGTGACCTTTAGGGGGACGCCAGGTTCAGTGGGGGTTAAATGGGCACGAGTCGTGCCCTGGGGCACGAGTCGTGCCCCGGCACAATTTCTTTGCATCAATTTCTAAGCTGTTTAAACCTAATCAAACTCGAACCAAAATGAAATCTCTTTAACTTAGATTAAAGTAGAATACTTTGGCTATACAATGACATCTTAAGGGATCAAAATGAAATTGTGGAAGTAGTTTAATTATTGTCCCGAAAATGGTTGATAGGTTTGATTTGTAACTTCATCAAAATAGTTCCAACTTGGGAAATAGATCTTGAACTTTTATTAAGGTTGTTCGAGGTGGTATAATAATTATGTAAGAATGGTTTACGATTCATAGTGGCTTTACTTACTCCATACCTTTGGTGAGTAGATGCAATAGAGTAAAAGCTATAGGTTTCACTATTGAGCTAATTGGTAATGGGTATGTATCACTTTGTGGCATGGTTATTCTAAGTTGTGGAATTATTGATTATATGGTTACCTTAATATCCTAAGTGTGGAATATTTGACAAGTTGTTATGTTATCCCCATGTGTGGATATGTTACTCTGTAGTTGTATGGTTATTCCATTTGTGAATTTACTTGTTATCATTCATATTTGTTGAGGATACTATGCATAGTGTATTACTTAAATGTTACATTATGATGTTGGTTGAACATGAGTATATTTTACCATGTTGCCATGGTATTTATCCCCTTTGTGGATTATTTGGTATTGTTATATTATTATCCCGTTTTGTGGATTATCTCAAGTAACTATCATGTGCTTGAGCGTGTTATGTTCGGGTGGGTATGATGGATGCCAATCAATTATTGATTTGTTCAATAAGTGATTGAAGGTACATCATACCGGTGACCCTTCCCCACTCTGTGGCCACGGGGTGGGGGTGCGCTAACGACTGTATTGACCCACAAAGCTTTACAGGCCTGTTGCGACCGTTGTAAGGAGGGACGATATTATTTTTGGGATACTCTAATATAGGGATCCTTTCTTATATGGATGGTCTGGGGTATGAGTCCTATAAGAGGTGAATGTGCTGGAGGCAATTCACCAAAGAGTGGAGTTTTACTCCCACGTTGTACGACTTATTGTTCAGACGGGAAAAGGTAAAATGAGGTAACGTAAGGTGTTTACCGCTTTCGTAATGTGTTATGTGCTACCATGCTATGTGTTGCACTTTGTTTGGCATCTTGCTGCATATCATAATAGCTCATTGAGATTTATTCTCACCCCTCTCCCTTTACTGCTTTAGATTCCGAGACAGGTGACCCGAACCGGTGAGGCCGGGGATTTCATTGTGGACTTTTGCTTTTGGGGCTTGACAAGTTAAGTATAGGAGTGGGTTGTTAGGAGTATTGGTTAAGTATTCCTCTTTTATAATTTGTATGGACAACACTTTTATTAAACAATGTTATTCAGGGTTTTCATGTAATTGATCAGATTTCGGATTGTTAAAGTTGTAGATGGATTTCCTTTTAGTAGAGATATTATTAATTGATTTTACTTGGAAGTTTGAAAAGTGGTTTTCCTTTAAAGGCAAATAAATGTTTTAAAAATTAAGGTGGATTTTCTTAGTTTGAGCCCCCTTAGCTCGGGACACGTGTTAGGTCCCGGGATGGGGTGCTCACAAAAGCCCTTGATCAATTGATCTCCGGCACAAAACCTCGGGAGGTTTTAGGAAAAGCCTATCTTAACAAAAAATGTTTATAAATTTTCGGTGTGTGAGTACAAAGTGAAAGTATAATGAGAGTTACAAAGTTGCTGTGCTTGGCGCCTATCCCTATCTCTCCTTTTATACCCCTAGTCTTGACAAAGTAATCAACACATAACTAAAAATCTCGAAAAATCCGCATCAGGTTGCTGAAGTTTAGGGACCGTTTGCCATGATCTTATCTTCCGTTTGAAATACATAAGACTTAGTCGTTGATCCTTATGTAGTAATTATCCTCCTGAAAAATAGAAACAGACAAATCTGCATAAGAGGAGTTGAACCTACATCTTCAAGTTGTTAGGAACAAGATGTCATGTTAAAGATGCTGAATAATCAAGATGCTGAAAGACCATGCGAGCCAAGATGTCAATTCAATGTTTAAGAAAAAATCTACCCCAAACAATTGCCCCCAAATTTTTTGAATCTCTTAGGTAGAGCCAAGGAGTCAGAAAATTTTTAAACACGTGTCCTTTCATTTAATTGACGTGACGTTTGAGAAGACGACTGCCTATAATCTCCCATAAATAAGTCATCTTTCCGTTGTTTCAAAAGGTTTATTCCAGCATTCACCCTCGATTGTCGTCATCCTTCTTAGGTAAGTCAATCTTCTCTAAGCTTTTCGTTGATTTTCTTTTGCAACCTTAGGTCATGGGTAAAAGTAAGAAATATAGTGTAACTGTCCTTCCTAAGGGTTTCATTCACCTTGAACTTCTTAAGTCCAACTCTGAAAGGAGTTCAATCAGGCAGACTCATATAGATAACTTAGTTAAACGGAACACCTTTCCCGTAGGTGCTGAATTCTTGATCCCAGACAAATCCTTTAAGGCTGATTGCGTTTCAGAAGAATGGATTGGATTTCTTGAATATCCCTTCAGTAATGGCCTTAAGTTCCCTTTCTCCCCTTTAGTAAATTGTTTCTTCAAGGCAACCACGTTAGCGTATCCCCAACTTATGCCTGTAGGGTGGAGGATTCTCCAAACCTTGGATAGACTTACCCTGGAGACTGACGTACCCGTTGATTTAGAAGAATTAGCCTTTACGTCTGAAATTAGGTCTTTTGGCCCTCACAGATACAATTTTAGGGCTAAAACTTCTGCGGACAATCTAGTGATAGGGTTTGAAGCACAGGATAGAGGTTGGAAGAATAAATTCTTTTATGTGAAAAAGGACACTTTGGAAGGGGGGAATGAGTTGAACTCAAAGTGGAGGTCTCAAGGTATAACCTTGGTTTTCCTTTCAGCATCTTCTGTTTTGCCATTATTTCTGCATAACTTTGTTGCTTACCTTTCTAAATTTTCCAGTTGCTAAGTTGAGCGTGGTGTTCCCGGAGAAGGATGATACATATGCCAATGTGAAGAAGATTTTGAACTTGTCAGCGAATATTCTTACATATAAACCATTGCCAGTGGATTTGAGGTTGCCAGTACTGAAGAGGAGGGTACAGGAGAGAGAGAGTTGAAAGTAGAGCGTCATCGGAACCAAGAACCAATAAGATGTCTTCAGGTAAAAATGAATTTGAATCTTTGTAATCTTGTCATATGAAATTTTGGCCTGGTTTCTTATCATTTCATTTTCTTTTATCAGTTAATCGTCCACAAGCTGGTTTTTCCAAGGATAATGTATTGTTGAGAATCAAGGCTAAAGCTGAAATCAAGAAGGAAGCAAAAGCTGAAGTTGGGAAACCCCCCAATCCCAAGATGGATTGCTCCTCTTCCAAGGCGGGAAAGTCCAAGTGTGATGTTCCAAAAGTCAAGAAAAGAAAAATTGATGATGTTGAGATAGTGAAGGTTGTCAGAAAAGAGGAGTGGAAGGCTGAGAATGCGCTGGCTGGTATGGAAGATTTGAGTAAGAAGGTAATAACATCCATACTTTCATGTTATAGGAATTTTTATCATGTTAACTTTAACTGGAGAATTTTGTATACATTCCATAGATCTGGTAGCTTGTTTGTTAAAGGAACTAGAGAAGAAAGAGGACAGGATCAAGATTTTTGAACAGAAAAGCAAATTTGAGAGTGACAGGGCTAACAAAGCTGAGAAAGAGCTTAAGATCGTTGCCAACGAATGCAAGGAGAGATCCAAAGAAAATGAAAGTCTGACTAAGATGGTTCTGGAACAGTCTGAGAGGTTATCTACCATTGAAGCAGATCGGTTAAAGGAGTTAGATGAAGCGAAGGAGAAATTTATCAATAACGCTGTGGAAAAATTGTTAGAGACCAAAGTAGAAATGATGCAGGATTTTTAAGATGGAAAACATCTTGAGTGGAATATTGAGGAGGCACGTCGCATGCTGAAGATGTATCTTGGAGAAGAAGTTGATGGCGATGAGGTAAACTCACCGGATGTTGATGTTACAGTTAATCAAGTTGATGCGGATATGCAAGATGTAAATGAGGGTAAGAATGAAGTTGAAGAAGAGAATAAGGAAGATGGTACAATTGCGGCAGCAGGCCAAGAGGAGAAGTAAAAAAAACTCTTTTAGTTTGAAAAACAATTTTTAATTTCAAGTCTTTTAAGTTTTTGCTGAGGGTTTGACCTCAAAAACAATGTCTTTAATTTGTAATATTTTGGTATGCCTTTGTTGGCATACGCTTTTGGTTTTTAATGTGCCATGCTGATGTTGGTATGAGCTAAACTTGGGTATTTCAGTTTGGGAAACAGTGAGATTTTTATCCAAGGATTCTTTTGATCGTATGAAACACTGAATGTGTTTAACCTTTTGAAGGTTGTGAGTAACATGTGAATGTTACAACCTTGAGTTGCGAGTAACATATAAATGTTACAACCTTGAGTTGTGAGTAACATGTAAATGTTACAACCTTGAGCATTTGGTTCACATGTAGTGAAAAGCGTGCGATTAGGAGAAATTTCAGATAACAAGTAATCTATAGATACGATGCATAATCTTTGAATTAGTTTAGATGGTATTGTACCATACATCCTAGGACATGAGCTATATTCCGCTTGTGACGTAAATAGATTTAAGCTTTCATCTGGCATGTTGAATATATAAGTACGTGGAGACTTGCAAAACAGAAACATGTTAGGATTGGGTGTTAGCTTAGCTAACACCCCTCCGATGCTTAAGTTATTAATGTTTCATAAAGGAGGTAAAAGAAAAAAAAAGGAAATAAGAAAACAAAGATAATTGAAGAAGGTATACCTGAAATCAAAGATACTGAATATGCGCTTAACTTACATAAAATAGGATAAACAGAGGACTTTGCGTATCCTCCGGACTTTAGTAATCGAGATGCCCCCAGTCTGATTATTACGATCTAGACCTCAAGGTTCTTTGACATGTTGAATATTAAGATAGGGCATCTAATCCTGAGTTTTACCTTCTTCGGAACCTGGTTGACAATGTGAAAGATATGGCACTTGCAATGACTTTGACATGTTGAAGATATAAGGTCACCTTTGACTGCTATTTTTGACATGATGCTTTCATGGAGGTCTTGTAGCATTCATTGGCTATCTGCTGATCTCCTTTAAGCCTGATTATCCCTCACGGTGTTGGTAATTTGACATACTGATGGTATGTCCCTCATATTATGTATCCATGGCCTACCTAGGATAATATTATATGAGGACGGACAATCTATAACACAAAACCATTCCATAGAATTGACACCTTGAACATATATAGGTAATCTGATTTCTCCAACTGTTTGCTTGGTTTCACCACTGAATCCAATTAACACAGAAGAGTTCTTTACAACTTCAGAGTCTGGAATGCCCATTTCCTTCAAGGTTCTGAGCATCATCAGGTTGACAGAACTGCCATTGTCGATAAGAATCATTTTCACCTTGCAATTTGCTATCTGCAAGGTGATTACTAGTCCATCATGGTGTGGACCTATGATATCCGCTTTTTCGTCTTGATCAAAGGTTATTTGTGAATCTTCACATCTTGAAGATGAACTGACTGGTGTATTGAATTTGTCTTCTTTCGAATCTCTAGCATGACGCCTTGAATCCCACCTCCCTCAATTGCAAAATCAAACCAAACCCTTCAATGCTTTGAGCATTTGAATGAAGGAGACGAAGTGGACAGCAACGATGGCGACGATTTCGCCTCAACCTTTCCTCCACCCCCCTTATCTTCTCCGACTCTGCCCCTCAACTCACGGGTAGATTCACTCCCCTCTCTCTTTATCCTCTCCGGATTTATCAGATCTAGTATAATACTTGTTATTCTTGTTGAGGTATTACAATGCTTTTATGATTTTTGATCTATTTCTGGTCTTAGGGTTTAAGTTTGTTTTGATTTTTCGAAATTGAATTTGTTTTCTTCGTGGCAATAACCCGTCCGCCCAGTCCGCCTAGGCTCCGCCTAGCTCCGCCCAGCTTCGCTCATGCCTAATTTCCCCGCCTTGATGTTAATCGCGGCGCCCGGCCACCGCCTAGCACCTAGGGGCCGCCTAGGCCGCTTTTTAGAACACTGATGAGGAATCTCTCGGATTCACAGTTGTCAATCCTCTCTTTGATCACCAAAAGATGTTCGCGGGCTGCGCGACTTCTTGCAAGTTTATTAGGGGAGAAACTAATGACTTCCTCTTCCTTATGAATCCAGGCGGGGATGCGATAGACTTTACTTAGCTCGTGGATCTGATCTTTTAATTTTATTTTATTTTTTCCATGGAGCTTGGCCCTAGGAGGTTTGTCCTCTCTTTC
Organism: Adenophora triphylla var. japonica; assembly: GCA_022495995.1. Lineage (NCBI taxonomy): Eukaryota > Viridiplantae > Streptophyta > Magnoliopsida > Asterales > Campanulaceae > Adenophora > Adenophora triphylla. Next base: position 417,826 of record JAFEMH010000933.1, read on the forward strand.
ATCTTCCTTATCCTCCTCATCGCCATCCTTTCTTCTTCGTTTGTTATCATTTCTCATAACGTAGCGGTCAAGCTTTCTCTCGTCTACCCATCTTTGGATCATTCTCTTTAGTGAGATGCAATTTTCCGTGTCGTGTCTGTGGTCCTTGTGAAAGGCACAGTACTTAGAGCTGTCACGGGTATATTTTGTTCTTTTATCAAGCGGTCGGGGATTTTGTAGATTTACCAACTGCATGATTTATGTGATAGGATTGGTGAGGAGGGTAAAAACCTCGGCTTTTTCAGTAGCCCGAGTTCTATTCTTCCCCTTAAAGCCACTTCCATTTGAAGCTTGGTTGTTGCCAGCTACTTCTGTTTCTGGTTTTTCAGATCTCTTCTTACTCTTCTCTTTTGACATTGCTATAGCGTAAGCCACATTATACAGATCGGACTTTGACTTAGGCTCCCTAGCAGAAAGTTCATAGATCGGTTGTCCGGATCTCAATCTGGAATTAAAGCAAACGATCACCTCCCGGTTTGTCAGGCTTTCCTCCACTTGGTCAGCCATGGCTCTGAGTCGATTGTAGTAACTCAGCGTCGTTTCATTCTTCCCTTGCTCAATGTTAGCAAGATCTGTCAATATCTTCTTTCTCTTCCCTGCTGTGGCAAAGTGGTCCAGGAAACTCCTCCTCATAATTTTCCAGTTGTCGATGCTTCCCTTCTTTTGCTCACGGAACCAGGACAAAGTTGTTCCGGAGAAGGTACTCGCTAATGCCTTGCAGAAAATGTCATCTGCTTTAGTGAGGAGGGTCATGGTGGATTCAAATCTTTGCGCATGATCCCGTGCATCGATGGTTCCTGCATACTTATCAAAACTTGGGATTTTAAAAGCAGGATTGGGAGGTAGATCATTAATACGCTAGGAGAAAGGATGGGTGGCACTGGTACATCTTCGTCTACTTCCTTTTTCCCCATTTTCATCTCATCTAATCTCTTTTTCAAGAGTAATAATTCTATGGCATCGATCGCTGAGCTGAAATGAGAGCTATGTTGGGTCCTTTCTTTTGTTTGTGCCCGTTCACTATACTGTGTTCCTCACGCTCCTAGTGATTGTCCTCATGTCCAGATGGTGTTTTGTCCCTTCTAGGTGCCAATTCAGAATGAGGAGGTGATATGTGACGAGGAGGGTTCCTAGGACAAGGAGGGCTCCTAGGCCGAGGAGGGGTTTTATTCCTTGCATGACTGAGCCTTGCTTTTAAGTCAACAGAATTAACTTCCTGCTCCCTTTGGTGGTTCAAATGACTTCTCAAGTCTACCTCGATTCTTTTGTTACCATGCCCAGGTGCCTTATGACGGATAGGGACATCTTGGGGGGTTTTGCTTGGATCTACCAATCGTGCCATGATGAGGGGGATGTTGACCAGGAGGAAGATTTTCTCTATTCCCCCGACTACCACGCCTGTCAACATGACTTTCCCCTCCAAGGGAATATCCGGTCCTCGTAGGCCTCATGAATTCAGCTAGGGAGTGCTCAGGATCCAATTGTAGCAAGTCATTTTGTGTTTCATAAATGCGTTGCAGAATTTCCATCTGTTAATTCAATAGAGTTCTGAGATTAACCTGTGGGGGGAAGCCCCAGTGCCCCCTTGGGCGGCATTCCTCATCGTCTGGCTGTCAGGCCTTGCTCAGCGCCGACGACAAGGAGGATTAGTCAGTACTACCTCGGTTACTGGTTGTCCCCTAGAACGCAAATTCATTCCTAAAGGCGGCAGGCCATCAATCAATGTCGGAGAAGGAGGTAGTTCCCCATTGGTAAGAGTAAAAGCAGTCCTATTGTTGTCATGAGTCTCTTCCACATAAATGTTATCCTGTTCAGGAGTAATACTAGCAGTATATATGTATTCCATTAGGATTAGAAGAGTCGAACAAGAATTTTTCAAGCTATTCAATGGATGATTCGAATCGTTTCCCGACAACGGAACCAAACTGATGATGCAAAAAACATTTCAGATCAGCCAAAATCCAACGGCAGGTTGTATCCTATATGATTGAATAGCCTGAAAAAGATGAACAAACACATAAACTAAGTCGGGGCTTTACCGGCGAAGGCTCTCCGGTGTGAGAGTAAGTATTTGTGTTTAGAGAGAGAAATCAATTGACAAGAGTTTAGAGTCAAAAGATGCGTTACCAAAATAATGTGAATTATGACTTGTATTTATAGGCATATCATTGTAGAGTCCTTGTAGAATAAGAAAGTGTGTGAGAGGTGGTTATAATCCTAGTGGGATTATAACTGTTCACAATCCTTATTTGAGTAGAATTAGATACTATATTCTGCATTTGCGCTTTGGAGGAGAGCTCCTCGTCATAAGTTGCTTGGTCGGCTTGGGTTGACGCCGAGGAAGTGGAGAGTAAGGATAGGAAAGCCCATTTCCTTGCTTTATTGATGATCGAGGAGGGAGATCCTCATCCTTGGATGAGTCCTTGATCGCTGTCAGTACCCAAATCTGGCTCCTGCCTTCCAATTAAAGTTTCCTGACAATTCCCCAAACTTTCATAAAGTTCAGGGGAAATTCGGGAACTTTTCCAAACTTTCCGAGCGAAGAAGGACCTGCCAGGAATAATGAATTTGGACAGGACCTCGCTGGAAAGGGCATTCCAGAATCTGCCACCTTGCGTGTTTCTAGAAGGAAAACGCTTATGGCTCCCTCTGTCGTGCGACGAAACGAGCCACTGGAAAAGACACTCGTTGCGTCGTGCGACACTCTTAGCCACCTCCCATGCAAATATAAATTGAGGCCTGCCCCTCTCATTTGAAGATCTCTTCTAGACCCCTTACTGTCACTCTGCCCAAATTACGCCAGAATATCACCTCTTTCCTCATACACACACAAACACACACCAATTCTCTCTCAATTCACTCTCTATCTCACACAATTCAATCTCTCCTTCACACACTTCTCACACACATTTGAAGATCCAAATTTCACATCCCTTATGGGTTCTGATCCTCTTTTTGAAGCTAAATTGAAGATCTCTATACCTAACTTGGTATAGAGATTGAGGACTTCAAGGGTAACGAATCCTAATTCTCCTTCTCTCTCTCTATTTTTCATGATTCATTGCTATTGCCATTGCTTAATAAGCTATTTAATTTAGAACCTGATTAGATTTGTCATGCCATGTTCTCAGATTGCATTTAGTATGCTTTGGTTTGTATTTTATGATCATGCTTGTTCTCCTTATTTTCTTAAACACCAAGTAGGGTGTGCATCAATCATATCCACACTCTCTTGGGTGTTTATCCTTATATTTGTGATCTTCGTGATCTGTAATCTGATATTATTTCATTACAATTGTCCATTTCCTTCTCTGTAACTAATGTTCTGTAAAATCTCTGCATATGGCATAGTGTGTCCCGCGACACACTTGGCCATTCTAGGTCCTGTGTCGTGCGACACACCTAGCCTATCTGCAGCAGGTTATTTTCAGTTGTAATATGTTCATTCATTGTAATTGGGATGCGGCCCCCCGCACCAAGTGGCTCACAAATTGTATTTCTCTCATTTTTGGAATGAAAAGCAAAGTACATAAGCACACATTCTCGTCTCACACATTTGCACACACTTATGAATGTTTTGGATGTTATTTTTTAGAAAGACTCGTTCGCGAGGCGTGTTGGGTGAACTCTCGGTTCTTCCCAACACGTAACTTGACCCTCGAACTCTCTCTCTGATTTCATAAAAGTTTTTTCAATGTTTTCCATAAAACGGCGGGCGACTCCTTTCTTTCACTTTTACATATTTCCCGTCCCATCCAAAACATAAAAATTTTCATACGGGGTATGTTCAGTGGCGACTCTGTTAGGGACTTGAAACTTGTTTTCAAATAGTGGGTCAAGCTTTCGTTCTTGTTCAACATCCATTTCATTCACTTGTGTGTTACTTGTTTGTGACATTATGAATGCATCTTTTATGCTTCCGTGCTTGCTATGCTTATGTGTTATTATGCTATTGTGCTTAAGCTATAATGATGAGTCCTTGTGATGACGAGGGATGGTTCTTTTGCTTGCTTTGGTTTCTGGAAAACTGTCTTGCCAAGTCGTGCGACAGAGCATGCCAGATCTGTCCTGTGTCCCGCGACACATTTGGCCAGCATGCACTTTTATTCAGTTTTTGGTTGAGGGCAGTCCCTTGATCAGATTTGAGATTTGTTGCTTAATGTACCTTGTTGGTCTCTGGTGTGAGTAGTGTTTTTCTTATCAATATCTCTCAAAATAAAAAAAAACATAAAAAAATCAGTTTTACAAATAAAGGAATATAGTCATCCGCACACTACATCACTAGATCTAGATCCCATTTGGTGCGATAGATGGCATCGCGGATGGTGATGTATGTCGCCTACGCTTGAGCACCTAATATCAATCCTATCCCCTTAGCGCATCATAGGTGGAACCACACTTTTCATGCTTACCCAACGGTTGGTTTTGACACAACATTTTCAAAAATATACTAAAATGAATTGTTTCAAAATTAATCATAGACTTTCATACCTACCCCAAAACCTAGCACGTGTGGGCATGTTGCCAATGCAACATGGTTTCACGTACGGACATGTTCTAACGAGAGATCATGCCGTATTGTCAACGTGCACCGATGAGAGGTCATGCCGGATTCTTTCTTGAATTTCTTCAAGAATACCCGTCATGCTGCCCAAATTTCTCCAAAAATTTGGACTGCTCGTCCGTCCCATAAATGCTTAGGTTTTATTTAGGTATTATTGTCTTTTTTTAATTTTTAACCAATGAATTTGGTATATTTTGAATGATGTGTCCCTAGGTTCCCCTCGAGGTTTAGATTGCGAGAATAAAGTCTTATCCTTTCCCAACTGTTCCTAGGACTTAAAAGACACTGCTTTCTACTCGAACATTAATAAGATGGTTGCACGAGTCCATCTCCTTTCCTATTCTTCCCTCTCCCATACCTTCTCAAAATTCTTCCTCTCCTACACTTTATACACCTCTTTACCTCCACATCTACGGCAAGTTGGGTACGTGCTCTTGTTCCCGGGGCTCGTTTGGTCCGTATTCCCGAGACGGAGGCAGTCCAAGTGTCTGAGTAGTCTTTATCTAATTCAGAATCGGAGATGTCTGGTGCAAAGAATGGGTTGGCTAGTCAGTCTGGAGCTTCCCTTGCTTTGGGTCAGCCAGGTTTGAATGATTTGTCTGTGGAAGAATTGAGGGTTACTCTTAGGGCCGCTTTGGTTCGTGAGCGGGAGGCTTAATTGCTCGCCCAAGCTGCTAGGGCTCGAGTAGAGGAGGCGCATGCTAGGTTTGTGGAAACAATGCATGTCCAAGGGATTACCGTCATTCGTCGTGAAGATGGGTCTTATGAGGAAATCACTGATGCTAATGATACCGATTTAGGGGCCGGCAATGTTTCTCTCTCTCTCTCTCCAACCCGCCTATAATTCTACACCTCATCCCCTCACTTTTGTTTCTTCTCCCGTCTGCGTGCAAATGCATGGGATGAATGTGAATGCACAAGGCAGAACTCCTTCTCCAATGTCTCAGCCCATCCAAACTCAAGTCCAGAATATGCAGTTGAATCAGGCTCAGAATCAAGGACTACAAATAAACTCTCAGGGTGGTTTTGGTGGACCACGGCCAAACTCTTATGATCTGACATCTTCCCCTATGCCTAATGCTTCTATGCCTCCAACTCAGTTTGGATTGCAGTTTCCAAGTGGTTATTGTTGTGGGTATTTTTCAGCATGGTGACATCTTCAGTTGCTCCTGCATGTCAAGATGTTAATCCACTGTAAGTATTACTTCATATTTACTAATTTATTTTCTATTATTTCTATTATTATTATACAGTATTAAAGAGAGATAAACACGGGACTCTTTCAAGCACGTTCAACCTCTCTTCAAACGGCAAAGTGGACTCAGTCTTATGGACGTTGAAGGGATAAGCTTAGATGCCGAGATTTTAGGAACTACTTTTTACCCGATAATAGTTGATCTTATTTAAGGGGAGATGGAGATGGAAAAAAACACGCTTTTTTACACACACTACGCACATCTCATTTGTAATCCTCTCCATCGTCTTCCGCAGTTGTAACTCAATTATCATAGTGAAACTTTTAAGGTTGTAGACCTAACTCCCGGGGTTTTTTCCAAAGAGGTTATTATCTCTAAGGTTTTCCTCGTTAACAAATCGTTGTGTCACTCTTTCTTTTCATGTCTTTGTTCCATTTAATCGAATTTCATAGTCCCCTCCTTGTCATTTAAATCCATACACTTGTCAAAGTTAAGATTCTACATTATTGTTTTTTCTACCAAAACAATTTCGCGCCCACCATGGGGCCGCGTGGTTTATCGGTTATTTGGATCATTTCCTAAGCAAATTCGTCATGTCTGCACCTCCCAATGTGTCCGCCTCCGGCAAGGGTACCACCGTCACTCCAACATCAGGAGGTAGAACCAGCTTGTTGCCGCCACCTCCTCAGACGGAACCTCAGCAAACTCAGCCTACAAAGACTCCACAAAAGGAAGCAACCTCTTCCAATGTAGATGCTGACATCCGGAGTATCCTGACCAGGTTGAATCAGAGGTTGGATCAACAAGATAGCAATTCCAAGGTGTTGGCCAATTCCATGATCAAGATGCAGAGGGATCAACAGCTCATCACTTCACGGCTTGAAAACATCTCACCATTGCGTGCAAGGAACCTCAACTTCAACAACACCGAAGGATCTACGCTTCAGAGTGAATTTATCCCAATGGGTAGTCGGCCTCAAACTCATCAGCCGACATCCTTAATTATGTCGACATCTTTGCCCGGGGACACCCTAATGACGCCACCTTCAGCAGGATTCACCTCGTTCATCCCATTCATTGACAACACCACTGTCACAACTACCACGGATAACTATGGTTTGCTGAATAATCTTTTAAATAATAATACTTTCAATCGTATTCCTATGGCTGACCCTTTTGCAGGAAACCCACTAGCCAAGCAGATGCAGGATCTCAGGAAGCTGATAATGAACGTGCCAGGCATAACTCCTCCAATCCAACCAGTGACTCAGAACTGCTAAAATCAATCCCAGTTTGTCCCAGCAATTGCAAATGTCGACATTCCGAAGCGTTTCAGTGTTCCATCCATGAAGTTGTATGACGGCAGCACAGATCCAGAAGAGCATGTTGCCCACTATCAAGAAAAGATGGACATAGTTCATATCCCACTTCAATTCAGGGAGGCTTGCTTGTGTAGAGGGTTTGGATCGACCTTGGTTGGACCAGCTCTCAAGTGGTTGATTAGGCAACCCCTAGGTTCAATTGGTTCATACGCCCAGCTTATCAACATGTTCTATAACCAGTTCTCATGCAGTCGACAATTTGAGAAGCTGACAAGTGACCTCTACAATGTGACCCAGCAGCCTAATGAGATTCTGAAAGAATATGTCCACCGGTTCAATAAGGAAGTGATAGAAATTCCCAATCTTGACATGTCAACAGCCACAGAAGCATTCAAAATGGGGCTGAAGAAGGATTCACAGTATTATCAAGATTTGGTGATGACTCCTTGTAAGCGGTTGGAAGAAGTCAGGAGCAGGGCATTGAGATTCATAAGATTGGAGGAAGATGAGCTGCGAAGATCGAAGTCCTCATCCAAGTTGTCGACATATGACAACCCATACAGGAAGACCGAATCATCCCACCGCAGGAACAACCGTTCCAATCCTTATCCGAGAATTGATAATAGCAAAATTAATTCAATAGAGGGTGAGGATGAAGATAGTGATAATGTGCCTAACATTTCTGATTATTGTTTTTCTGTTGACATTTCAGGTGTACTCTGTGCAATGGGCAACCTAGGGGACAAAGCTAGATGGCCAAAGAAGACAGATAAGACCACGGGATGGAGTGACAAGTCGAAATGGTGTGCTTACCATGAGGACTTTGGGCATGTTACAGAAGATTGCATCGCACTGAGAAAGGAGATCAGTTACTTGCTCTCAAAAGGGCATCTCAAGGAGTCATTGGGTTCCAGAAAGAAGAAGGCAGAAAATGCAGAAGCTCCACATGAAGTCGAAAGACCGGTCTCTCCCCTAGCATCGACGAAGGTGATCAATTTCATTAGTGGAGGTTCAGAAATATGTGGGACATCCTATTCTGCCGCGAAGCGACATGCTAAAGAGTCAAAAGAGGAAAAGCCAGAAAGACAACCCAGGATGTCGACACCTTGCCAGGATCCAATCACCTTTGATGAGAGTGATCGAGATAATTTGTTGGAACCCCATCATGATGGCCTAGTAATTTCCTTGCAGATCGCCAATTGTACAATCAGGCGTATCCTGGTCGATGGGGGCAGCTCTGTCAATCTCATTATGTTGAGCACCCTTAAGGAGATGAGCATCCCGGAATCGGAGATTATCAAGAAATCCTCAGTGTTGGTAGGCTTCAGTGGAGAAGTTAAAGAAACAGTGGGAGAAATAAAGCTTCCAATCTACTCAAAAGGCCTCAACACCATGGAGCGGTTCTGCGTAATTGATTGTGCAACTTCCTACAATGTCATTCTTGGAAGACCGTGGATTCATGGGATGAAGGCTGTACCATCCACTTACCATCAGTGTGTGAAGTTCCCAACACCTTGGGGTGTCGCTAAAATATACAGTGATCAGCAGGTGGCCAAGGAGTGTTATAAGACTTCAATGAAGGCTTCGACATCTCCCAAACAAGCATAGCAATTACAAAGAAAAGTACGTGAAGTCCTGGAAGCTAGAGAGAACGATGTGAAAGAAGTATTACTAGATCCTTCCAACCCGGACATCAAGGTACTTATTGGCAGTGACATCCCACCAGATATTGAAGAAAAGCTTGTAGACCTGTTAAAGAGCAGAACGAAGAGCTTTGCTTGGAAACATGATGGCATGACCGGCATCAGCAAAGATGTCATCACCCACAAACTCAACATTGATCCTAGTTTCAAGCCAGTGCACCAGAAGCGTAGGAAATTTGCAGAGACGAGGAACCAGATCATCAAGGAGGAAGTGGATCATTTGCTCAAAGCCAACATGATCCGGGAGGTAGATTATCCAAGATGGTTAGCAAACGTGGTTGTGGTCGAGAAGAAGAATGGGAAATGGCGAGTCTGTGTTGACTTCACCGATTTGAACAAAGCTTGTCCCAAAGATCCTTTCCCATTGCCTCACATAGATTCGCTGGTTGATGCCACCTCTGGACATGAGCTCCTCACCTTCATGGACGCTTCCTCAGGATTCCAACAAATCCAGATGGAGCCATCTGATCAGGAAGACACCGCCTTCATAACACCAACAGGTATCTATTGTTATATTGCTATGCCTTTTGGACTAAAAAATGCAGGTGCAACATATCAGAGGCTTGTCAACAAAATGTTCAAAGACCAGATTGGGGACACAATGGAGGTATATATCGACGATATGGTAGTGAAATCAAAGAAGGCTGGAGATCACATAAGTCACCTATCTCAAGCCTTCGACATCTTGGATTGTTTCAATATGAAACTTAATCCAGCAAAGTGCAATTTTGGTATGAAGGCAGGAAAGTTTTTAGGCTATATGGTAACTAAAAGGGGAATTGAAGCCGCACCAGAGCAGATTTGTGCCATTGTCAACCTGTCATCACCTCAATCTGTCAAAGACGTCCAAAGATTGACAGGGAAGATTGCTGCACTCACCAGATTCATTTCAAAATCCTCGGATCGATGCAAACCTTTCTATGACATCCTAAGAAAAAACAATAAGTTTCAATGGGAAGATCAGCATGAACAAGCCTTTCAGGAGCTCAAAAGTTACCTGTCGACACCTCCATTATTGGCCAAACCTCAGGAGGGCGAACATCTTTACATCTACCTAGCAGTATCAGAAAGCGCTGTAAGTGCAGTCTTGGTGACAGAACGAGATGGTAATCAGCAACCCATCTACTATATAAGTAAGACACTTTTAGATGCAGAAACCAGGTATTCTCATTTACAGAAGTTAATTTTAGCTTTGATAACTGCTTCTATTAAATTAAGGCACTATTTTGAAACACATACTATAATTGTGCGTACTAACTATCCTATTAAGAATGTTATGAGAAAACCAGAGATGTCAGGTCGAATGGAAAAGTGGTCTGTACAATTAAGCACATACTGTGACGATGTTGAAATTCCAATTTCGCGAGAAAATTCGATTTTGCGTTTCTTTGAAAATCAAATAAAACCGGAAAAAGACGGAGTCGCCACGCCATTTTTGTTTTAAGGGCCAAAACTTTGAAAAATGCTCGAGATTAGAGATTTGGGTTCGGAGGTCACGTTACATGCCGGGAAGGACGTTAGTGTGCACCCGAAATGCCTCGTAAAACGAGTCTTCCAAGCTAAAAATCATTTGTGTGTGTGTGTGTGTGTTTTGGCCAAAATAAGTTGAAACTCAGAAAAGTAAAAATTGGGAATTCTTTATTAGACTTTGGAAAGATCCCATGATTTTTGGTGTGATTTTTGGGTTGAGTTTTAGTACTCAAAAGATTTTTGGAAGTTGAAGAACACTTCTGCCAGAATGAAAAAGGCAGTGGACACTTGATTTTGAAATAGATTTAAGGGCTTCAAAACTTCATAATCTGAGAAAACTCAGAGAATGAAAGTTGTTCCAGACACCTCAAATAAGATTTCTTTGAAAGAATTTTTCATTTTGGATAAGATTTGAGGACTCAAAACCTTCTGGAAATCTCAGATATGAGATCTGAACTCCCAGAGACTGGTGATCTGACCTTCAAAAGAAAATTTGGAAAATGGAGTTTTACTCACGCAAAAACTAAAGTAAAAATATGTCTGGAAAGCTCTGGATGTTGGATACAAAAAGTGTTTTGTAGTCAACACCAAATTCCAAGTTTATCTGTGTCCAAAAAATTAGACCATGGACTGGGGTCTTAGAAAATTGCTACTGTACAGCAACTTCTCAAGAAGGAAAACATATTTTTTAAAGGGGGTTTGGCATCCATGCTTGTCCCCATTTCTCTAGGTTTTTATTAGTGATCACTTGATATTTTAGTGGTGAATCAAATATATCAAACCATCCTTGGGGTACATTAGGACTAAGCACTTCATTTGCTTGGGAAGGGGAATTTTATCCTTTGAAAATGAGATTTGATGTATGAAAATGATTTTTAGGGTTTTGAAAATGTGTTTTCTTTGCAAGAAAGTAAGAATACTTTGAAAACAATGTTGATCCTTGTAGAAGATCATCCACGGAGATGAACTTCCATGGTGATCTTCTTGGATCTTAGACAAGAAGATGAATAAACTACATTTTGTAGCTTGAAAATGCATGCATGGATGAGAGATTTAGGGTAATAAGAGGGAGGTTATACCTATCTTCTTTGTGTTTTGGAGTTTTTGGCTTGAATGCAAGAGTGTTTGAGGCTTGAATATGAGAGTGTTTGAGTGAGTGTGATTTTGGTTGAATAGTTGAGAAAAAGGTGACAATTCTAGAGAATTCTCACTGTTTTCTCACTATTTTCGCCAAGGTGCAGTTGCAAATTGTGTTTTTTCTCCCCTATTTCTGAGACTGAAGGCCTCAATTTATAGCCCTCTGAAATTGACAAACTCATCCGCGCGGATATGTCCTTCAGCGTGCACTGTTCATTAAATGCTGCTTCAGGCTTTGGACAAGAGGAATATTTTCAAAAAAAATCAAATTAAACAGCCAGTTTTTGTTCCAGCAGTTTCTATTTTTGGTTTTTGACCATTTCTTTTGCTTTTTTGATTCTTTTCCTTGGTTTATCTTTTTTTGGCAATCCCTAATCTACCCTTACTTGGTTAGAAATGTTAGGAATGTTAAGAATTGTTAGAAATGTTATAACTTTCGTTAATTTTCTAACGAAAATACAAACAAGCTCAAATTGGAGCACTTACAGTAGCCCCTCGGCGACGGCGCTTTCGAAGGAAGCGGGGTCGTCGATAAGAGTAAGGCTCCATATTTGGCAGGATGATCAAGTGATCGAGTGGCTGAACCTGTTTAATAGGCTACCTACGTATCCTTAAGAGGAATCAAGCCGGCCGTAGTTCGGGTCTTTGACCCTGGAGATGATGGCGTTTTAGGTGCCTCGAACACGATGAGCGAGTTACACGGTCGGTTGCTAGAGAGAAACTCTGCTGGGGATAAGAGATGACCATTTTGGTCTGATGGCTATCCGCTCTGCTGGGGATAAGAGATGACCATTTTCGGTCGGATGACTGAAATTGTATATCCGCTCTGCTGGGGATAGAATGACCATTTTCGGTCGGATGGCTATCCGCTCTGCTGGGGATAGGAATGACCATTTTTGGTCTGATGGCTGAACCTAATGATAGGCTACCTACGTATCCTTAAGAGGAATCAAGCCAGTCGTAGTTCGGGTCTTTGACCCTGGAATGACTATTTTGAGGCGTCAACCTGGAGATGATGGCGTTTTAGGTGCCTCGAACCTTGAAGATGGCATTTTAGGTGCCTCAAACCTTGATGATGGCGTTTTAGGTGCCTCGGACCTCGATGATGGCGTTTTAGGTGCCTCAAACCTGGATGATGATGGCTTTTTAGGTGCCTCGAACCTTGATGATGATGGCTTTTTAGGTGCCTCGGACCTGGATGATGGCTTTTTAGGTGCCTCAAACCTTAATTTGAAATGGCCTTTCGGTGGACTTCGTCTGCTGCCGAAGGAGAGGGTGACCGTTTTGGTCGAGGGGCTGGACCTAATGATAGGCTACCTACGTATCCCTAGTGGGAATCAAGCCCTTTCGTAGTTCGAGATTTACTCAAGATTCCGTTGGCTTTTGGGATTCCGTTAACTTTGCTGGGGATTTTATTAGCCTTTGCTGGGGGAAAATCAGACGTATTCGTCGGAGAGATCGATCTTACGTTTTACTGCCGGGGAATATTTTGATGAAAGATACGGGATCTCGTTATCTTTCTCGGGGAGATCGGACTTACGTTTTACTGCCGGGGAATGATTTTGATAAAAGATACGGGATCCCGTTATCTTTCTCGGGGAGATCGGTCTTACGTTTGACTGCCGTTGAATGATTTTGATGAAAGAAACGGGATTCCGTTATCTTTCTCGGAGAAATCGGTCTTACGTTTGACTGTCGTTGATGATTTTGATGAAAGATACGGGATTCCGTTATCTTTCTCGGGGAGATCGGACTTACGTTTGACTGCCGTCGAATGATTTTGATGAAAGATACGGGATCTCGTTATCTTTCTCGGGGAGATCGGACTTACGTTTGACTGTCGTTGATGATTTTGATGAAAGATACGAGATTCCGTTATCTTTCTCGGGGAGATCGGACTTACGTTTGACTGCCGTCAAATGATTTTGATGAAAGATACGGGATCTCGTTATCTTTCTCGGGGAGATCGGACTTACGTTTTACTGCCGTTGAATGATTTTGATGAAAGATACGGGATCCCGTTATCTTTCTCGGGGAGATCGGTCTTACGTTTTACTGCCGGGGACTAATTTTGATGAAAGATACGGGATCCCGTTATCTTTCTCGGAGAAATCGGTCTTACGTTTGACTGCCGTGGATGATTTTTGATGAAAGATACGGGATCCCGTTATCTTTCTCGGGGAGATCGGACTTACGTTTGACTGCCGTGGATGATTTTTTATGAAAGATACGGGATCCCGTTATCTTTCTCGAATAGATCAGACTTACGTTTGACTGCCGTTGATGATTTTGATGAGAGAAACGGGATTCCGTTATCTTTCTCAGAGAAATAGGTCTTACGTTTGACTGTCGTTGATGATTTTGATGAAAGATACGGGATCCCGTTATCTTTCTCGGGGAGATCGGACTTACGTTTTACTGCCGTTGGTGATTTTGATGAAAGATACGGGATCTCGTTATCTTTCTCGGGGAAATCGGACTTACGTTTGACTGCCGTTGAATGATTTTGATGAAAGATACGGGATCCCGTTATCTTTCTCGGGAAGATCGGACTTACGTTTCTTGCCGTTGTTGGTGATTTTGATGAAAGATACGGGATCTCGTTATCTTTCTCGGGGAAATCGGACTTACGTTTGACTGCCGTTGAATAATTTTGATGAAAGATACGGGATCCCGTTATCTTTCTCGGGGAGATCGGACTTACGTTTTACTGCCGTTTGATGATTTTGATGAAAGATACAGGATTCAGTTATCTTTCTCGGAGAAATCGGTCTTACGTTTATTTAGTTGGTGATTTTGATGAAAGATACGGGATCTCGTTATCTTTCTCGGGAAATCGGACTTACGTTTGGCTAGTGGAATGATTTTGATGAAAGATACGGGATCCCGTTATCTTTCTCGGGGAAGATCGGACTTACGTTTGGCTAGTCGAATGATTTTGATTAAAGATACGGGATTAGTTATCTTTCTCGGGGAGAGATCGGACTTACGTTTGGCTGCCGTTGATGATTTTGATGAAAGAAACGGGATTAGTTAACTTTCTCGGGAGATCGGACTTACGTTTGGCTAGTGGAATGATTTTGATGAAAGATACGGGATCCCGTTATCTTTCTCGGAGGGAATCGGACTTACGTTTTCTTTAGTGGAATGATTTTGATGAAAGATACGGGATCTCGTTATCTTTCTCGGGAGATCGAACTTACGTTTGGCCCCAGTCGTGGAATGATTTTGATGAAAGATACGGGATTCCGTTATCTTTCTCGGGGAAATCGGACTTACGTTTTACTGCCGGGGAATAATTTTGATGAAAGATACGGGATCTCGTTATCTTTCTCGGGGAGATCGGACTTACGTTTGACTGCCGTGGAATGATTTTGATGAAAGATACGGGATCCCGTTATCTTTCTCGGGGAGATCGGACTTACGTTTTACTGCCGTTGAATGATTTTGATGAAAGATACGGGATCCTGTTATCTTTCTCGGGGAGATCGGTCTTACGTTTTACTGTCGGGGAATGATTTTGATGAAAGATACGGGATCTCGTTATCTTTCTCGAGGAGATCGGACTTACGTTTGACTGCCGTTGGTGATTTTGATGAAAGATACGGGATCTCGTTATCTTTCTCGGGGAAATCGGACTTACGTTTGACTGCCGTTGAATGATTTTGATGAAAGATACGGGATCCCGTTATCTTTCTCGGGGAGATCGGACTTACGTTTTACTGCCGTTTGATGATTTTGATGAAAGATACGGGATTCCGTTATCTTTCTCGGAGAAATCGGTCTTACGTTTGACTGCCGTTGGTGATTTTGATGAAAGATACGGGATCTCGTTATCTTTCTCGGGAAAATCCGACTTACGTTTGACTGTCGTGGAATGATTTTGATGAAAGATACGGGATCCCGTTATCTTTCTCGGGGAGATCGGACTTACGTTTGACTGCCGTCGAATGATTTTGATGAAAGATACGGGATTCCGTTATCTTTCTCGGGGAGATCGGACTTACATTTGACTGCCGTTGATGATTTTGATGAAAGAAACGGGATTCCGTTAACTTTCTCGGGGAGATCGAACTTACATTTGACTGTCGTGGAATGATTTTGATGAAAGATACGGGATCCCGTTATCTTTCTCGGGGAGATCGGACTTACGTTTTACTGCCGTGGAATGATTTTGATGAAAGATACGGGATCTCGTTATCTTTCTCGGGGAGATAGGACTTACGTTTGACTGCCGTGTAATGATTTTGATGAAAGATACGGGATTCCGTTATCTTTCTCGGGGAAATCGGACTTACGTTTTACTGCCGGGGAATAATTTTGATGAAAGATACGGGATCTCATTATCTTTCTCGGGGAGATCGGACTTACGTTTGACTGCCGTGGAATGATTTTGATGAAAGATACGGGATCCCTTTATCTTTCTCGGGGAGATCAGACTTACGTTTTACTGCCGTTGAATGATTTTGATGAAAGATACGGGATCCCGTTATCTTTCTCGGGGAGATCGGTCTTACGTTTTACTGCCGGGGAATGATTTTGATGAAAGATACGGGATCTCGTTATCTTTCTCGGGGAGATCGGACTTACGTTTGACTGCCGGGGAATGATTTTGATGAAAGAAACGGGATTCCGTTATCTTTCTCGGGGAGATCGGTCTTACGTTTTACTGCCGTTGAATGATTTTGATGAAAGATACGGGATCCCATTATCTTTCTCGGGGAGATCGGTCTTACGTTTGACTGCCGTTGATGATTTTGATGAAAGATACGGGATTCCGTTATCTTTCTCGGGGAGATCGGTCTTACGTTTGGCTGCCGTTGATGATTTTGATGAAAGATACGGGATTCCGTTATCTTTCTCGGGGAGATCGATCTTACGTTTGGCTGCCGAAGAATGATTTTCTTGAAAGGGGGTTGACTTTGGTTAACTTTGGTTAACTCTGTTAAGTCAAGGATCAAATTGCAGAGTTTTGGATTTTTAAAGGGCAAAAGGGTCATTTTGACCCTTCAAAACCATCCGCGCGGAGCAGATTGTAATCTGGACAGGTTTTAATGAGGGCCAACGCCCTTCTTCTTCCCCAAGCAGTTTTTTCAAAAAAATACGAGAGAGAGGAAGAGAAATCGCCCAAGCCGCCATTGTTGGTCCTAGGAGCTCCAAAATCTTCCGATTTTCTTCGATTTTCGAGCAATGGAACACGCGGGAGTAGCCATTCAAGGTCAAGGACGTGGTCCGGTAGCGGAGAGGCGATTCGAGCTTGTCCGAATGAGGAGGCACTATTCTCTTTCGCAATCGATTGCGGAGGAGCAATACCCTGATGCGTGGCAACATTGGGCCACTGATCCGAGTCTTCGCACGGTATACTTCGAATCTTTTCGATCCCTTTGTCGATTTCTTGCTTGAAATTGATTTTTTTTTTTTTTTGTGGTTTTTTTTTTGAAAATTCGAATAATGGATGTTCTTGGCCTTGGATTTTGATTTTGATGCTTTGCATGTTGTAATGAGTATATGGGTAATGCATTTTGCTTGAAAAAAGAATAGGCTTTTTTGCCAAAAAAAAATTTTATGAAAATTTTCCGAAATTGGGACGGACCTTTTTTTTTGTTGCAATGTTGACATGAATGTGTGCATGCTTTTCTTTTTTTTTGTGATGGGATGATGAGTGATATGTTATTTTATGAAAATGGGACGGAGTTTTTGCTTCCGTTGACTCCTTGTGTGAATGTATGAATGTATGTTGATTGGGATTTGCCGAAAACTGCTTTCTTTTGTGCAAGAAAAATGGGGCTAGGTTCATTGCATGTTGTTATGCTGCCGAATTTTCTTCAAAATTTCATGTCTATGATGCATGTGCATGCTCTTTTTTTTTATTTTAATGCAAAAATTTTTTTTTGAATGCAAATTTTTTTTTTGACTCTTTCTTTTTTTTTTTTTAATTGCAGGGTGGAGATCGCTTTGTGACGCAACAGCTGAACAAGATGAAGACTCGAGGATCAGTGGAGTCTGTGATTGGTCTATGGGACCGGCTTCCAGATATGGGCAGAGGAGCGATGATGAATCCGAGACAGATTGTCATTGAGACCGGGCTGTACGAGTTCATTGAGTGCTTGAGGGGGTTGGTCAAGTTTCCCAAGAGCAAGGGTCTGATCTTTGCTTTGGCACAGCACTGGTGGGACGTGACCCACACATTTCACTTCTCCTGGGGCGAGGCGACGGTTACGCCTTCTGACTATGCTGCGATCACGGGTCTGTCCTTTAATGGACGCAGCATTGAGTGGAGAGATGGTTACAGCGACTTGGACCTGCAGGCCCTTCTAGGATTTTCCCCTATTCCCAAAAAGGGGATGGGTATGGAGTACGCTGTGGTCGAGGGAAAGATTGTGGAGATCATCGGGAGCTACGAGGCTGGGGATGAGAGGATAGGCGCTGAGCAGATCGCTAGGGCCTTTTTATGGTTTGCCTTTTCGAGCACTCTTTTTGGACATGCCGAGGGGACGGCTGTCTTTGCTTTGCTGAGGTCCTTGGAGGACGTGGGGATGGCTGGAGAGATATCTTGGGGAGAGGCAGGGCTGGCAGAGCTCTATTTCGCTCTAGATCGGTATAGCCGGAAGGCTGTCAGTTCCTTGACATGCTTCGAGTTCCCTCTGGAGGTATAAGCTTTCCTTTCGCTTTCCCTCTTTTCTTTAAGCACGTATCTTTTTTCGCACTTAATTGATTTGATTTTTACCTTTCGCAGGTATGGCCGTTGGAGTTCTTTCACGTCATGATGTGGCGACAGACGGCGGAGTACGTCGGGGCGTATCCAGCCATGCGTTCCTGGTCCAAGTTTGCCCGGGAGAAGAAGGGTTCCAGAGGGCGCACGACCCTCAGATACAGGGACTGCCTGCCTTTGACGGGGGCTGAGACGGATGAGGAGATGATATTTTATCCCTGGGATCGTTTCGATGTGTCGCAGCTGAGGGGCGCTGAGGTATGGACCGTGCAGCGGAGGATTTTGAGAGGCTTGACTTGCGACGTCTATTATCTGGGGGAGAGGGTGACGCGTCAGCATGGCGTGAATTCGCCTTTGATGACACCGGTGGAGCCTCCTGCAGACATGATGCACCCTAGTGAGAGATCTGTGACCTGGGATGATTACCGGGCGGCGCACTTCTCGGCAAAGATTTGTGGCGATTGAGCCGTATCCAGTATTTGTCTTGAGGAGGCTGAGGACGCCCCAGGTTCTTGATAGAGAGGGGTTAGGGGTCTCGCGGTACCCTCGGATGGACTTTTCATATGTCCAGGATGGGGTCCGATTGAGGGTGCAGATCCCTCAGCTTGAGCGGCTTCCACGAGCTTTCCGACCTCGTCCGGGTATGAAGGTATGGCTTTTCCTTCCCACCTCTTTTTTTTTGCTTCTGTCTTTTCTTTTCTTTCCTGTCATCATTTTTTGCTTCAACCGTTTCTGACGCTTTTGCTTTCGTTCAGTTTCCGGAGGTGGTCGTGGAGAAGCTGACGAAGCAGGTGATCGGGGCTAAGAGATTCATCAGGAGGATGGTGGCTTGTGGAGCCCCTCGGGCTAGAGCGAGACGACCACAGCTGGCGCCTGCCAGGCGGGAGGCTTCCCCTATTCCTTCAGAGACTTCCTCCGAGACTCCTCTTTCTCCTCTCCTTGATCCCCGCGTGGTATTACCTTCGGACCACGTCATTCTTGGAGATCCTTACGGGCAGGGACACGTCTGGCAGCATGGTGGATCTTCTTCGCACGTCCAGGAGTCTGACGCATTCACCTTTGGATATGATTTCTTTGCGGATCTTGGCTTGCCGTACCAGAGCGTGCCGGTTGGTCCTGACGAGCCTTCTTCCGGGGACGAGGACGATGATTCTGAGCCTGAGATTTTCATGGCTACAGAGGAGGCGGGCCCGAGCCGCAAGAGGGACCGGGGGAAGGGCCCAGCCACCGAGGACTCTGACTGACGATCCTTCGAGACTGATTTTTTGAGATTGATTTCTGAGACTGAGATTGTATTTAGACAGATACAGTTTATTTTTATGCACATTGCTTCTTTTTTTTTTGCTTTTTTTTTTGAATGTAATAATTTAGGATTATTGTTATTTTATTATGTTTTTTTTTTTTTTGAATGCAATGCTGTATGAATGCAATGTTGCATGAGCCTAGGTTTTTTGGCAAAGGTGTAGATGTTTGGTGTATGAACTGGTTTGGACAGGCTTTGTTTTAGGACAAAATATTCCTTTGGTGCGAGCGGTTTGGGTATTTGCAAAGATTTTACGATGGGAGACAATCATGTCCGCGCGGATAGGACTGCATCTCGACATTTGTCCTTTAATTTTGCTTCGTATCTCGGTCTCCCATTATTTCAAATTCAAATATCTTCTTCAATCACCAGTTCAAACAGCCATTTTCGGGGAGAAGGAGAGAAAAACCATGGAGAGAATTGTGAGCATGAGAAATCCACCCAAATTGTCCCAAAATTCTCAAATGCAATTCTTCACCAAGTTTAAAGAGTGGTCTCGGGAGATTATGCATGAAAGGAGGTCATTCTTTGAAGAAAGGTACAAGGTGAAGTGTTTATGGTCCCTCAAAGAATTGATTCCGGACTACGACCTCTTGAGAGCTTCTTCATCATTTTGGGATACTAGAAGGCATGTTTTTTGCTTTTCTTACAACGAGGTTGTTCCGACCGTGGAAGAATTTCGGGCTTTGCTTGGCGGTCCGGAGGTGGAAGAGATTGCGGTTCCTTTGCCCGGAGGGGCCTCTTTTGTTGATAGATTGTGCAACCTTCTTCATCTTTCCCCGGAGGAAGCACAAGGTATGATCTGTAGTCCCGATCACTTTGATATTTCCGGTCTCCCTGATAGATTTAGGGGCTTAGGCTTGCTTGACGATGCCTATTGGGATGCCTTTGCACTTTGCATGTTCGGGACCTTGTTCATGGTCTATTCTTTTGGGATCTGTCATCGGTCCCTGCTGGATGTGGTCGTTCATTGTCGCTTGGGCAGAGATGTTGTACCTCTGATCCTGGGGGAAACTTTTCATGCTCTCGATAGGCTGGCTACTGGGAGACGGTATATGCATGGGGGCAGCCCGTTCCTCTTGACTCTGTGGCTGATGGAGCGCTTGGGGATTCTTCGGGAAACTCCTGATATGATCAAGCCTTGGACATTCGCCAGGAGAGGGGTTGCTGTAGATTTTGATGATCAGGGCTCATGGGAGCGTTGGATGGCTGGTCGCCAGACAGAAGATATCAGATGGTCAGTGCCTTGTTGGCGGGTGGAGACTCGCAGAGTACTTCAGGACGGGTCTCATGTGGTCATGCTTCCGGGGCTTTCTCAGTCCAGCTTTTACATTCCGACTTTAGTTCTGAGACAGTTTGGCCTGGAGCAGGTTCATTTGGAGGATTTTGATGATATAGCCACCAGGGTGGTGGCTCCTGTTTCTATGGATGATCCTTCGGTGTTTTCCTTTCTTTCCCGAGCATGAAGGTATGACGTCTTTCCTCCTCGGGTTATCCTCAGGCGTTCGAGACCTGTGTTCTTGACCACTTGGTACCTGGATTGGTACGAGAGGCATTTTGGAGAGACTCAGATGGCTATTTTGAGACGGCGTGAGGCCATTATGGGTGCGGAGGACCTGACAGTTTCCGAGAGGAGGAGGGCCGAGGCGAGGGCCAACCCTCATGACAGGAGCGGAGATGTTGTGACCGACTATGAGGCTTATGTCAAGAGGCAGGAGAGGAGGACTCCTATGCTACTAGCCCGGCTACAGGAGATGAGAGATGACGCTAGGGCTACCAAGGCCCTGACAGAGGCTGGTCTGATAGATCCTGTTCCTACCAGAGCTCGGTAGGAGGAAGACCGACATTTTTCCTGTTCAGAAGAAGAAGACTCGAAGGGGGAAGAAGTGGGGGGATGCCAGTACGAGCAGTTTAGAGTGACCTCGAGTTTTCTGAGTATCGCTTTCTTGCCGTAGCAGACACATTAGTTTGATTATGTATTTTAGTTTCTTTTAGCAGGCTGCCGGTTGTAGGAATGAACCGGGCTTAGACTCATCAAAAAGTTTTTAACTTGTAATGAATATTTGAATTGCTTCAGAGTTTTTCGAGACGCTTTCATGGTCGATCGGTGTATTGATGTCGATTTTGACTTTTATTTGTGCTTTAGACCGAACCGTTTCCAGTTTGCCTACGTTCCCCTCATTTTGAGGAACTCGAGGTCTTCGTAGTTCAACCACAGTCGATTTTGTTTGTTTTTTTGTTTTTTTTTTTTTTTTGTTTTGTTGTTTTGGTGCAACCCTGTTTTTTACCTAGGCCGCCCTTTTCGGGTTTTCAACCTAGTTGGGTATTACTCTTTTAGCACTCTTTGTCTTCTCTTTTTTTTTTCTTTGTTTTCTTTTTTTTTTTTTGACTTCTCTTTTTTTTTTTTTATGCGTAGTATCTGCGCAGCTTGTCACCATTCACTGGGTGTACAAAGGGATTTCCGTAGAGGTCTGCAAGTTGCATGGCTCCTCCGGAGAAGATCTTTTGGACGATGTATGGCCCGACCCAGACAGGCTCCCATTTGCCAAGCGGGTTGACACGGACCAGGGGCTTTTCTTTCAAAACGAGATCACCTTCTCGGATCTCCCGATGCTTTACTTTCTTGTCGAAGGCTCTGGCCATTCTCCCTTGGTAGGCTTGGATGTGTTCCATTGCTTTCAATCGGCGCTCATCTAGTAGGGCCAATTCATCATGGCGACTTTGGAGCCGTTCGACCTCGTTGATCTGGCTTTCCAACAGCACACGGAGTGAGGGGATTTCTAGCTCGATTGGGAGCACGGCCTCCATTCCGTATGTGAGGGCAAACGGTGTTTCCCCAGTTGCCGTTCTGACTGATGTTATGTAGCCCCAGAGTGCCAGGTGTAGCTTCTCGGGCCAATCTCTGCCTCGGACAGCCATTTTCCGGATGATGTTTTCCAAAGTCTTGTTTGCTGCCTCGACGGCTCCGTTGGTTTGGGGCCTATAGGGAGATGACTTGTGACGGGTTATTCGGAATTCTGCCAGCAGCCTGTCGCATTCCCCTTCAAAGTGGGATCCATTATCTGAGATGATTTCGGCTGGCAACCCGTATCTACATATGATGTTCTCTTTGATGAAGAGGGCAACTTTCTTTGAGTTGAGGATTTTGTAGGATTTTGCTTCAACCCACTTGGTGAAATAGTCCACAGCTACCAGGACGAATTCGTGGCCGTTGCTGCCTGGTGGCGTGATTTTGCCTATGACATCAATTCCCCAAGTGATGAAAGGCCAAGGGGTCGTCATGCAGTATAACTCGTGAGGAGGCAAATGATTAAGATTTGAGTATCGCTAGCATTTGTCACAGCTTTTGACGAACTGGATGCAGTCGGTTTCCATAGAGATCCAAAAGTACCCCATTCTCAGTATGATTTGCATCAGGGCTCGAGCATTCATGTGGGGGCCGCAGGTACCGCCATGTATTTCTCTCATGAGTTCCGTAGCCTCTTGTTTGCCGATGCATCGCAGGAGGGGGCCCTGATAACGCTTCTTGTATAGCATATTTCCCAAAAGAACATAGTGGGAGGCGAGTCGCTTCAGGGCTGAGAGGCTCTTTGCTTTGATTCCTTCTTTATATTCCCCATCTTCATTTTTGAAAGAGGCCTCGCCATCCTTCAGTGCTTGGTAGATCTCGAGTATACCAGTGGATCATGGCCGGTTCGGCTTACGCTCGATTTCAAAGCAATAAGCGGGATTTTCTCTTCTCCCGACTCTGAATGGTTTGACAGACTTCCCTTCGGATATTTCAACGAGGGAGGCTAGTGTTGCCAGAGCATCTGCAAATCTGTTGCGATCTCTGGGCAAGTAAAGAAAGCTGATCTCTTTGAATTGAGTTACTAGCTCTTCCATGTAAGTGTGATATTCTGCCGGACCGGGTCTACGGTTTTCCATTTGTTAGAGACCTGATTGATGATGAGGGCAGAGTCACCATACACCTCCAATTCCTTGATATTTCTTTCAAGGGCGGCTTCCAACCCGGCTATGCAAGCTTCGTATTCAGCAGCGTTGTTGGTGACCTCGAAGTTCAACCTTACTGCTATGGGGGTGTGTTCATCAGTAGGATCGACCAGAAGCATTCCTATTCCGTTCCCCCTTTTGTTTGAAGCCCCGTCGAAGAAGAGTTGCCAGCGATTTTCCCCTTCTAGAGCAAAGATTCCATCATTGGGAAATTGAGGTTCAGGTCCTCGGGACTCATCACTTGGGAAATCGGCCAAATGTTCTGCCATTATGCGTCCTTTTACGAATTTCCTTGAAACATAAGTGATGTCGTATTCGGCCAAAAAGAATGACCATTTTTCCAACCTCATGGAGATGGAAGGCTTGTCGAACAGATATTTGATGGGGTCTATCCTTGAGACGAGATGTATCGGGTGAGACTGCATGTAGTGTTTCAACTTTCCCACTACCCAGACCAAACCTGCGCAAGTCTTTTCACAAGCAGAGTAATTGAGTTTGCTTCCCTGAAGCTTTCTGCTCACGAAATAGATGGCGTTTTCGACCTTGGAATCTTTTTTCTCTTGAGCTAGCATAGCCCCAATTGCTGTATCCGTGACAGTTAGATATAGCAATAGTGGCTTTTGCTGATGTGGTGGGCAAAGAATTGGGGGATTCACGAGGTATGCCTTGATCTGTTCAAAAGCGAGCTGACATTCTGGAGTCCATTCTGTGTAGGCATTTTTCTTCATCAACTTGAAGATCGGCTCGCAGATCGAGGTCAGCTGATTTACAAAGCGGCTTATGTATTGCGGTCTTCCCATGAGGATTTCACTTCGTTAGTGTCCGGTGGATTCATTTCGACTATGGCCTTGATTTTACGGGGTCTACTTCAATTCCCGTTCTGTCACCATATATCCTAGCACCTTGCCTCGTCTTACACCGAAGGTGCATTTGGCCGGATTCGGTCTCATGCCGTGGTCTCGGAGGCGGCCGAAGAATTTTCTCAAATCAACAAAGTGCTGGCCATCTGATCCTCACTGGAGTGTATTATCATGTCGTCCACATAGACCTCCAATTTCCTTGTGGATCATGTCATGGAACAGAGAGATAGGCGCCCTGCACGGGTACGTAGCCCGACATTCTTTAGTCCGAACGGCATGGCCGTGTAGCGTAGGGTGCCCCCGAGGGTTGTGAAGGCTGTCTTGGCTTGATCTTCTTCGCCATTTTTATTTGGTTGTAGCCGGCAAAACCGTCGACGAAGGATTTAACTTCGTGGTTGGCCGTGGAATCTACCAAAATATCGATGTTTGGCGGGGAAATCGTCTTTTGACTGGCTTTGTTCAAGTCTCTGAAGTCTACGCGGCCGGATCTTTCCGTTGGCCTTGGTTACCGTTACTAGGTTGGAAAGCCATGTAGGATATTCAATGACCCCGATGAACCACGCCCGAGCATCTTTTCTATCTCCTCTTTCACTTGTAGGGACCATTCGGGCTTAATTCTTCTTAGCTTCTGCTTTGCTTGACTTCTGGGTCGAGCGGTATTCGGTGCTCAACTATGGAAGAATCGAGGCACGGCATATCTTTATAGAACCATGCGAACACATCCACGAATTCTTTTAGCAGCTCAATTAGGGCATCCCTTTCAGTCCCTTCGAAGAAACTACCAATCTGCGTCTCTTTAGGCTCTTCCGCAGTTCCCAAATTCACACTCGTCAAAATCTCTTCGGCAGCTTGGGCTCGATTTTCCTCTTTCCGGATAACCTGCTTAAAGATTTCTTTGATATATTGTTCATTTAATGTGTCTGCTTCTTCATCTAGTGAATCGTTATTAACTGTTTTTAGATTATTAGTTAATTCATCATTAGTTAAAGTGGCAATCAAGGGATACTCGGAAAGGTTCGTCATTTCATTGAGAATAAAAGGGAATACAATATTGGCTACAATTTCGTGGTCTTCAGGCGTGAGGCCATCGGACGACTCGGAAGACTCAAACTCAACAATGAGAGACTCGGAGGACTTTACAAAGGTTGACACAAAGGGACGGGGGACCAATCCAAGCTTGGTGATCATTTCTTCTTTGGTCGCGGACGGGCCTGAGAGAGTTTCCCAATTCTTTAGCGGCATTGCTGTCAGAGGTCTCATGACTCGGGGGCTGTCTCGTTTCTGTCCTCCTTCCTCAGTCATTGCTATCATCTCTTTGTCTGAACCAGAATCAATTGTGTTTGGCGCCTGAAAACTGAGCATGTGGATGTAGGGATCTTCCTCAATTCTGGGGAATTCTACCTCATCACAATCTGACCGCTCAATCCAGATGTAAGGACGTATTGCGTCTCGGTGTCTTCTTTGGAAAAATCTCATGTCCCATGCTTGAGTGGAAAGGCTAAGCCGGCAGCTCAGCAAGGAGGACGTCCCACACGACGTTCATAGATTCGAGTTGAGTATGACGATGCTTGTCGATCTTTATCATGAAAATTTCCTGGCTTGGCAGGGTCAGAGAGTGGGTTTGAAGAATGGTGACAAAGCTGTGATTAGGGACCGGGGTTTGTGTGCTGTATCATGGCGGTGTTGATGTTTCCTTCAGTATGCCTCGAATGTTGGAAATGACAATTGAATTTGATGAATCGAACTTCTTCGGATGTCTGCTCGCTTGAGTGCGTTGACATAATTGGCATCACCGGATTACGGGGATTACGATGAGACTTGCCCCGATAGTCCCTTGGTCGACTCGGAGGAGGTAGCCGGTGTCGGCTAAGAGCATGCTTAGTGACGGTCTCGGCTTCGTTCCCTATGAGAAGCTGTCACCCCTTATGACTTCAAGGTCCCCTTGTCGGTTAATGAATTTGACGCATTGGTGGAGGGTGGAAGCTATGGCTTTCATGTGATGCAACCAAGGGCGCCTAATGGTGTGAACTCGGATGGGATGTCCATTACATGGAACTTTCTTTGGCACCATTTGGGTTTCGTACCGAGTTCCGGAGTTCTTGTCCCGGGATGGGGACGAGACGAGCCGTCATAGGCCTTGATAATCCGGGTAGATGGGATCATATGCCTTTCATTGATGCGCGGGGCCCGCATCATGCTAAGGGAAGGACATTAATGGCCGATCCATTATCCACCAATACTCCGAAGCGATACGGTGTTGAGCTTAATGGTGATGTACTCAGAAAGCTTCGTTGTCTTTGGGAAACATCTCTTGGCAAATCTTCGTCGCGAAGGTGATCATGCTACCATATAGGCGGGGATCATAGATTTGGTGCTTGTGCGGAGAAAAGAGATTCATCAAGCCGGTCACTTCTTGCCTTTTTCTTGCGAGAGTAGAACCTTTCTTGAAGCCACAGGTTATGCGAGGCCTTTGTGGCGGTTGCCATCTCCGGTCAACATGTTGATTGAGTGGGAGCGCCAAGCTGGCGTTGGTCTTTCTTCGTCGGTGTACGCTCGGGAGGCTGGACAAAGGCGAACTTTGGGCGATCCGGGGTGATAGATTTACGGCGCGGTAAAATTTCCCGGATCTGTATGATACGGTGTCCGAAAGTCTCAATTCTATGGATTGGAAAGGCTTTCGGCTTTTCTATCCCTGTTTGCTTTGGGAAAATTGGCTGGAGTAGAGTGCATGTAATCAAATCCCCCAGATGGCTCCCAAGCGTACCCTTGTAGTATCTGGCCTCGAATCTCTCCTTTCAATTTTCTTTGGGAGGAAGCTTTCTTCTTCTTAGGAGGACGGTCCTGCGTGTATCCGGTCTTGATAGTCCCTTTCAAGGCGATCGGGACGATCACAGATATTCCACCAAATGTGTTCTACGGTGGTGGTGGATTTGGGACCTCGGGTTGGCGGTCTTGGAGCGTGACTTTGAGCTCGAAGCCCGGTCGGGAGATCTGGCCCCATTGGGCTCATGACGGAGCGAATGGTTGGACTCTTAGCCGGATAATGAGAGGTATTAAGATCCGGGGGAACGGGCATATGTTTGTCCTTCGGGGTAGCCCCGGTCGGTTGGGAGATTGTTAAGGTCCCGAAGTGGCGTGTGGCCTCTTCAATCCGAGCTTGTGCATTGCAGCGTTCCTCCGGGGCTTTGATGGTGACCATATTTCTTCCCTTGTTTCCCGATCTTCATTACCCGGCGATATTTGCGGGATCATCACTTTGAGAGGGGACAGCGTGATCGGTGTGGGAACTCTTTCGACTCAAAGTCATTTGTTTGAGGTTACATGTAAGTCGACATTTGGCAGGAGTCCCGCTTGACTTCCCGAGACATAGGAATCTTGGGGTAGCATCTTGATGTATCCGCTGAGGACGATTAAGAAGGAGGAGAACCTTCTTCCTTCTTTCGGTAAAAGTGCCATCGGAATTGAGGCGATAGTCCAACCATGACTTGCGACACCAGGAAGGAATTTGAGCCTCGTCGAAATCTATCACCCCGCGGGATCGACCCAGGCCAAAGTTCGGTTTGTCCGGCTCCCGAGTGAACACCGACGAAGAAAGACCAACGCCCGGTTTGGCGCTCCCGCACTCAATCAACATGCTGACTGGAGATGGCAACCGCCACGGCCTCGAGTATAACCCGGGGCTTCGGCGAGGTTCTACCTCGCAAGAAAAAGGCACGAAGTGGCCCAAGCTTGATGACTCTCTTTCTCCAGACCGGCACCAAATCTATGATCCCCGCCTATATGGTAGCATGATCACCTTCTGCGACGAAGATTTGCCAAGAGATGTTTCCCAGCACAATGAAGCTTTGTACATCACCATTAAGCTCAACACCGTATCGCTCCCTGGAGTATTGGTGGATAATGGATCGGCCATTAATGTCCTTCCCCTTAGAATGATGTGGGCCCTACGCATCAATGAAAGGCATATGATCCCATCTACCCGGATTATCAAGGCCTATGACGGCTCGTCTCGTCCCATCCTGGGGACAGTAACTCTGGAACTCTGGTACGAAACCCAAATGGTGCCAGCAAAGTTCCATGTAATGGACATCCCATCCGAGTTCACAGCCCTATTAGGGCGCCCTTGGTTGCATCACATGAAAGCCATAGCTTCCACCCTCCACCAATGCGTCAAATTCATTAACCGACAAGGGGACCTTGAAGTCATAAGGGGTGACAGGTTTCCTCATAGGGAACGAAGCGAGGCCGTCACTAAGCATGCTCTTAGCCGGACACAAGGGCTACCTCCTCCGAGTCGACCAAGGGACTATCGGGGCAGAGTCTCATCGAGAATCCCCCGAGAATCCGGTGATGCCAATTATGTCAACGCGCTCCAAGCGAGCGAGACTCAGAAGAGAGTTCGATTCATCAAATTCAATTGTCATTTCCAACATTTGGAGGCATCTTTGGAAGGAAACATTGAACACCGCCATGATACGAGCACACTGAGCCCGGTCCACTAATCACGGCTTTGTCACCATTCTTGAAACCCACTCTACGACCACCAAGCACGGGAAATTTTCATGATAAAGATCGACAAGCATCGTCGTACTCAACTCGAATCTATGAACGTCGTGTGGGGCGTCCTCCTTGCTGAGCTTGCACTGCTAAGCCTTTCCGCTCAAGCATGGGACATGAGATTTTCAGCGGCTTACAAGACCTTGTCGTCCTTACATACGGATTGAGCGGTCGGATTGTGACGAGATAGAATTCCCCGAGAATTGAGGAAGATCCCTACGTCCAGCGTGCTCGGTTTTGGGCGCGAAACACAATTGATCTACAGTTCGAGACAAAGAGATGATAGCGTAGGCGAGGAAGGAGGAAACGAGAAGCAGAGAGCGACCCAGGAGTCATGAGGCCTCGGCAGGCCAAATGCCATTAAAGGAATTAGGGAAACTCTCTCGGGCCGTGCGACGAAGAAGAAATGATCACCAAGCTTGGATTGGTCCCAGATCCACTTTGTGTCAACCTTTGTAAAGTCCTACGGAGTCTCTCATTGTTGAGTTTGGAGTCTTAAGAGTCGTCCAGATGGCCTCACGCACGAAGACCACGAAATTGTAGCCAATCTTGTATTCCACTTTTATTCTCGATGAAATGACGAACCTTTAAGTATCCCTTGATTTGCCACTTTAACTAATGATGAATTAACTAATAATCTAAAAATAGTTAATAACGATTCACTAGATGAAGAAGCGAGACACATTAAATGAACAATATATCAAAGAAATCTTTAAACGGAGTTGTCAGGAAAAGAGGAAAATCGAGCCCAATTGCCAGAAGAGATTTTGTGAGTGTGAATTTGGGAGCTGGGAAGAGCCTAAAGAGACCTTGATTGGTAGTTTCTTGAAGGGATTGAAAGGATGCCCTAATTGAGGTGCTAAAAGGAATTCGTGGATGTGTTCGCATGGTCCTATAAAGATATGCCGAGAGCCTCGATCCTTCCATAGTTGAGCACCGAATACCGCTCGACCCGGAAGTCAAGCCCGATAAAGCGAAGCTAAGAAGAATTAAGCCCGAATGGTCCCTACAAGTGAAAGAGGAGATAGAAAAGATGCTCGGGCGGGGTTCATCGGGGTCATTGAATATCCTACATGGCTTTCCCAACATAGTAACGGTGACCAAGGCCAACGGAAAGATCCGGTCTTTGCGTAGACTTGAGAGACTTGAACAAAGCCGGTCAAAGATGATTTCCCCACACTTGCCAAACATCGACATTTTGGTAGATTCCACGGCCGACCATGAAGTTAAATCCTTCGTCGACGGTTTTGCGGTTACAACCAAATCAAAATGGCGAAGAAGATCAAGCCAAACGGCCTTCACTGACCCCTTGGGGCACCTCTTGCTACACGGTCATGCCGTTCGGACTAAAGAATGCTTTGGGGCTACGTACCGGAAGGGCGGCTACGGCTACGTTCCATGACATGATCCACAAAGAAATTGAGGTCTATGTGGACGACATGATAATACGCTCCGGAGGATCGGATGGCCAACACTTTGTTGATTTGAGAAAATTCTTCGGCCGCCTCGAGACCACGGCATGAGGCGAATCCGGCCAAATGCACCTTCGGTGTAAGACGAGGCAAGGTGCTAGGATATATGGTGACGAACGGGGAATCGAAGTAGACCCTCGGAAAATCAAGGCGATAGTTGAAATGAAGCCACCGGACAACTA
The DNA here is from genome assembly GCA_022495995.1 of Adenophora triphylla var. japonica. Lineage (NCBI taxonomy): Eukaryota > Viridiplantae > Streptophyta > Magnoliopsida > Asterales > Campanulaceae > Adenophora > Adenophora triphylla. Next base: position 448,336 of record JAFEMH010000933.1, read on the forward strand.
CGAAGTGAAATCCTTCATGGGAAGGCTGCAATACATAAGCCGCTTTGTAAATCAGTGACCTCGATCTGAGCCGATCTTCAAGTTGATGAAGAAAAATGCCTACACAGAATGGACTCAGAATGTCGGCTCGCTTTTGAGCAGATCAGGCGTACCTCGTGAATCCCCGATTCTTTGCCCACCACATCGGCCAAAAGCCACTATTGCTATATCTAAGCTGTCACGGATACGGCAATTGGGGCTATGCTAGCTCAAGAGAAGAAAGATTCCAAGGTCGAAAATGCCATCTATTTCGTGAGCGAAAGCTTCGGGAAGCGAACTCAATTACTACGCTTGTGAAAAGACTTGCGCGGGTTTGGTGCAGGTAGTGGGAAAGTTGAAACACTACATGCGGTCTCACAGATACATCTCGTCTCAAGGATAGACCCCATCAAATATACGTTCGACAAGCCTTCCATCTCTATGAGGTTGGCAAAATGGTCATTCTTTTTGGCCGAATACGACATCACTTATGTTTCAAGGAAATCCGTAAAAGGACGCATAATGGCGGAACATTTGGCCGATTTCCCAAGTGATGAGTCCAGGGACACTGAACCTCAATTTCCCGATGATGGAATCTTTGCTCTAGAAGGGGAAAATCGTGGCAACTCTTCTTCGACGGGGCGTCAAACAAAAGGGAACGGAATAGGAATGCTTACAGTCGATCCTGCGACGAACACACCCCCATAGCAGTAAGGTTGAACTTCGAGGTCACCAGCAACGCTGCTTGAATATGAAGCTTGCATAGCCGGGTTGGAAGCCGCCCTTGAAAGAAATATCAAAGGAATTGGAGGTGTATGGTGACTCTGCCCTCATCATCAATCAGGTCTCCTAACAAATGGAAGACCGTGGACCAGGGTCTGAAATATCACACTTACATGGAAGAGCTAGTAACTCAATTCAAGGAGATCGGCTTTCATTACTTGCCCGGAGATCGCAACGGATTTGCGAGATGCTGCTAGCAACACTAGCCTCCCTCGTTGAAATACCCGAAGGGAAGTCAGATCGAAACCATTCGAGTCGGGAGAAGAAAATCCCGCTTATTGCTTTGAAATCGAAGCGAAGCCGAACCGACGATGATCCACAGTACACTCGGATCTACCGGTACACGAAGGATGGCGAGGCCTCTTTCAAAAATGAAGATGGGAATATAAAGAAGGAATCAAAGCAAAGAGCCTCTCGGCCACAGAAGCGACTCGCCTCCCACTATGTTCTTTTGGGAAATATGCTATACAAGAAGCGTTATCAAGGCCCCCTCTGCGATGCATCGGCAAACATGAGAGGCTACGAGAACTTCATGAGAGAAATACATGGTGGTACTGCGGCCCCGCACATGAATGCTCGAGCCACGATGCAAATCATGCGAGAATGGGGTACTTTTTGGATCTCCATGGAAATAGCGCATCCGGTTCGTCAAAAAGGCTGCGACAAATGCGGCGATACTCAAATCTTAATCATTTGCCTCCTCATGAGTTATCTTTGCATGACAACCCCTTGGCCTTTCGTCACTTGGGGAATTGATGTCATAGGCAAAATCACGCCACCGGGCGGCAACGGCCACGAGGTCGTCTGGTAGGCGTGGACTATTTCACCAAGTGGGTTGAAGCAAAGTCCTACAAAATCCTCGGCTCAAGGAAAGTAGCCCTCTTCATCAAAGAGAACATCATATGCCGATACGGGTTGCCGGCGAAATCATCTCGAGATAATGGATCCCACTTCGAAGGGGAATGCGAAAGCAGTTGGCGAGAATTCAGAATAACCCGTCACAAGTCATCTCCTTACGGGCCCCCGAACCAACGGGCGTCGAGCGGCAAGCAAGACTTTGGAAAACATCATCAGGAAAATGGTGTCAGGCGGAGATTGGCCAGAAGCTACACTGGCACTGCAGGGCTCACAGAACATCGTCGAACGGCAGCAGGAAACACCGTTTGCCCTCACATCTGGAATGGAAGCCGTGCTCCCAATCGAGCTAGAAATCCCCTCACTCAGGTGTCTTTGTTGGAAAGCCGGATCAACGAGGTCGAATGGCTCCAAAGTCGCCATGATGAATTGGCCCTGCTAGATGAGCGCCGATTGAAAGCAATGGAACATATCAGAGCCTACCAAGGGAGAATGGCGAGCCTTTGACAAGAAAGTAAAGCATCGGGAGATCAGAGAAGGTGATCTCGTTTTGAAAGAAAAGCCCCGGTCAGTGTCAACCCCCTCGGCAAATGGGAGCACATGTCAGGTCGGGCCATACGTCGTCCGAAAGATCTTCTCGGAGGAGCCATGCGGCTTGCGGACCTCGACGGAAATCCTTTTGTACACCCAGTGAATGGTGACAAAGGCTGCGCGAGTACTTGCAGCGTAAAACAAAGTCAAAAAAAAAGAAGAAAAAAAAAAGAAGAAAAAGAGTGCTAAAAGAGTAATACCCAACTAGGTTGAAAACCCGAAAAGGGCGGCCTAGGTAAAAAAACAGGGTTGCACCAAAAAAAAAAAAAAAAAAAAAAAAAAAAAAACAAAAAAAAACAAACAAAATCGACCGAGGTTGAACTACGAAGACTGAGCTCCTCAAAATGAGAGGAACGTAGGCGGCGGAAACGGTTCGGTCTAAAGCACAAATAAAAGTCATACTTTGACATCAATGCTTGATCGAGACCATGAAAGCGTCTCGAAAAACTCACGAAGCAATTCAAATATTCATTACAAGTTAAAAACTTTTTGATGAGTCTAAGCCCGGTTCATTCCTACAGCGGCAGCTTTGCTAAAAGAAACTAAGATACATAATCAAACTAATGTGTATGCGACAAGAAAGGGATACTCGGAAACCTCAGAGGTCCTCCATGCCGCTCGTCTTGGCCTCTCCCTCTTCTTCCCCCTTGAGTCTTCTTCTTACGAAGCAGGAAAAATGTCGGTCTTCCTCCTACCAAGCTCTGGTATAGGAGCAGGATCTATCAAACCGGCCTCTGTCGGGGCCTTGGTAGCCCTAGCGTCATCTCTCATCTCCTGTGCCTAGGCGGTAGCATAGGAGTCCTCCTCTCTGCCTCTTGACATAAGCCTCATAGTCGGTCACGGCGTCTCACGCTCACATCGCTGAGGTTGGCCCTCGCCTCGGCCCTCCTCCTCCTCTCGGAAGGCCATCGGGTCCTCCGCACCCACAATGGCCTCACGCCGCCTCAAAATAGCCATCGAGTCTCTCCCAAATGCCTCTCGTACCAATCCAGGTACCAGTGGTCAGAACACGAGTCTCGGGCGCTGAGGATAACCCGAGAAGGAAAGACGTCATACCTCCATGCTCGGGAAAGAAATGGAAACACCGAAGGATCATCCATAGAAGCGGAAGCCACCACCCTGGTGGCTATATCATCAAATCCTCCAAAGGAACTGCTCCGAGCCGAGCTGTCTCGAGAACTAAAGCCGGAATGTAGAAGGCTGGGTGAAAGCCCCGGAAGCATGACCACATGAGACCCGTCCTGAAGTACTCTGCGAGTCTCCACCCGCCAACAAGGCACGACCATCTGATATCTTACGTACGCGACCGGCCATCCAGCGCTCCATGAGCCACGATCATCAAAATCTCTGACCCAACCCCTCTCCTGGCGAATGTCGAGGCTTGATCATATCGGGAGTTTCCCGAAGAATCCCCAAGCGCTCCATCGGCCACGAGTCGAGGAAGCAGGGCTGCCCCGTGCATATACCGTCTCCCGTAGCTTGACCTATCGAGAGCATGAAAAGTCTCCCCCAGGATCGAGAGGTCTGACAACATCTGCCCAGCGACAATGAACGACCACATCCGGCGGAGACCGATGACAAATCCCGAAAGAATAGACCATGAACAAGGTCCCGAACATGCGAAAGTGCAAAGGCATCCCAATAGGCATCGTCAAAGCAAGCCTAAGCCCTAAATCTATCGGGAGACCGGAAATATCAAAAGTGATCGGGACTACGAGATCATACCTTGTGCTTCCTCAGGGAAAGATGAAGAAGGTTGCACAATCTGTCAACAAAAGAGGCCCCTCAGGGCAAAGGAACCGCAATCTCCTTCCACCTCCCAGGACCACCAAGCAAAGCCCGAAATTCTTCCAGCGGTCGGGACAATCTCATTGCAAGAAAGGCAAAAGACATGCCTTCTAGTATCCCAAAATGATGAAGAAGCTCTCAAGAGGTCGTAGTCCGGAATCAATTCTTTGAGGGACCATAAACACTTCACCTTGTACCTTTCTTCAAAGACTGACCTCCTTTCATGCATAATCTCCCGAGACCACTCTTTAAACTTGGTGAAGAATTGCATTTGAGAATTTTGGGATCAATTTGGGTGGATTTCTCATGCTCACAATTCTCTCCATGGTTGTTCGCTCCGTCTCCCCGAAAATGGCTGTTTGAACTGGTGATTGAAGAAGATATTTGAATTTGAAATAATGGGAAACCAGATCTGAAGCAAAATTAAAGGACAATGTCAGATGCAGGTCCTATCCGCGCGGACATGATTGTCTCCCATCGAGAAAAATCTTTGCAACAGTCAAGCTGCTGCACCAAAAAGGAATATTTTGTCCCGGCCCAAGCTTGTCCAAACCGGTTCATACACCAAACATCTACACCTTTGCCAAAAACCAAGGCTCATGCAACATTGCATTCATACAGCATTGCATTCAAAAAAAAAAAAACATAATAAAATAACAATAATCCTAAATTATTACATTAAAAAAAAAGCAAAAAAAAAAGAAGCAAAAAAAAATGTGCATAAAAATAAACTGTATCTGTCTAAATACAATCTCAGTCTCAGAAATCAATCTCAAAAAATCAGTCTCGAAGGATCGTCGGTCGAGTCCTCGGTGGTGGGCCTTCCCCGGTCCCTCTTGCGGCTCGGGCCCGCCTCCTCCCAGCCATGAAAATCTCGGGCTCGGAATCATCGTCCTCGTCCCCGGAAGAAGGCTCGTCGGGACCAGCCGGCACGCTACGATACGGCAAGCCAAGATCCCATGCGAAGAAAATCATATCCCGAAAGGTGAATGCGTCGGACTCTGGACGTGCGAAGAAGATCCACCATGCTTTGCCAGACGTGTCCACACTGCCCGTAAGGATCTCCAAGAATGACGTGGTCGAAGGTAGTACCACGCGGGGATCAAGGAGAGGAGAAGAGGAGTCTCGGAGGAAGTCTACGAAGGAATAGGGAAGCCTCCCGCTGTGGCGCCAGTGGTGGTCGCCTCGCTCTGGCAGGGGCTCCACAAGCCACCATCCTCCTGAATCTCTTAGCCCCGATCACTGCCGTCGGCTTCTCCACGACCACCTCCAGGCGCAGGCAGCAAAAGCGTCGAAACGGTTGAAGCAAAAAATGATGACGGGAAAGAAAAGAAAAGACGAAGCAAAAAAAAAAAAGAGGTGGGAAGGAAAAGCCGTACCTTCATACCGGACGAGGCGGAAAAGCTCGTGGAAACCGCTCGAGTGAGGATGCACCCTCGTCGGACCCCATCCTGGACATATGAAAAGTCCGTCCAGGGTACCGCGAGACCCACAACCCCTCTCTATCAGAACACAGGCGTCCTCGGCCTCCTCAGAGACAAATCTTTGGATACGGCTCAATCGCCACAAATCCTTTGAGAAGTGCGCCGCCCGAGTAATCATCCCGGTCACGAGATCTCTCACTAGGGTGCATCATGTCGGCGGGAGGCTCCATCGGTGTCAATCGGCGAATTCACGCCATGGCGACGCGTCACCCTCTCCCCGGATAATAGGCGTCGCAAGTCAAGCCTCTCAAAATCCTCATTGCCACGGTCCATACCTCGGCGCCCCTCGAGTGCGACACATCGAAAGCGATCCCGGGGATAAAATATCATCTCCTCGTCAGTCTCGGCCCGTCAGAAGCCGGGCGAGTCCACAGTATCGAGGTCGTGCGCCCCCTGGAACCCTTCTTCTCCCGGGCAAACTTGGACCAGGCACGCATGGCTGGATACGCCCCGACGTACTCCGCCGTACAGTCGCCACATCATGACGTGAAAGAACTCCAACGCCCATTACTGCGAAGGTAAAAATCAAATCAATTAAGTGCGAAAAAGATACGTGCTTAAAGAAAGAGGAAAGCGAAAGGAAAGCTTATACCTCCGGAGGAACTCGAAGCATGTCAAGGGCGCGGCCTTCCGGCTATACCGATCTAGAGCGAAATAGAGCTGCCCGGCCTGCCTCTCCCCAAGATATCTCTCGGCCATCCCCACGTCCTCCAGGACCTCGGCAAAGCAAAACGGCCGTCCCCTCGGCATGTCCAAAAGAGTGCTCGAAAAAAAGCAAACCATAAAAGGCCTACAGCGATGCGCTCGGCGCCTATCCTCTCATCCCGACCTCGTAGCTCCAGATGATCTCCACAATCTTTCCCTCGACCACAACGTACTCCATACCCGTCCCCTTTTTGGGAATAGGGAAAATCCTAGAAGGGCTGCAGATCCAATCGCTGTAGCCGTCTCTCCACTCAATCTTTGCGTCCATTAAAGGACGGACAGTGATCGCGGCATAGTCGGAAAGCGTAACCGTCGCCTCGCCCCGGAGAAGTGAAATGTGTGGGTCCACGTCCCACCGATCTTTGTGCCAAAGCAAAGATCGAGACCCTTGCTCTTGGGAAACTTGACCCAACCCCCTCAAGCACTCAATGAACTTCGTACCGGCCCGGTCTGATGACAATGCATGCTCCCGGATTCATCATCGCTCCTCTGCCCATATGGAAGCCGGTCCCATAGACCAATCCCACGAGACTCAGCCCGATCCTCGAGTCTTCATCTTGTTCGAAATTTGTTGCGTCCGCAAGGCGATCTCCGCCCTGCGATTAAAAAAAAAAGAAAGAGTCAAAAAAAAAACTTTTGCATTCAAAAAAAATTTTGCATTAAAATAAAAAAAAGAGCATGCACATGCATCATAGACATGAAATTTTGAAGAAAATTCGGCAGCATAACAGCATGCAATGAACCTAGCCCCATTTTTCTTGCACAAAAGAAAGCAGTTTTTAGCAAATCCCAATCAACATACATTCATACATTAAAAAATTTCACACAAGGAGTCAACGGAAGCAAAAACTCAAGTCCCATTTTCATAAAATAACATATCACTCATCATCCCATCACAAAAAAAAAGAAAAGAAAGCATGCACACATTCATGTCAACATTTGCAACAAAAAAAAAAAAAGGTCCGTCCCAATTTCGGAAAATTTTCATAAAATTTTTTTTTGGCAAAAAAGCCTATTCTTTTTTTCAAGCAAAATGCATTACCCGTATACTCATTACAACATGCAAAGCATCAAAATCAAAATCCAAGGCCAAGAACATCCATTATTCGAATTTTCAAAAAAAAAACCACAAAAAAAAAAAAAAATCAATTTCAAGCAAGAAATCGACAAAGGGATCGAAAAGATTCGAAGTATACCGTGCGAAGACTCGGATCAGTGGCCCAATGTTGCCACGCATCGGGGTAGTGTCTCCTCATGATCGATTGCGAAAGAGTATAATGTCTCCTCATTCGGACAAGCTCCAATCGCCTCTCCGCTACCGGACCACGTCCTTGGCCTTGAATGGCTACTCCCGCGTGTTCCATTGCTCGAAAATCGAAGAAAATCGGAAGGATTTTGAGTTTTTTGGCCTTCAATGGCGGTTTGGGCGAATTTTTCTCTTCCTCTCTCTCGTATTTTTTTGAAAAAACTGACTGGGGAAGAAGAAGGGCGTTGGCCCTCATTAAAACCAATCGAAACAATCCCTCCGCGCGGATAGGTTTGTAAGGGTCAAAATGACCCTTTTGCCCTTTAAAAATTTCAGGGAACTTCTGCAATTTGATCCTTGACTTAACGAGTTAACCAAAGTTAACCAAAGTCGACCCCTTTCAAGAAAATCATTCTTCGGCGGCCAAACGTAGGTCGATCTCCCAGGAAAGATAACGGAATCAGTATCTTTCATCAAAATCATCAACGGCGACGAACGTAAGGCCGATCTCCGAGAAAGATAACGGAATCCAGGTATCTTTCATCAAAAATCAGCGGCGGTCAAACGTAAGACCGATCTCCTGAGAAAGATAATGGGATCCGTATCTTTCATCAAAATCATTCAACGGCGATGAACGTAAGACCCGATCTCCCAAGAGAAAGATAACGGAATCCCGTTTCTTTCATCAAAATCATTCACAGCGGTAGTCGAACGTAAGTCCGTCTCCTCGAGAAAGATAACGAGATCCCGTATCTTTCATCAAAATCATTCCAACGGTAAAAACGTAAGACCGATCTCCCGAGAAAGATAACGGGATCCGTATCTTTCATCAAAATCATTCAACGACGGTAAAACGTAAATTCGATCTCCCGAGAAAGATAAAGGGATCCCGTATCTTTCATCAAAATCATTCCATGGCGATCGAAGCGTAAGTCCGATCTCCTAGAAAGATAACGAGATCCCGTATCTTTCATCAAAAATCATTCCGGATAAAAGCGTAAGTCCGATTTCCCAGAGAAAGATAACGGAATCCAGTATCTTTCATCAAAATCATTACACGGCGGTCAAACGTAAGTCCCTATCTCCTAGAGAAAGATAACGAGATCAGTATCTTTCATCAAAATCATTCCACGGCGGTAAAGCGTAAGTCCGATCTCCCAGAAAGATAACGGGATCCAGTATCTTTCATCAAAATCATTCCACGACGATCGAATGTAAGTTCGATCTCCCTGAGAAAGTTAACGGAATCCCGTTTCTTTCATCAAAATCATCGGCAGATCAAATGTAAGTCCGATCTCCCTGAGAAAGATAGCGGAATCCGTATCTTTCATCAAAATCATTCGGCAGTCGAACGTAAGTCCGATCTCCCAGAAAGATAACGGGATCCGTATCTTTCATCAAAATCATTCACGGACGATCGAAACGTAAGTCGGATTTTCCTAGAAAGATACTTGAGATCCGTATCTTTCATCAAAATCATCGGCGGTCCAAACGTAAGACCGATTTCTCGAGAAAGATAACGGAATCCAGTATCTTTCATCAAAATCATCAAACGGCGGTAAAACGTAAGTCCGATCTCCCCGAGAATGATAACGGGATCCAGTATCTTTCATCAAAATCATTCCGGCGGTCAACGTAAGTCCGATTTCCCCGAGAAAGATAACGAGATCCGTATCTTTCATCAAAATCCTGACTGATCGAAACGTAAGTCCGATCTCCTCGAGAAAGATAACGAGATCCCGTATCTTTCATCAAAATCATTCCCAGGTGCGAAACGTAAGACCGATCTCCTCGAGAAAGATAACGAGGATCCAGTATCTTTCATCAAAATCATTCAGCGGTAATTAAAACGTAAGTCCGATCTCTAGAAAGATAACGGGATCCAGAAGTATCTTTCATCAAAATCATTCAGCGGCGTAAAAGCGTGAAAGTCAGTCTCCCAGAGAAAGATAACGAGATCCCAGTATCTTTCATCAAAATCATTCCTGACGGTAAAAACGTAAGTCCGATTTCCTAGAAAGATAACGGAATCCGTATCTTTCATCAAAATCATTCCACGACGGTCAAACGTAAGTTCGATCTCCCAGAAAGATAACGAGATCGTATCTTTCATCAAAATCATTCACGGCGGTAAAACGTAAGTCGATCTCCTAGGAAAGATAACGGGATCCGTATCTTTCATGTCAAAATCATTCCACGGCGGTCAAACGTAAGTCCGATCTCCTAGAAAGTTAACGGAATCCGTTTCTTTCATCAAAATCATCAGCAGCGATCGAAAGCGTAAAGTCCGATCTCCACGAGAAAGATAACGGAATCCATTATCTTTAATCAAAATCATTCGACGGCGATCAAACGTAAGTCCGTCTCCACAGAAAGATAACGGGATCCCGTATCTTTCATCAAAATCATTCACAGCGGTGGCTAAACGTAAGTCCAGATTTCCTAGAAAGATAATGAGATCCCGTATCTTTCATCAAAATCACTGACGGCGATCAAACGTAAGACCGATTTCTCCGAGAAAGATAAGCTGAGATCCGTATCTTTCATCAAAATCATCAACAGCGATAAAACGTAAGTCGATCTCCCAGAGAAAGATAACGGGATCCCGGTATCTTTCATCAAAATTATTGACAATGCGAGTCAAACGTAAGTCCGATTTCCCTGAGAAAGATAACGAGATCCGTATCTTTCATCGAAAATCTGACCGGTAAAACGTAAGTCCGATCTTCCTAGAAAGATAACGGGATCCCAGTATCTTTCATCAAAATCATGTGGCGGTCGAGCGTAAGTCAGATTTCCTAGAGAAAGATAACGAGATCCGTATCTTTCATCAAAATCACCAACAGACAGTAAAAGCGTAAGTCAGATCTCCTGAAAGATAACGGGATCCGGTATCTTTCATCAAAATCATCAACGGCGGTCGAAGCGTAAGACCGATCTCTCTGAGAAAGATAACGGAATCCGTTTCTCTCATCAAAATCATCAACGGTCAAACGTAAGTCGATCTATTCGAGAAAGATAACGGGATCCAGTATCTTTCATCAAAATCATCCACAGCGGTGGAACGTAAAGTCCGATCTCCCAGAAAGATAACGGGATCCGTATCTTTCATCAAAAATCATTGACGGCGGAGTCAAACGTAAGGCCGATTTCTCAGAAAGATAACGGGATCCCGTATCTTTCATCAAAATTAGTCGGCGGTAAAGCGTAAGACCGATCTCCCAGAAAGATAACGGGATCCATTATCTTTCATCAAAATCATTCAGCGGCGGTAAAACGTAAGTCCGATCTCCCAGAAAGATAACTTGGGATCCCGTATCTTTCATCAAAATCATTTGACGTGAGTCAAGCGTAAATCCGATCTCCCTAGAGAAGATAACGGAATCTCGTATCTTTCATCAAAATCATTCAACGGCAGATCAAACGTAAGTCCGATCTCCCGAGAAAGATAACGGGATCCCGTATCTTTCATCAAAATCATTCGGCAGCGGTCAACGTAAAGTCGATCTCTGAGAAAGATAACGGAATCCCGTATCTTTCATCAAAATCATCATGACAGTCGAAACGTAAGGCCGATTTCTCAGAGAAAGATAACGGAATCCGTTTCTTTCATCAAAATCATTCGACGGCGGTCAAACGTAAGACCGATCTCCACAGAAAGATAACGGGATCCCGTATCTTTTATCAAAATCATTCCGGCGATAAAGCGTAAGTCAGATCTCCCGAGAAAGATAACGAGATCCGTATCTTTCATCAAAATATTCCGGCGGTAAAACGTAAGATCGATCTCTCCCAGACGAATACGTCTGATTTTCCCAGCCAAAGAGCTAATAAAATCCCACAAAGTTAACGGAATCCCAAAGCCAGCGGAATCTTGAGTAAATCTCGAACTACGAAAGGGCTTGATTCCCAGCTAGGGATACGTGGGTAGCCTATCATTAAGGTCCGGCCCCTCGGCCAAACGGTCGCCCTCTCCTTCGGCGACGGGCAGAAGTCCACTTAGAAAGGCCATTTCAAATTAAGGTTTGAGGCACCTAAAAGCCATCATCCGGTCAGAGGCACCTAAAAGCCATCATCATCAAGGTTCGAGGCACCTAAAAGCCATCATCATCCAGGTTTGAGGCACCTAAACGCCATCTTCGGGTCAGAGGCACCTAAAACGCCATCATCAAGGTTTGAGGCACCTAAAATGCCATCTTCAAGGTTCGAGGCACCTAAAAACGCCATCATCTCCGAGGTTGACGCCTCAAAATAGTCATTCCGGGGTCAAAGACCCGAACTATGGCCGGCTTGATTCCCATTCGGGATACGTAGGTAGCCTATCATTAGGTTAAGCCATCAGACCAAAAATGATCATTCCTATCCCCAGCAGAGCGGATATACAATTTCAGCCATCAGACCGAAAATGGTCGTTCTATCCCAGCCCGAGCGGATATACAATTTCGGTCATCCAGACCAAAAATGGTCATCTCTTATCCCAGCCCAGAGCGGATAGCCATCGAGACCCAAAATGGTCATCTCTTATCCCAGCCCAGAGTTTCTCTCAGCAAACTGCAGAACTTCGCTCATCGGAGTTCGAGGCACCTAAAACGCCATCATCTCCGGGGGTCAAAGACCGGCTACGGCGACTTGATTCCTCTTAAGGATACGTAGGTAGCCTATTAAACGAGGTTCGGCCGCTCGATCGCTTGATCATCACACTTGCCAAATATGGAGCCTTACTCTTATCGACGACCCGCTTCCTTCGAAGCGCCGTCGCCGAGGGCTGCTTTGTAAGTGCTCCAATTTGAGCTTTGTTTGTATTTTCGTTAGAAAATTAGCGAAAGTTATAACATTTCTAACAATTCTTAACATTCCTAACATTTCTAACCAAGTAAGGGTAGATTAGGGATTGCCTTACAAAAAAAAGATAAACCAAGGAAAAGAATCAAAAAAGCAAAAGAAATGGTCAAAACCAAAAATAGAAAGCTGTGGAATAAAAAGCTTTGTTTAATTTGATTTTTGAAAATATTCCTCTTGTCCAAAGCACAGAGCCGCATTTAATGAACGATTACGTTGAAGGACATATCCGCGCGGATGAGTTTGTCAATTTAGGGCTATAAATTGAGGCCTTGAGTCTCGAAATAGGGAGAAAAACACAATTTGCAAGCTGCACCTTGGCGAAAATAGTGAGAAAAGCGGTGAGAATTCTCTAGAATTGTCACCTTTTTCTCAACTATTCAACCAAAAAATCACACTCACTCAAACACTCTCATATTCAAGCCTCAAACACTCTTGCATTCAAGCCAAAAACTCCAAAACACTGAAAGAAGATAGGTATAACCTCCCTCTTCTTACCCTAAATCTCTCATCCATGCATGCATTTTCAAGCTACAAAATGTAGTTTATTCATCTTCTTGTCTTAGATCCAAGAAGATCACCATGGAAGTTCATCTCCATGGATGATCTTCTACAAGGATCAACATTGTTTTCAAAGTATTCTTACTTTCTTGCAAAGAAAACACATTTTCAAAACCCTAAAAATCATTTTCATACATCAAATCTCATTTTCAAAGGATAAAATTCCCCTTCCCAAGCAAATGAAGTGCTTAGTCCTAATGTACCCCAAGGATGGTTTGATATAGTTGATTCACCACTAAAATGTCAAGTGATCACTAATCAAAACCTAGAGAAATGGGGACAAGCATGGATGCCAAACCCCCTTTAAAAATTATGTTTTCCTTCTTGAGAAGTTGCTGTACAGTAGCAATTTTCTAAGACCCCAGTCCATGGTCTAATTTTTTGGACACAGATAAACTTGGAATTTGGTGTTGACTACAAAACACTTTTTGTATCCAACATCCAGAGCTTTCCAGACATATTTTTACTTTAGTTTTTGCGTGAGTAAACTCCATTTTCCAAATTTTCTTTTGAAGGTCAGATCACCAGTCTCTGGGAGTTCAGATCTCATATCTGAGATTTCCAGAAGGTTTGAGTCCTCAAATCTTATCCAAAATGAAAAAATTCTTTCAAAGAAATCTTATTTGAGGTGTCTGGAACAACTTTCATTCTCTGAGTTTTCTCAGATTATGAAGTTTTGAAGCCCTTAAATCTATTTCAAAATCAAGTGTCCACTGCCTTTTTCATTCTGGCAGAAGTGTTCTTCAACTTCCAAAAATCTTTTGAGTACTAAAACTCAACCCAAAAATCACACCAAAAATCATGGGATCTTTAAAAGTCTAATAAAGAATTCCCAATTTTTACTTCCCTCAGTTTCAACTTATTTTGGCCAAAGTAATACGCACACAACAAATGATTTTTAGCTTGGAAGACTCGTTTTACGAGGCATTTCGGGTGCACACTAACGTCCTTCCCGGCATGTAACGTGACCTCCGAACCCAAATCTCTAATCTCGGGCATTTTCAAAGTTTTGGCCCTTAAAACAAAAATGGCGTGGCGACTCCGGTCTTTTTCCGGTTTATTTGATTTTCAAAGAAACGCAAAATCGAATTTTCTCGCGAAATTGGAATTTCAACATCGTCACGATATGTGCTTAATTGTTCGGACCACTTTTCCATTCAACGACATCTCTGGTTTTCTCATAACATTCTTAATAGGATAGTTAGTACGCACAATTATAATATGTGTTTCAAAATAATGTCTTAATTTAATAGAAGCGATTATCAAAGTCAAAATTAATTTACGTAAATGAGAATACCGGTCTCCGCATCTAAAAGTGTCTTACTTATATAGTAGATGGGTTGCTAAATACCATCTCGTTACGTCACCAAGGCGCACTTACGGCGCTTTACGATGCTTGCTAGGTAGATGTAAAGATGTTCGCCCTCCGAGGTTTGGCCAATAATGGAGGTGTCGACGGGTAACTTTTGAGCTCTGAAAGGCTTGTTCATCTTTGGTCTTCCCATTGAAACTTATTGCTTTTTCTTAGGATGTCATAGAAAGGCTTGCATCGATCGAAGACTTTGAAATGAATATCTGGTGAGTGCGGCAATCTTCCTGTCAATCTTTGGACGTCTTTGACAGATTGAGGTGACGACAAGTTGATAATGGCACGAATACGTTGCAGGGCGGCTTGATGCCTCTTTTAGTTACCATATAACCCAAAAACTTCCTGCCTTCATTCCAAAGTTGCATTTTTCTTTGGATTAAGTTTCATATTGAAACAATCCAAGATGTCGAAGGCTTGAGATAGGTGGCTTATGTGATCTTCAACTTTCTTGGATTTTACTACCATGTCGTCAATATATACTTCCATTGTGTCCCCAATCTGGTCTTTGAACATTTTGTTGATGAGCCTCTGATATGTTGCACCTGCATTTTTTAGTCCAAAAGGCATAGCAATATAACAATAGATACCTATTGGTGTTATGAAGGCGGTGTCCTCCTGATCAGATGGCTCCATCTGGATTTGTTGGAATCCTGAGGATGCGTCCATGAAGGTGAGGAGCTCGTGTCCAGAGGTGGCATCAACTAACAAATCTATATGAGGCAAAGGGAAAGGATCTTTTGGACAGGCTTTATTCAAGTTGGTGAAGTCAACACAGACTCGCCATTTCCCATTTTTCTTCTCAACCACAACTACGTTTGCTAACCATCTTGGATAATCTGCCTCCCGGATCATGTTAGCTTTGAGTAAACTCTCCACTTCTTCCTTGATGATTTGGTTTCTTGTTTCTGCAAACTTCCTATGCTTCTGGTGCACTGGCTTGAAACTAGGATCAATGTTGAGTTTGTGGGTGATGACATCTTTGCTGATGTCGGTCATGTCATCATGTCTCCAAGCAAAACTCTTTATTATGCTCCTTAACAGGTCCACAAGCTTTTCTTCTATATCTGGTGGGATGTCACTGCCAATAAGTACCTTGATGTCCAGATTGGAAGGATCTAGTAATACTTCTTTCACATTGTTCTCCCTAGCTTCCAGGACTTCACGTACTTTCCTCTGTAATTGCTATGCTTGTTTGGGAGATGTCAACGACTTCATTGAAGTCTTATAAAACTCCTTGGCCACCTGCTGATCACTGTATATTTTAGCGACACCCCAGGGTGTTGGGAACTTCACACACTGATGCTAAGTGGATGGTACAGCCTTCATCCCATGAATCCACGACCTTCCAAGAATGACATCGTAGGATGTTGCATAATCAATTACGCAGAACCGCTCCATGTTGTTGAGACCTTTTGAGTAGATTAGAAGCTTTATTTCTCCCACTGTTTCTTTAACTTCGCCACTGAAGCCTACCAATACTGAGGATTTCTTGACAATCTCCGATTCTGGGATGTTCATCTCCTTGAGGGTGCTCAACATAATGAGATTGACAGAGCTTCCCCCATCGACTAGGATACGCCTGATGGTACAATTGGCGATATGCAAGGAAATGACTAGGCCATCATGATGGGGTTCCAGCAAATTATCTCGATCACTCTCATCAAAGGTGATTGGCTCCTGGAAAGGTGTCGACATCCTGGGTTGTCTTTCTGGCTTCTCCTCTTTTGACTCCTTGGCATGTCGCTTTGCGGCAGAATAGGATGTGCCACAAATTTCTGAACCTCCACTAATGAAATTGATCACCTTCATTGATGCTGGGGGAGAGACTGGTCTTTCGACTTCATGTGGATCTTTTGCATTTTCTGCCTTCTTCTTTATAGATCCCAGCAACTCCTTAAGATGTCCCTTTGAGAGCAGGTAGCTG
Organism: Adenophora triphylla var. japonica; assembly: GCA_022495995.1. Taxonomy (NCBI): domain Eukaryota; kingdom Viridiplantae; phylum Streptophyta; class Magnoliopsida; order Asterales; family Campanulaceae; genus Adenophora; species Adenophora triphylla. The sequence continues at coordinate 464,499 of JAFEMH010000933.1, forward strand.
ATCTCCTTTCTTAGTGCAATGCAATCTTCTGTAACGTGCCCAAAGTCTTCATGGTAAGCACACTACTTCGACTTGTCACGCCATCCCGTGGCTTTATCTGTCTTCTTTGGCCATCTTGCTTTGTCCCCTAGGTTACCCATTGCACAGAGTATACCTGAAATGTCAACAGAAAAACAATAATCAGAAATGTTAGGCACATTATCACTATCTTCATCCTTACCCTCTATTGAATTAATTTTGTTGTTGTCAATTCTCGGATAAGGATTGGATCGGTTGTTCCTGCGGTGGGATGATTCGGTCTTTCTGTCTGGATTGTCATATGTCAACAACTTGGATGAGGACTTCAATCTTCGAAGCTCATTTTCCTCCAATTTTATGAATCTCAGGGCCCTGCTCCTGACTTCTTCCAACCGCTTACAAACGGTCATCACCAAATCTTGATAATACTGGGAATCCTTCTTTAACCCCATTTTGAATGCTTCTGTGGCTGTTGACATGTCAAGATTGGGGATTTCTAGCACTTCTTTATTGAACCGGTGGACATATTCTTTCAGAGTCTCATTGGGCTGCTGGATCACATTGTAGAGGTCACTTGTCAGCTTCTCGAATTGCCGACTGCATGAGAATTGATTATAGAACATGTTGATAAGCTGGGCGTATGAGCCAATTGAGCCCAGGGGTTGCCTAATCAGCCACTTGAGAGCTGGTCCAACCAATGGCGATCCAAATCCTCTGCACAGGCAAGCCTCCCTGAATTGAAGTGGAATATGCACTATGTCCATTTTCTCTTGATTGTGGGCAACATGCTCCTCTGGATCTGTGCTGCCGTCATACAAATTCATGGATGGAACACTGAAATGCTTCGGGATGTCGACATTTGCAATTTCTGGGACAAACCGGGACTGATTTTAGCAGTTCTGAGATACTGGCTAGATTGGAGGAGTTACGCCTGGAACGTTCATTATCAGCTCCCTGAGATCCTGCATCTGCTTAGCTAGGGGGTTTCCTGTAAAAGGATCAGCCATAGGAATACGATTGAAAGTATTATTATTGAAAAGATCATTTAGCAAACCAGTGTTGTCCCTGGAGGTTGTAACAGTGGTGTTGTCAATGAATGGAATGAACGGGGAGAACCCTGCTGAAGGTGGCGTCAATAGGGTGTCACCGGGCAAGGATGTCGACATCATTAAAGATTTCGGCTGATGAGTTTGAGGAGAAGCACCCATTGGGATAAATTCACTCTGAAGCATAGATCCTTCGGTGGCATCGAAGTTGAGGTTCCTTGCACACAATGGTGAGATGCTTTCAAGCCGGGAAGCGATGAGCTGTTGATCCCTCTGCATCTTGATCATGGAATTGGCTAACACCTTGGAATTGCTATCTTGTTGATCCAACCTCTGATTCAGCCTGGTTAGTATACTCCTGATGTCGGCATCCACATTGGAAGAGGTTCCTTCTTTTTGTGGAGTCTTAGAAGGTTGCGTTTGCTGAGGTCCAGACTGAGGAGGTGGCGGTAATGAGGCAATTCTACCTCCTGACGTTGGAGTGACGGTGGCACTCTTACCGGCGGCGGAAACATTGGGGTTGGTTGACATGATGAACGGTTTTAGGAAATGATCCAAATAATCAATAGACCAAGTAGCCCCTCGGTGGGCGCAAAATTGTTTTGGTAGAAAAAACAATAATGGAGAATCTTAACTTGACAAGTGTATGGATTTAAACAACAAGGCGGGAAATTTGGAATTCGATTAAATGGAACAAAGACGTGAAATTAAAGAGTGACACAAGGATTTGTTAACGAGGAAAACCTTAGAGATGATAACCTCTTTGGAAAAAACCCCGGAAGTTAGGTCTCCAACCTTAAATATTTCACTATAAAAATTGAGATTACAACTGCGGAAGACAATGGAGAGGATTACAAATATTGCCGGTGTAGTGTGTGTAGTGAGTGTGTATTTTTCCGTCTCCAAATCCCCTTAAATAATAACAACTAAAATGGATAAATGTTAGCTCCTACAATCTCGGCATTCCGTGCTTATCTCCTCAACGTTCACAAGACTAAGTCCACTTTGCCGTTGAAGAGAGGTTGAACGTGCTTGAAAGTATCCCGCATTTATCTCTTCTGTAAATTAATAATGGAATATATTATAAAAAACGAATTAGTAAATATTAAGTAATACTTACAGTGGAATATCATCTTGACATGCAGGAGCAACTGAAGATGTCACCATGCTGAAATATACCCATAACAGTGGGGTTAAAACTTCCCCTTGTTCTGAGTCCTTGGGTATGTATTCCCATCAAATTCCATATTGGGCATTTTGAACTTGTAAGGGCGAGGTTTTACTTGTCCCGGGTCAAAAACCTTAGGTCCGCTAGATCCTGCAGTTAACTCATCAATTTGTTGCTGCATCACTTTCATTTGTTCCCACAGAATAGCAACTTCTGGAGTGACATTAGAAGTTTGAGGAATAGTGGGAGACACAATCGAAGAAGGGACAGAGTCAGTCGACTAGAAGAAAGGATTTTCACAAGCATGTACTGTTGGCAAAGCAGTTGATGGCAAACCAAAAGTACTTTGAACATTCAAGCTATTATCCAACAAGCTAACTGAACTTGGTATCAGAGCAGACATATATTCAAACTAATTTGCGCCGGATAGCGGACAAAACTGAGCATTCTGGACTGACGGATTTTGAAACAGAATACTGACTGCTAGATGTGAAGCTGACCCCAGATACTGAGTTGAACCAAAGCCAAGAGATGCGCCTATCATAGATTGAGAAAATCCATCCTGGCACTACTCCATTTTTGAACAAATGTAACGCATCAAATGCATCAAATGCAACGATGCTTTAGAATGGCGTTGCATTATTTCATCAATGCAACTGTTTATTTGAGCTATTACAACGGCTATATCCTTTGCGTTGCCTTAGGTTTCTAGGCGTTACATTAGATTCTTCTAATGCAACGCCATCAATAAAGACCTTGCATTAAGTACATGGGCGTTGCATTATATCCTTCTAATGCAATTGCTATATTACTAATGTAACGCCTTCAATAACACCCTTACATTAAGTTACTTGGCGTTGTATTATATCCTTCTAATGCAATTGCGATATTACTAATGCAACGCCTTCAATAAAACTTTTTAACAATTTCTGTTAAGTTCTATAAAAAATTAACTTTTTTTTTTCATTTTTTTTTTTGGATAAATAAGACTATTTTAGACTTTTATTTACTACATACATTTTTTGCAAAAAGTTATATAAAAAGTTATGAATTTTGAAAGAAATAAAACTTAACTTTTTTTTTCTTCAAATTAGGTTTTTAAAAGAAATTTTTAACAGAATTAAAAAAAAGTTACGAAATAATTTAATTTTCTAACAGTTTTTGAAAAAAAAAAAGTTAACTTTTTAACAGTTTTTTGAAAAAACAGTTAACTTTTTAACAGTTTCTGTTAAGTTCTATAAAAAAAATTAACTTTTTTTTTTCAATTTTTTTTTGATAAAGAAGACTATTTTAGACTTTTATTTACTACATACATTTTTTTGCAAAAAATTATATAAAAAAAGTTATGAATTTTGAAAGAAATAAAACTGAACTTTTTTTTTATTTTTTTTCTTCAAATTAGGTTTTTAAAAGAAATTTTTAACAGAATTAAAAACAGTTACGAAATAAGAAAATTTTCTAAGAGTTTTTGAATAAAAAGTTAACTTTTTAACAGTTTTTTTGAAAACATAGTTAACTTTTTAACAGTTTTTGTTAAAAAGTTACCACCACCACCACCTACACCACCACTACTACCACTATCACTACTACCACCACCACTACTACCACTATCACTACTACCACTACAACCACTACCACCACTACAACCACTACTATCACCACTATCACCACCGCTACTACCACCACTACTATCATCACCACCGCCACCGCCACTACTACCACTACCACTACTACCACTGCTACTACCACCACTACTATTTTTAATTATGTTAATTATTTTTTTTAAAAACCTAATTTGAAAATTAAAAAAAAAGTTAAATTTTATTTCTTTTAAAATTCATAACTTTTTGCAATAAATTTCAAAACTAACCAACATCTAAAATAGTCTTTTTTATAAAAAAAATTAAAAAAAAAATAAAAAATGTTAATATATAGTATAGAACTTAACAAAAACTGTTAAAATGTTAATTATTTTTTCAAAACACTATTAAAAAGTTAGTCCAAAAAATAATTGACTCCAAAAATATAGCTAGTCCCTAAAAATTGGCTCCAAAAATATAGCTAGTCCCTTAAAAAAAAATAAAAAATGTTAATATATACTATTTTTAATTATGTTAATTATTTTTTTAAAAACACTATTATTTTTTCAAACCTTGGTTGCGCATTGCTTCCTCAAACCTATCATGCACTTCACCCTCTCTAGCCTTAGCAGCTTGGGTGAGCAATTGAGCCTCACGTTCATGAACCAAGGCGGCCTCGAGAGAAGCTCGCAACTCAACAATAGACATATCATTCAAACCCGGCTGACCCATAGCGGATGAAAATCCAGACTGGGTGGACAACACATTCGTTGCACCATAGATCTTGGATTCTGAATCTGGAGAGTAACACTCGGACACTTGAACTATCTCCGCTTCGGGAATAGGGACCAACCGAATGCCGGGAACGGGAGCACACACCCAACTTGTCATAGCTGTAGAGGTAAATATTGATTGATAAGGTGGTAGAGGAAAGAACCTTGAGAAGGTATAGGAGAGGGAAGAATGGAAAATGAGACGGACTCGTGCAAGCATTTTATTTATGTTCAAGTAGAAATCAATGGCTTTTAAGTCCTAAGAATGGTTGGAAAAGGATAAGACTTCTTTTTCGCCTTCTAGACCTCGAGCGGGAACCTAAGGACGCACCATTCAAAAGTATACCAAATGCATTGGTTAAAAATTAATAATAGAAAATAATACCTAAATAAAACCGAAGCATTTATGGGATGGACGAGAAATCCCAATTTCTGGGGAAATTTGGGTAGCATGACGGGTATTCCTGAAGAAATTCAAGAACAAATCCGGCATGACCTCTCGTCGGTGCACGTTGACAAAGCGACACGATCTCTCGTTAGAACATGTCGTGAGAGCGACATGTCCATACGCAAAACCATGTTGCAATGGCAACATACCCACATGTGCTAGGTTTTGGGATAGGTATGAAAGTCTATTATTAGTTTTGAAACAATTCATTTTAGTACATTTTGAAAATGTTGTTTCAAAAACCAACCATTGGGTAAGCTTAAAAAAAGTGTGGTTCCACCTATGATGCGCTAGGGGGAAAGGATTGATATTAGGCGCTCAAGCGTAGGCGACATACATCACCGTCCGCGATGCCGTCAATCGCACCAAATGGCTCTAAATCTAGTGGTGTAGTGTACGGGTGATTAAATTCCTTTATTTCCGATTTTTTTTATTTTGAGTAAAATTTATAAAGAAAACACCGCTCACACCCTAGAATCCAACAGAGTACAATAAGCAACTTCACAAACCGATCAAGGGACCATCCTGGATCAAGGCCTGAACAAAACTGCAGACTGGCCAACCCTGTCGCGTGACACAGGACAGACTTGGCTTGTTGTGTCGCGTGACTAGGTAGGCCAGTTTTCCAGAACCAAAATAGGAATAATCCCCCAGCCTCCAAGAATTGTAAACACTAAAACTATGGCCCCTTCAGAACATCAGAACAGGAACCAAAACATAGAACAAGGCAAACAAAGCAAGCAAAGCACATGTACACATAAAAGTCAAACAACAAAGAACCTGACAAATGAATGAGAAGGATGTTAAATGAGAACGAAAGCTTGACCCTCTTTTTGAAAACAAGTTTCAAATGTCCCCAGCGGAGTCACCACTGAATATACCCCGTATGAAAATGTATGTTTTATGGTTTTGGAAATGGGGCGGGAGATATGTAAAAGTGAATGAAAAGGAGTCGCCACGCCATGTTTTAAGAGGTACACTTTGAAAAACCTTTTGAAATCAGAGAGAGGGTTCGGGGGTCAGGTTACGTGTTGGGAAGAACCGAGAGTTCACCCAACACGCCTCGTAAATGAGTCTTTCTATAAAAATAGCATCCAAATCATTCATAAGTGTGTTCAAATGTGTGAGACAATATATGATAAATGTGCTTTGCTTTTATTGATAAACTGAGGAACTACAACTTGTGAGCCACTTGGTGCGGGGGGCCACATCCCGATTACAATTAACTGAACAGATTACAACTGAAATGAAGCTGTTGCAGATTGGCTACTTGTGTCACAGGACGCAGGATATGGCATGGCCAGTTCTGTCGCGTGACACACCCAGCCAATTTGCAGAGCTTTACAAAGTTGAATTAGCAGAATCAACCAAAGATCAACAATACCAAATTACATCAGGAAATGATCTCAGAGAGCATAGAAGTTAACAAACAACACTCAAGAGGGTGTGGATATGAGAGATCCACACTCTCTTGATGAACATGTACAACTATATCAAACTCGTCTTATAAACCAAGCAATAACATAGAACATGTAAGGATCTACAGCATTAGAGATTTAAACAGAGAGATTGTGGTCAGATATCATTAGCAGCTTGTGCATGAAATCATATAGAAATTGAACAAATGTGCAAGGAATAGAGAAATATGGGGAGAGAGGATCGTTACCCTTGTAGGTCCTCAATCCTTATAACAAGTTAGGTATAAGGACCTTCAGTTCAGCTTCAGGAGCTGGATTCAAACTCAGTAGCTATGGAGGATTGGATCCTCAATATGTGTATGATTGTATGAAGAAGAGCTTGAGTTATTTGTGGGAATATATCAATTAAGAGAGAATTTGGTGTGTTTTTTGAGTATGAATGAGGAGAGGAATGAGGTTCTGGAGAGATTTTGGCAGAGTGACCTTAGGGAGGCTGGAAGGGATCCAGAAATGAGAGGTGCAGGGTCCAATTTATAGGCTACAGGTGAGTGGCAACTTGTGTCGCACGACATAACGAAGATAACCGTTTTCCTTCTAGAAACCTGCAAGGTGGCAGCCTAGAATGATCGACATGGCTTGTTGTGTTGCACGACAAAAGGAGGCATAACCGTTTTCCTTCTAAAAACATGCAAGGTGGCAAATTCTGGACCCTTCCTGGATTAATTCCCTATAGGTCCAACCTGAATAATTCTCCATAGTTCCTTCTTCATGAAAAAAGGACCGAAAGGCATTTCCTTAGCAAGAAATTTGTAAAAAGCTCCCGGAAGTCTCGGAATGGACCGAAAATTTACCAAAATGCCCCCTAGTGTACTTTTATTGTGTAAAAGACACTTTTATTGGGTCGCGAATTGGATTGGGGTACTCACAGTAATGTATTTAAAGACTGAAATTTAAAACAGTATTTAAATGCGCTAATTGGATTGGGGTACTCACAGTAATTTGACCTTTCACGGTCAAATTTCCGTTCTCGACCTTTCACGGTCTGAACTCCATTCTCGACCTTTCACGGTCCAATCTTTAATCTAGACCTTTCACGATCCAATTTCCGATCTTTACCTTTCACGGGCCAATCTCCAATCTCGACCTTTCACGGTCCGATCTCCAATCTCGACCTTTCACGGTCCAATATCCTTTCTCGACCTTTTACGGTCCAATCTTTAATCTCGACCTTTCACGATCCAATTTCCGTTCTCGACCTTTCACGGTCTGAACTCCAATCTCATCCTTTCACGGTCCGATCTTCGTTCCCGACCTTTCACGGTCCGATCTCCGATCTCGACCTTGTACGGTCCAATTTCTGTTCTCTACCTTTCACGGTCTGAACTCCAATCCCGACCTTTCACGGTCCGATCTCCGATCTCAACCTTTCACTGTCCGATCTCTAATCTTGACCTTTCACGTTCCAATTTCCATTCTCGAACTTTCACGGTCCAATCTCCGATCTCGATCTTTCACGGTCCAATCTTTAATCTCGACCTTTCACGTTCCGATCTCCAATCCTGACCTTTCACGGTCCAATTCCCGTTATCGACCTTTCACGGTCTGAACTACAATCTCGACCTTTCACGGTCCAATCTTTAATCTCGACCTTTCATGGTCCAATTTCCGATCTTGACCTTTCACGGTCCAATCTCCAATCTCGACCTTTCACAGTCCGATCTCCGATCTCGACCTTTCACGGTCCGATTTCCGTTCTCGACCTCTCACGGTCTGAACTCCAATCCCAACCTTTCACGGTCTGATCTTTGATCTCGACCTTTCAGGTCCAATTTCTGTCCTCGACCTATCACAGTCCAATTTTCGTTATCGAGCTTTCACGGTCCGATCTCCGATCCTAACTTTTCACAATCCAATTTCCTTCGACTTAAAGAGGCCATCTCCTACTTTGCGCCAAAATTGGCCACATCCTTTCCTCGACCTCAAAGAGGTCATACCCCTTTGATAAATGGAAAACCCTCATTTTGATCCTTAGTCGTTGTGTTCCATCTCTATACTCAATCTTTATTTTGATTTTGGTCAAATAAAGAAATGAGCTTTGTAAATTGATTGCGACTTAAACTTATGAAAAGGCTTTTAATTTCTTTTACAATTTGTCAATCTTCATGCCATGTCTCTGGTAACCCTCAATTACTTGATGAAGAAGCTTGTGGCCCAAGAGTAGCATCACATGGAAGAACTGAGAACTGCAGTTGAAGCCACACTTAAGACTCAAGAGGAGCGTCATCGCCAGGAAATGAAAGTCGCGCTCGAATTTCAAGAAAAATGTCGTTTGGATAATAAGTGACAACTTTCTGATCAGCTGCGATAGATGGCTTTAACTATCCGGGATAGTTTTTTATTCAACAAGTAACATTGATTGAGAATCAGTGCAACAGTTCACACCGGATCCCCCTTTAAATGCTCCATCTTTGATATATTGGGGCTCTTTTACGAGTGGACAAATTGACAAGCTTGAAGACTTTGATGATGCTACAAGTGTCATTACTTGGTACGGTGTGGAGCACCCTCAGGTACTAGTCCTCCTCCAACAAAGACAAATTTTTCATGATAGTCTGCTAGACTAGGGGCTACGTATAAAGAAAAATAAAGAAAAGAAAAGAGAGTCATACAGTCAAAATTCGTAGGTTCTGTTAATTTTCTCATTAAATCAAGTCCTCCTCGGACTTGGGATATATTTGCACCCCCACGTTATATTAAATGAAATGGTTTTGTTCTATATGATCACTTGTATTGCTCAACAAATAATTCCCAAAATGATTAATGTTTTGATTAATTAGTGTGATAAAGTCAATCGATAGCTCCCACATAAACTTTACCATACCCACACAAAGGCCTCCATCAAGCCATACACTTTCCAAATCATATTCCTACTATCACCTTGACCAAGTCAACGACGGTGGCAACATCATTGAATAACAAAGTGTTACTCATCATTAAATGATTGTCCTCAAGTCGATAATAAGCTAGGGGATTTCCTTCCCCCTCATGTGTATCAAATAAGTTCAAACAGGGCCAAAAAATGAAGCCAAGGACCCAGCAGAGCTAGTCAGATGCTTAACAAATGGACGAATTTAAGGCTCGAAGAAATAGAAGTTGTCAAAACCAATTGAGCAGTTTAGGCAAAGGCAAGAGCGTATCATAAGTCCTTGAGCTATATTCAAATTCCCTCTCTTCTAAGAGCAAAGATCATCAGGAAATGGAATCAATGAAGCAGCCGTCAAATGCGAATTGTCAAGAAATCATCTCAAGGCCCGTGCCTCATCATCCAACCTTCCGTCCGAATCTTTTCACCAAAGTAACCACAAATATTCATACCTTTACCCCAAAGCCAAAACACAGTTCGGCCTCGAACTACGACAACATGAGCTCCTTACCTTAAGGAACGTAGGCAACAAGAAATAGTCCAGTTATAAACACATACAAATCCGTAAACCTGGTCTCATCGATGACCTCTCATATACACAAACCTTCTTTCACACCAAACCAAATTCGATCCTTGATATTGGTTGACTTTTCAAAACATTTCATCATATCGAGATTAATTGTTGAATAACCCGAACATCAATAAAGGGATTTATGCAATCATGTGATTATTGTGAATAGAACAAGTTTTCAGAATGTCTCGACAATTCTTCTTTTTTACAAAATAGGAAAAAAATAGAATTAAACACTGGTTTTCTGTCAGAAAGAGTTTTCATACAATTTTACAAACCTTTCTATGCTTATACTCTCCCAAAAGAGTTAACCCAAAAGCATGTTTTTTGTGCCTACTTCAAATAAGGCATTCACACAAATAGGGACTCATTCCCACCTTTCAAAAAAAATATACGCCCTTGCTAGTGTAGATTACAAGTCATTTCTTTTACATTTTCGTTGAGTGATTGATTAAAAAAAAGGAAAAAAATCAAGTATGGTTGCCTCGTCTGGATACACAAGGTTCAACTTGTATTGGGGCTGCACTGGATACAATTCATGATTCCTTGAATGAACAAACAGACTGGGGCTGTACCGATCATTTTGGGACTCAAAGTCAAAACACTTCTTTAAAAAGGGGCTTCCAAGTCATTTTTTCCAAGCCGGGGCTTCACCAAGACACTTCTTCACACCGGGGCTTTGTTTAGAAAAGGAGCCCGGAGCGTCGTCAAGTTATTTCTACAAACCGAAGCTTCGTCAAATCACAATCACCTCGAGCTAATGTATATCTATCTCAACTCTTTCCAAAGACATGGTGAACTAGTGCGATCAGACAAAATGCAAACAAACTCAAAGCCTAATCAAAGACTTTTAAATTAATTTTAGGTCGCAATCAATTAATAAACTTTATTCTTTGGTTTGACCTTTCAAAAGATATCGCTATTTCACAAAAATCGCTCTTTCTGGCTTTAAATATCTCTTCCTGAGATCCTTTCCTTTTACCTACTCGTGAGATCCCCCCCCCCAAGATTTTGCATCTCGCCATCTTTTTGTGAGATTCCCTCCTAAGAGTTCGCATCTCGTTATATCCTAGTGAGATCTTTCCCTTATCAATTCGTGAGATTCTATCCCGAGACTTCGCATCTCGCTTTCTCCTCGTGAGATATTCCCCGTTATCTCTTCATGAGATTATCTACCGAGACTTTGCATCTTGTTTTCTCCTCGTGAGATCTTTCCCGTTATATATTCGTGAGATTCTCTCCCGAGACTTTGCATCTCGTTTTTCTCCTTGTGAGATCCTTCCCCATGATATCCCCGTAAAATTCTTTCCTGTAACAACTCCCAATCCAGGAATAACTCTTTGAGGTACCAAACGGATTTGATCTTGCATTTCGCCTCAGATTTGTTTCAAAATTTATTCCCAGACTGAAAAGTCAGCAAAATCCGTACGGACCTCCTTGCATGCAAGTTTGATCCTTACGGATCACTTTGTTCCCCCTAGCAAAAAAAAATTTGCAGCAACAAACTGTTGCTGCCCGCAGCAGGATTTTACACCCCAACTGCTCAAAAAATCTACCAAACATGTTTAAACCCATATACCACAAAGAAAACATTCTGGGCTCATGCGACAAGCACAAAACGATTAAAACACGTAGAAACAACTCCCACGTTATTACAAATAAAATGAGCACGTTACATGTGAATAAATTGTGTATAATTATACAAATGTTTTGTTACACTCCTCACTAACATGCACAGGAAAAAGAAAAAAAAAACCTACTATGAGTTATCATCAAGCCACATCATCATCATCCGAAAAGTTAACCCCTTCCTCAACCGAATACTCCATGAAGTCCACAGGGGTAAGACCGGAAAAGGGGTCGAAGAAGGGAAAGGAAGACGAGCCCTCGGCCTGTGTATTGGACTGAGGAAAGAACCGCGGAAGCAGCCACGCACCTCTGCCCTAATTGATGGAGCTCCCATAATGATTGTACCTACCTTTGGTTTGTATATTGGATGGACCATATTGCACACTTCAAGAAATTGACCTTCTTACCCCTAACCCTTGGATGTCCAAAAGGAATCCCTTGCAAATATTATCCATTTTGATCCCCAAAATAACTTCGGCCGTCATCGTAAGCCCGAATCTCTTTTCAGCCGTCATCGTAAGCCTAAACCCTTCTTCGGCCATCATCGTAAGGCCGAACTTTTCTTCGGCCGTCATCGTAAGCCCGAACCTTTCTTCGGCCGTCATCGTAAGCCCAAAACCTTCTTCAGGCGTTATCATAAGCCCAAACCTTTCTTCAACCACTATCGTAAGCCCGAACCTTTCTTCGGCCGTCATCGTAAGCCCGAAGCTCTATTCGGCTGTCATCGTAAGCTCGAACTCTTCTTTGGCAGTCATCGTAAGCCCGAACCCTTCTTCGATCTATCATGGTAAGTCGAACCTTTCTTCGGCCATCATCATAAGCCCGAACCTTTCTTAGGCTGTCATTGTAATCTCAAACCTCTTTTTGACCGTCATTGTAAGCTTGAATCTCTCCCCAATTGAGTGGAAAAGTATTTCAAACCAAGGAATCACACAATGCCACCCAAGGCCATCGAATCTCGCTAGGTTTTTAATGCCTATATGAAACAAATCATTCTCAACTCAGGCCGAGACCCATCCGAATTGTTCTCAAACTTAGGTTCAGACACCTCCAAAACTGTCTCACCCAGGACGGATACCCCTGAATCATTCCCCAAAGGTTGAGGCCCATTCGAATTGTCCACATATTCGAACTGCGATTTGCTTGATTCCAACTCAGGAGGATACGTAGGAATCCTATCAAAGGGTCTAGCCATCCGACCAACTCGGTCGCTTATCTCTCCCTCCCAACAAGTGATCCAGATCGGGATTCTAATTTTTATCAACGAACCCACTTCCTCCGTAAGTAATGTTGCTGATGGGCTTCTGTAAGTACCCCAATCCGAACAGCTCTCCATTCGAGCATGTATGAAGGCCACCGAGAGTACGCTTATCCAAAATTACAAAGTCCCGTGAATTTTTGAGCATTAAATTGACCAAGCGAGGCAATAAAGGATCTTTTGCAAATTAAAAACCTCAGAATGACCTCGCAAGATAACAAAAGTCAAAATATGCTGACTCACGCCTTGATCCTTATGGATCACCTTGTAAAAGTCAAGGCAAATTCGTACGAACCACCTTACACTTCCAGAAATCTATAAATACAGCCCTCTTGTTCCTTCATTTGGGACAGAAGTTGAGGGTAACATTTGAGAGTATTAGGGGAGATTCTGCTGAAGTGAGGGCATAATTTTTCTCTCCTTCTTATCACCTTAAAAAACCAAACACTTTTCCAACAAATCAAGCCTTAGGAAGATAGAAAGAACCAACATTGGTGAGATCTCCTTCCAAACCCTAATAACACCCTAATCTCTCATTTTCAAGTCTTTAATCCATTTATGAATCATTGTTGTTAAATCTATCATCTACAATGTAGTCTTTTACTTGTTGTTTCACATTATATACCTAAAACATCTAAATGATCCTAAAAGTTTTTCCATTCACAACGTGCTTAAGAATGGAAGTGTAATGGAGATAGTGGTTTGTTTACAATCATTTCAAGCATTGTCTTTTCCTTATTTACTTTCAAATGTCTTCATCTCCTAAGTCATCTTTTGATTTACTTTCTTTGAAGGTACTATGATACAAGTAACCCTAATCTTCAAGGATGAACTAATCATTCATAGTAAAGATGTGTACCTAGGGATTAAGGTTACAATGTTGATGTAACCTCATTTTTTTCCATTTTCTCTCTTAAATATGACAAATGTTCAAGTTTATCTTCAAAAAATATTTCATTTCTCTATTTCAAACAAACAATATCCATTGTTGTCTATCAAGAAAAGCTTAAAAAACCACCATTGTTGTACTATTCTAGGGCTTGTAGATGACAACATTGGTATTGAATGTTTTACTTTTTTCCATGTTTCATGTTAATATTCTGGATAGTTTCAGAAGTTGTCAACTTTCCTTATTTCAGCTCTAATCCTAGGAACATCAGAAATTAACTGATAAAACAGAAAAACAGCATACTACACATATAGATCCATACGAACCTCCTTGTAAAGGAGCATTGATACATACATATCAGTTTGTAAGCTGTGACATTTGTTCAGTTTTTTCCAGTTTTCTATTTTCAGATTTATTTTAAAACCCTTTTTATCAAAACAAACTGTTTTTCTAAAACTGCACTGTTTTTTTCTTTTCTTTTTTAGTTATAAAACCATTTGATCTCAAACACACACACACACACAAAATTTTCAAAAAAGGTTAGAAAGTCTCATAAATATGAGGCGTTTTGGGTGAACACTAAATTATATTCACGAGGTGTAACGTGGCCTCCGAAATCAAAATCTTACATCAAAAAGCCTTTTGTCAATGTTTTGGGCTCACAAAACGGCGGGACGACTATCTTTTTATGGAAATTCATCTGTCCAAATTTTCAAAGCATTTTCAAACTTCCCATGCGTTCGAGCATCGGATCGGGTAATTTCACAATCTTCTATAAATGTAATGAAATACTTATTCCCACCTCGAGTTTGCACTAACTTAAGATCACAAATATTTGTATGAATTAATTCAAGAGGTGTTGTGTTTCTTTTTACTACATTAAATGGTGCCTAAGTCATTTTTTCCTTAACGGAAATTTCACACTTGTTAGTCGAATAAGATTTAGACATCTGAATTAAATCTTGATTTACTAACTCTTAATTATGTTAAATTTACATGTCCTAATCTATCATGCCATAAGTGAGGACTATCTAACAAGTAAACATAAGAAACAACACTTTAATTCTTCGCCTCAGGGCGGATTACGTTCATTACATTCATATTGAAAAGGCCCTTCTCGAGGTAACCTTTTCCAAGGAAAAGACCATTTTTGGTCAACACAAACTTATCGGATTCAAACACTAATCTAAAATTGGTCTTGCTCAATAAAGCGTCGGAAACCAGGTTCTTACGGATGTCTGGGACATGCAGCACATCCAGTAAAGTCAACTCCTTGCCTGAATTTATCTTCAATACAATTTTTCCAATGCCCAAAACATTGGATGTAGCAGAATTTCCCATATAAAGCTTTCTTCCAAAAATGGGAGTGTAGGATGAGAATCTCTCCTTATCTGCATAAATATGGTGGGTAGAATTTGTATCTATCCACCATTCTTTTGGATTATCATCCAATTTAGCCAAATTGGCTTCAAATACTACAACAGAAAAATCAAGCTCATATCATCAACAACGTTAGCTTGATTCATGTTGCCTCTCAAGTCTTCCCTCATTGGGTGCCGACAATCATTAGCTACATGACCGGGCTTGCCACAATTGTAGCATGCCCCTTTAAAATTCTTGATCGGCTTATTTCTAGCATTTCCTGAATGCTTCCTCTTCTTGCTTGTGCTTGCTTCAACAAGGTGGACCTTTGCTTCATCTTGCTTTTGTTAGCCATTCTCCCGGCTATTCTCCTCTATTTGAAGACAAATTACCAGGTCTTTTAGCCCCATATCCTTGCACTTATGCTTGAGGTAATTCTTGAAGTCCTTACATGCTGGAGGTAATTTCTCAATGATTGATGCCACCTTGAATGGTTCATTCATAATCATCCCTTCAGCAGTTAATCCATGCAGGATCAACTGAAACTCATCTACTTGGATGGCCACAGTCTTTGTGTCAACCATCTGTAGTCAAGGTACTTGTCGACTATAATTTTTTTTGAACCAGCATCCTCAATTTTGTACTTTCGCTCCAAAGTGTTCCATAACTCTTTGGTCGTCTCAACGAGACATTACACACTCTAGAGGACATCATCCAACCCATTCAATATGTAATTTCTACCCAAGAAATTACCATGATCCCATGCCTCTTTGGCAACCCGCCTTTGATGGTCGGGATCATCAACTAGTATAGAAGGGGGGGTCCTCTTTCAAGAACCTCTGCAGACTGAGGGCGGTCAGGTAAAATAACATCTTTTGCTGTCACCTCTTAAAATCCACCCCCGTGAACTTTGCAGGTTTCTCACCATGTGTCGAGTTAGTCAGAGCAGAAGAAGATGCAACATCCTAATTAGTTGTATCTTGGGTTTGACTAGTAATAAGCCCAGAAGATTGGGAGGTATCATTTTCATTAGCCATTTTCAAGAAAATTGTTTAATAAATTCTTATTACGATTGTTAGTGAAAATATTTCAAAATTAGAAATAATTCAAAATAATTTTTTTTTTTGAAAATGGGAAAATAGAAAATAGAAGGAGATGAAGAGACGGAAAATAAAGTAAAATAAAATTATTAACCGGGACAGAAAACGAGTATTGTGAAACACAATCTGCATAAGAAGAATTTGCTCTCGTAAGATAAAACGACTTTTCGACCACTGATGAAAGCACTTCAAATCAAGAGACCTACGAATTAACAGTGTTTAGAATTTCTGAACTTTGAAGGAGGAACAATGCTTCAATATGCACTAACTAACAGATTTCTCTCATGCTTTGGATGATGCAATGAATTAATCTGACATTTTGGGGGCTATTTATAGTTTTTCAAGAGTTATGGTGCCTTTTATGGAATAGACACAATTCAGAACTGATGGATCTATACCGTTCGATCTGATCCTGATCAAGACACCAGATTGAGTGTAGCGACCCACACCCATTCGAGGAGACGCGGATCCTCTATCTGAACCAACCCATGTCCATTCGAATGGACACACCCTCCCATTGCACCTATTCGGCCCAATCTGTTCGCCCCGCGTACATATTAAGCTCAATTCGCGGCCCGCCCCACTTGGGCGTCCATGAAGCGAACCGAACCGTCCCTTGGTTCAAACCAGTGCATGCACCGAATCGCCTGATTCAACCCACGAGCTTAACCATCTAGCTGGATGAGCTAGACAAAATTGTAAGGCTCCTAGCAACGATGCGATCGTGCGAAGTGCAAAGTGTGCCCTAAAGTGCCCAATGTGCCCTTTTCGGGCTCGGGCTCGGATCGTGGATCGAATTTAAGCTATTCTAAAACTAGCAAAATTATGCCACTATTTGAATGGATAGTCCAATGGACCACTAGGTTGCATGGTAGGTGGATAACACATGATTTTTATCTCCTTGAAGTTGATGAGTTTATAAACTCTCCTAATTTGTGCTTTTTAGGCAATATGTGATATAACTTTTCATATTTACAAAACTTTTCATAAACCCATTATAAATTGTATAGTTTGACCATTAAGTTCTCATTCACCACAATTTGGTTTGGAGAAAATAAATAAATCACATTAATCTACTCCAAATGTAGATTAAAAATATGAAATCTATTTTCATTTAAAAAAAATGAAATTACATTTAATTTTTTGTCAAATATTAGTTAAACCCAATATTTGAAACCAAATTTTAACACGTTTGTGATAAGCTCAACAATATATTTAAACAATGAACTATTAATACTAATTATTTGCAGATGAATATATTAAAGAGAGATGTCTTTTATTGTTCATATTCCGAATTGGGAGAGAACGGCAAATCACATATATGAGCCAATATATCTGAAAGCAAACCGTCCCCCGCCCGAAGTTGCTTTGCATTTCTCTTGCCATTTGTGGTAACAACAAAAAAGTTGGGAAAATTATTTTTTGTATCTATATGAGTATACTACTTATTTTGTTTCAAATAGAATATCTATATTTTTAAGTAGTTATTCTCTATAATAAATAAGAGCAAATTTAAATTTTTTTGGGTGTTCATTTTGAGCTGAGGGAAGGGAAGAAGATAAACAGAGGAAAAGAATAACGGGGAGAGAGAGAGACTGAGAGATAGTAAAGGAAAAGAAGTTAGGGGATTAACACAACCTTTAGTTGTCTTTGGATTGTTTACTTAAGGGAATTGAGCTTGAACATAATTTAATTATGAACCAGAAAATAGAACTGGGCATGTTCATTTTCCCACCTCTATAGCCTAGTTGTGGCCCAAAGTTTGCATTTGTTATGGGACATATACTATTGCACTGAACTATAAGCATTAGAGCCTGAATTTGGCTATTGTCTAAATTAGGCCCACTTTTTTTAAATCTATCAAAACTAGTAATATAATGAATATATCATTTTAATTAATTAAAAATTGACCTAATTACAATATTTTTATATCATTATCACTAAAAATCAATTGACATATGATTCTCGAACCAAAAATGAAATTTCAAACACTAATTTATAAATGCAACTTTCAACAGTACTCTACAAATATTAATGAATAGTTACCATTTTTACTAATAAAATATATTTAAAAAATAAAAAATGAAATAATTTATCTCTATAACACTAGGACTTCTCAAAATCAGACCATTTCAAAAATAATCAACAATAATTAAAATGACCAAACAATATTTTATGTCATATCCAACAAATGATGGCCCAATTTTTTTTTATTATTTTCTGAAATTAGATCTATATCACAATTGACCTATATGAGGCATTTATCAAATAATCCCTCTAAAGAAACAATACTACTTTCTAGGACAATTTATAATTTGCTTAACCATTTAGTCTCTAGCTTAATAACTACACCTTCCCAACATTTTAATAAGTTCACCCTCATATCATTTCACTAAATCCACTCTCTTTAACAATTTAATTTCTTTTCAACCACCCTCACCTTAGGTCACCCCCTCCCCATCTTCTCCGGTCAACACTTCCGGCAACCATCAACTCCGGCGACTTTTTCCGGCGACTTTTTTTTCTTTTTCTTTTTTTTTTTTTTTTTGCGCCGGCGACCTCTCCGGCGACCAAACAACTGAGAACTTAACATATCAGTAAGTTCTCAGTTGTCAACTAAACTACTAAGAACACAATTAACTCCGGCGACTACCAACTCCGGCGACCACCAACTCCGGCGACCTCTCCGGGGACCAAACAACTGAGAACTTAACTTATCAGTAAGTTCTCAGTTGTCAGCTAAACTACTAAGAACACAATTAACTCCGGCGACCACCAACTCCGGCGACCTCTTCGGCGACCAAACAACTGAGAACTTAACTTATAGTAAGTTCTCAGTTGTCAACTAAACTACTAAGAACACAATTAACTCTGGCGACTACCAACTCCGGCGACCTCTCCGGCGACCAAACAACTGAAAACTTAACTTATCAGTAAGTTCTCAGTTCTCAACTAAACTACTAAGAACACAATTAACTCCGGCGACTACCAACTCCGGCGACCACCAACTCCGGCGACCAAACAACTGAGAACTTAACTTATCAGTAAGTTCTCAGTTGTCAACTAAACTACTAAGAACACGATCAACTCCGGCGACCACCAACTCCGGCGACCTCTCCGGCGACCAAACAATTGAGAACTTATCAGTAAGTTCTCAGTTGTCAACTAAACTACTAATAACACGATCAACTCCGGCGACCAAAGAACTGAGAACCTATCAGTAAGTTCTCAGTTGTCAACTAAACTACTAAGAACACGATCAACTCCGGCGACCACCAACTCCGGGGACCTCTCCGGCAACCAAACAATTGAGAACTTATCAGTAAGTTCTCAGTTGTCAACTAAACTACAAAGAACACGATTAACTACGGCGACCTCTCCGGCGACCAAACAACTGAGAACTTAACTTATCAGTAAGTTATCAGTTATCAACTAAACTACTAAGAACATGATCAACTCCGGCGACCAAACAATTGAGAACTTAAATTATCAGTAAGTTCTCAGTTGTCAACTAAATAACTTAGAACACGATCAACTCCGACAATTTATTCGGCGGCCAAATAACTGACAACTTAACTTATCAATAAGTTCTCAGCTGTCTCCACTAAGAACACGATCAACTCCGACGATCACCAACTCCGACAACCAAAACAATTGAGAACTTATCAGTAAGTTCTCAGTTATCAACTAAACTACTAGAACACGATCAACTCCGGCACGTGACCAACTTCGGCGACCAAACATTTGAGAACTTCGAGCTGTTCTTAGTTGTTCTGTAGAGAAGTTCTCAATTGTCAATCGTTCTCAGTTAAATTAGTAAGAACACGACTAATCCGACAATCAACAATTGAGATCTTCTCAGTTGTTCTCAATTGTCCCTAAATATATATATTTTTTTTCATAATTCATTATAAATTTGCAAATTAAAAGTTTGAAAAAGAATAGCAAAAATTTTATGATTTTTTTTTCTATTAGAAAACATTTATTTTCAAATTGACCCCCTAAATATAAAATGATCATTATTTTTGGTCGGATGGGACAGAGGGAATAGAGGTGGGTGTTGGGATGGAGGAGTCCCATCTACAAACATAATCATCAACTCCAGCACCATACTAGATCATACCCATATTAAATACATTCATATTCCCCATAATGTTACCTTCACTGCTCACACTTTCTCTTTCTCTACGCGAGAACAACAAAAATGGAGTCGTAAACACAGCACAACAATCTCCAAAAGCTCCCCATCTTTCTCTCTCTAAAATCAATGTTCTCTTTCTAAAACACAAACACAACTTGACTCTCATCTGAGCCCTTAACCTCGCCATAGATTCACACGGAGTAAACCATGACTGCTGCACGAAAATTCGGCCATATTTGGTGTGTGTTTTATTTGCAAGAAGATAAATGGGGGTAGTATTAACAGAGCAGAATGAGAGATTTTGTCAGATCAGAGATGAGAGTTACAGATTTAGTCACAAGGACGGCTGAGAAATTAAGGACCAAGAAGCTCCACCGAAACTGGTATGTTAAGGTGATGGAGTTCCAGATCTGGTGAAAATTACTTCGGTCCGGCGAAGAGTTGTGGCCGAAAAGTAAGAGAGACAGAGACATCATACATGAAAGAAAAGGGACGTCGACGGAAAGAGAGAGAGATCAGACGGTCGGAGGTACGGGAAGGCGTGGCCGGAGGGTAGGTTTTTATTTGGGGGTGTTGGGCGGGAGGGAGTCGCCGGAGTTGAGGGGGACGGTCGCCGGAGTTGAGGGATCGGCGCCGAAATTTGTGGAGGGGAGGGGTGGTGACGGGAGAGAGGGAGTAGAGAGAGAAAGTGTGTGTGAGAGAGAGTGTGTGTGTGTGTTTGTGACTGGGTGGGTGGGTGGGTGGGTGGGTGAGGAGGGGAGGAGGGTATAATTATATTATTTAAATTAAGTGAGGGATTATATGGTAGAATAAAATATTTTTAAGGATTAGGAAGTAGATTAAGAAATAGGTTATCTTAGGATGTAGATTAGATATTATTGAGGGACTATGGCGTAATTTTTTCTTGACCTAAATCCATGTTATTATGTATAAAGATTAATTTGCCCTTAATAAAAGATGTAGGAGAAAATTACGTCATAGTACCTCAATAATATCTAATCTACATCCTAAGACAGCCTAATTCTTAATCTACTTTCTAATCCTAAAAAATATTTTGTCATACCATATAATCCCTCACTTAATTTAAATGATATTAACCCCTCCCCTACCTCCCTCCCACCCACCCACCCACCCACAAACACACACACACACACTTTCTCTCTCTACCCCTCTCTCCCGTCACCTCCCCTCCCCTCCTCCACTTCCGGCGACCATCACCCATAACTCCGGCGACCTATTACTCTGACGACGACAGTCCACCTCCTCAACTCCACTAACGACTTCTGCACTTTCCACTCCAATTACACTACAGAAGAAATAGTAGCCCTTTTTTTTTAATCGATCGATTGATATTCAGAAAGAAAAATGTGGCTTTTTGGAAGGAAAGGCCCATCTGGATTCTCCTACTCCTCCACCGCCGTTGATGTTACCAGTGGAATTGACGCCTCCGGCCTCACCGCCATTGTCACAGGTCTCATTCCTCCCTCCCCAATTTCATATTCTACCTTCTTTTCTCTCTAATCAAACGCTTGGAGATAGTTTTGTGATAAAGGCCGGAGCAAAGGCTCGTTCTAGTCGGAAATATAATTTAAGCTTTAATGTAACGTCAAGTAGGATGTCCGGAGTTTCGATGATGAGGAGTGATTTAGATTCCGGCGTATTGGAACTCACCGGAGAGTCTGAGCTGAGAGGGCAGGTGGAGGTGTTTAAGATTAATAAGAAGGATAAAGTTATCCAATTGAAATGTAGGTTGAAGATCAATTTGGGGGATAAGGTTGTTCAAGATTTACATTGTGACTGATTTTTGGACTTCATGAATTTATTTATTTGTTGTATTATTTTATTTTAAGTAATTTAAATGCACCAAAAAATCATAAAAGTGTGGTGTGTTTATATATATCTGAATCACTCTGTATCTTTTTCTTTAAAAAAAATTGTGTTGTGTGTATTCTGTGTTGAAGCTAATTGACATACTTCCTCCGTTTTATTCGACTTAGAATTTTCTTTTTTTTTTTAAGATACGAGATTGATAAATACTAATAAGAAAAGAGAGAATGATTGCAGTAGGTGTTATGAGTATAAAAAGTAAAAATAGCAGAGAAAATAGAATAGTAATGGGTTGTTATTGTGAGTAAGACAAATGAATTACATGAATATAAAAATAATATAAATTTGTCATTTTGGAATGTTTTAAGTTGAGTGTGACGACCAAAATAACAATTTGTCCTAATTAAGTCTGATGAGACGGGGGAACTATTTGTTTGACGACTAAAATGATAATTTCTAAGTTGTTCAGTCGCCGGAGAGGTCTCCGGAATTGTTGGTCCCCGAACTTGATCGTGTTCTTAGTAGTTTAGTTGATAACTGAGAACTTACTGATAAGTTCTCAGTTGTTTAGTCGCCATAGTTGATGATCGCTGGAGTTGATCATGTTCTTAGTAGTTTAGTTGACAACTGAGAACTTACTGATAAGTTAAGTTCTCAATTGTTTGGTCGCCAGAGTTGATGGTCGCCAGAGTTAATTGTGTTTTTAGTAGTTCAGTTGACAACTGAAAATTTACTGATAAGTTAAGTTCTCAATTGTTTGGACGCCGGAGAGGTCGTCGGAGTTGATCGTGTTCTTAGTAGTTTAGTTGACAACTGAGAACTTACTGATAAGTTAAGTTCTCAGTTGTTTGATCACCGGAGTTGGTAGTCGTCGGAGTTAATTGTGTTCTTAGTAGTTTAGTTGACAACTGAGAACTTACTGATAAGTTAAGTTCTCAGTTGTTTGGTCGCCGGAGAGGTTGCCGGAGTTGGTGGTCGCCGGAGTTAATTGTGTTCTTAGTAGTTTAGTTGACAACTGAGAACTTACTGATAAGTTAAGTTCTCAGTTGTTTGATTATCGGAGTTGGTAGTCGCCGGAGTTAATTGTTTTCTTAGTAGTTTAGTTGACAACTGAGAACTTACTGATAAGTTAAGTTCTCAGTTGTTTGGTCGCCGGAGAGGTTGCCGGATTTGGTGGTCACCGGAGTTGGTAGTCGCCGGAGTTAATTGTGTTCTTAGTAGTTTAGTTGACAACTGAGAACTTACTGATAAGTTAAGTTCTCAGTTGTTTGGTCGCCGGAGAGGTCGCCGGAGTTGGTGGTCGCCAGAGTTGATAGTCGCTGGAGTTAATTGTGTTCTTAGTAGTTTAGTTGACAACTGAGAACTTACGGATAAGTTAAGTTCACAGTTGTTTGGTCGCCGTAGAGGTCACCGGAGTTGGTGGTCGCCGGAGTTAATTGTGTTCTTAGTAGTTTAGTTGACAACTGAGAACTTACTGATAAGTTAAGTTTTCAGTTGTTTGGTCGCTGGAGAGGTCGCCGGAGTTGGTAGTCGCCGGAGTTAATTGTGTTCTTAGTAGTTTAGTTGACAACTGAGAACTTACTGATAAGTTAAGTTCTCAGTTGTATGGTCGCCGGAGTTGGTGGTCGCCAGAGTTGGTAGTCGGCGGAGTTAATTAAGTTCTTAGTAGTTTAGTTGACAACTGAGAACTTACTGATAAGTTAAGTTCTCAATTGTTTGGTCGCCGGAGAGGTCGCCGGAGTTGGTGGTCGCCGGAGTTGGTAGTCGCCGGAGTTAATTGTGTTCTTAGTAGTTTAGTTGACAACTGAGAACTTACTGATAAGTTAAGTTCTCAGTTGTTTGGTCGCCGGAGAGGTCGCCGGCGAAAAAAAAAAAAAAAAAAAAAAAAAAAAAGTCGCCGAAAAAAGTCGTCGGAGTTGATGGTTGCCGGAAGTGTTGACCGGAGAAGATGGGGAGGGGGTGACCTAAGGTGAGGGTGGTTGGAGAGAAATTAAATTGTTAAAGAGAGTGGATTTAGTGAAATGATAGGAGGGTGAACTTATTAAAATGTTGGGAAGGTGTAGTTATTAAGCTAGGAACTAAATGGTTAAGCAAATTATAAATTGTCTTAGAAAATAGTATTGTTTCTTTAGAGAGATTATTTGGTAAATGCCTCAAGATGTAGAGACTAATTCCCATTGATAGTGACAATTTTTGGAAGAAAACGTTATTATATATAACATCATTATACCCGTGTGTGATGTATGACGATAGTATGTTTTATTTTAGTTTTAAATTCATATAGAAGGATAAAAGTTAAATAAGACCCCAAATATACACATGGTTATAAAAAAATACCATTTTAAAAATATTTATTGTTTCTTTATTGAAAAAAAGTGAATAATAATTATCATAAATAATTTTAATTTTTTTTATCATAAACAACATAAAGAGGTGAGTGTTGAATACATTTGTGTGGTAAGTAAAAATGTTCATACGCATACTTTAATAAATGAGAAATCTGCTAAGAGAAAAAGTGAACAATAGAGTGTTCTATGTATGATAAATAGGACCGTGGGAGAGAGATATGTGGGTAAAGTGAAAATTTAGGGAGAAACACGTTTCTCCATAAGTTATGGAGAAACGGTTTACGGGTATTCAGAATTTTTTGGAAGGATATTCAGAAATTTTGTATTGGCCATGACCTTGGCCCATGGTTACTTCTGGATATTAGTCTCAATGGTTCTGGATATCCAAAACCCTTTGAAAGGATATCCAAAACCTTTTGAAAGGATATTCAGATATTTTGTATTGGCCATGACCTTGGCCATGGTTACTTCTGAATATCAGTCTCAAAGGTTCTGGATATCCAGAACCCTTTGAAAGGATATCCAAAACCTTATGTAAGTGATATCCAGAAATTTAGAATTGGATTCTGGATATAAGTTTTAAGGCTTCTGGATATCCATATTCAATGTTTTGGATATCCAGAACCTTGTGAAAGTGATATTCAGAATCAGAAATTTGGTCTTGGCCTTGGATTTGGTCTCAAATCTTTTTTCTGGATATCCGTCCCAAAGCTTCTGGATATCCAGAAACCCGTTTCTCCATAACTTATGGAGAAACGCATTTCTCCCTAGACCTACTCGTGGGTAAATTGGGTGGATTATTATATATTTCCTCCTGATAGGAATTTATTATGATTTTTTATTTAATGCAGTTGAAAATGACTCTTTATAAAAAATCAAAATGAATATTGATATAGACATAAATTATGAATTTTTTATCAAATAAATTTATTATTTTTTTTAAATTAAATTTATTGGTTTAATTTATTAATTCAAAATTTTGGAATATCCCAAATGAGATATTAATTTTATTTTCTATTCATGTGATGGAAAGAGATGAGTGATTTGTGCTGTTTAACTACCCGTCTACTCCCTCCGTCCAAGTATATACTTCACGGTTACTGTTCACGCATGGATTAAGGAAAAAAAATAATGATATAATGTTGTGAGTGTAAAAGTAAAATAGGAGAGAGAATGAGTGGAGGGAATAGTAAATTATAATGGTGTTGTGAGTATTAAAATAATGTAGGAGACAAAGTGTGAAGTATGTAACTGGACGCCCAAAATAGAAAGTGTGAAGTATGTAACTGGACGGAGGGAGTAATTCTTAAAAAAAAAAAAAAAAACTATACATCTAATTACTTACCCCTTCCTACTTTTTCCAATTTAAAACTAATTATTATACTAATTTTTTAACTTTCTAACATAATTAATTTTCTATCAATAAAACTATATTTTTCAAAAACCTTAATTAAGCATTAATAATTATTTAAATATAGTTTTATAAATTAAAATTTTAATATTAAAAACTAAGTTAGAATGTACATACAAAGTTTCCACCATTGTGTATTTATATTATACATTGAGTATGAATGAAACCCAGAAAATTTAGCTAATTGTGAATTTTTTTTCTTTTTAAAAAATCAATCAAATTTTATATTCGTACACGGTAAAAAAATTCCAATAATGATAAAATTCTTTAATAATTTTATATTTATCCTAAGTTTTTTCTGAAGCAATATCTCAAGTATTTTAATAATTACATAATATGATAGCAAATTAGACAAAAGCTCAAACATATGGTAGGATAAAGCAAATATCGTAAACAATGATTTACATTTTTCAACTTTCATTTTGTGCAAGATAGAAAAACATCTTTGTCTCAAATATACGATAATCTCTCTCTCTCTAACACACACACACACACACACACACATATATATATATATATATATATATATATATATATATATATATATATATATATATATATATATATATAAACAATAACAACATTTGTTTCAAAACAAGCCTAATGCTTGTAAAAGATTTAAATACAAAAGTTATATTAGGAAATCATTTCTTACAAATGTTATATTCTTTTACAGTCTCTAAACAAGGATTAGAAACAAAAATACTAGGGCAATAGATAATATTTAAATTTCTATACCCCGTTTCAAATCATGATGTAAACAACTTACAAAAAATAAATATTTCAAAAATAAATATTCTACAAAAACAAATTGTTTTCCTAAAGGAAGACTTATAAAACACAAAAGTAAAAGAAAAATTACAACTCCAAGAATGCAAAAATATAGCTACGAAGACATTAGAAAATTTTGAAAAAGACTTATGTTCGGATTTACCCACAGCCTTCTGGGAAAGAAAAAAAAAACATGTTGTCACATTACCATTTAAAAAAAAATAATGAAAAAACAATCCCAACAAAAGCTAGGCCAATACAAATGAATCAAGAATTACTAAAATATTGCAAAACATAAATAAAAGAATTACTCAATAAAAAATTAATACGAAAAAGCAAATTTCCTTGGTTAGGTTCCGCATTCTAAGTCTCTAAAAATGCAGAGATAGAAAGAGGAGCACCACGACTAGTTATAAATTACAAATCCTTGAATACAGCCCTAAAATAGACCAGGTATCCAATTTCTAATAAGCAAGACTTACTAAAACGATTACACAATACCACAATATTCTCAAAATTTGATATGAAATCTGAATTTTGTCCAATCCAAATATCCGAAGAAAATAAATACAAAACATCATTTACAGTACCATTCGGACAATATGAATGGAATGTAATGCCATTTGGTCTAAAACATGCACCTAGTGAATTTCAAAAAATAATGAATGACATATTCAACCAATATACATTTATCATTACTTATATAGATGATGTTTTAATATTTAGAAAAGATTTAACACAACACCAAAAATATTTAGAAATATTTTATAAAATAATGCTAAGAAATGGATTAGTTCTTTCTAAGTCCAAAATTAAACTATACCAAACAAAAATAAGATTCTTAGGGTATGAGATAACAAATAATACAATTAACACAATTCAAAGATTAATAGACTTTGCAGAATAATTTCCTGATAAAATATTAGATAAAAACCAATTACAAAGGTTTTTAGGATCTTTAAATTATATAGTAAACTTCCTTCTAAGATTAAGACAATTTGTAAACCATTATTTAATAGGTTAAAAACAATTCAAAACCATGGACAGATGAACATACAAAACTAGTAAAACAAATTAAAATGCATGTCAAGAAATTACCAATCTTAACAATCTGTGATGTCAAAGCACCTAAAACGGTTAGTACAGATGCGTCTGAAATAGGTTATGGTGGAATCTTAACCCAACAAATAAACGGAAAAGTCATATTATTAGATATTATTCGAAAATATGAAATACCACCCAGTCCAATTATTCACCAATAAAAAATGAAATTCTTTCCATTGTTTTTTGCATAACAAAATTCCAAGATGATTTACTTAAGCAAAAATTTACGGTCAAGTCGATTGCAAAGTCGCAAAAGACGTTTTACAAAAGAATGTTAAAAACCTATCTGCCAAGCAGATTTTTGTCAGATGGCAAGCATTGTTATCAATTTTTGATTTCGAAATAATACATATTGCAAGAAAGGACAACTCTGTCCCAGACTTTTTAACCAGAGAATTTCTGCAAAAAATGGAAAAACTTAACCTAGAAACAGGTTCTACATCACAAACAAATAAGACAAGAACTAACTGAAATGGAAAAACTTAACATAGAGGCCATTTCTATATCACAAAAAGAACAACAACTAATATTGTAATGACCCCCAAAATTCGGATCCCAATTTTCATAATCCCAAAATTAGGACACGTCACTAAATAAATAAATAAGAGTCGTAACATTCCAACATTCTCAAATGTAACTTATTACATCAAATCATAATAATAATAATACTCAATAAATTCGAAATCTTGACAACTAAAAGTCAAGGATGGCCCACAATGCCAATACAATCTTAAATGCAGAATTAAATATTAAAACTAAAACCCAATAGACGGGACGGAGAACCACGCCTAAGGTGGTCTCACTCTTATTCTTCGAGTCTTTTCAACTCTTCCTAATGATTACCTGAAGGAAGAAGAAAAGAAAAAGGGTGAGCGAACAAATGCTCAGTAAGTTCTTACGTCGCCCCTTCGGTTTCTAAGAAAGGGGTGACTTCGAGGAAGCTGTTGTAAAACACTCATATAAACGGAAACGCAGCTTTTCCAAATATTTCTTTTTCAGAAAAGAAAACATATTCTAAAACAAAACACATCATGGCAATCTTAGAATTCTCATTCTTAAAGCATAAAAACAAGTATGAAAATCATATACTCTTATTCTTATCATTTGGATCACATAAGTGGTCAAACGACCAAAATCATAAAAAAAAGGTCCCCGAACAAGGGTCTTATTCTTATTCTTATGGTTTATCCGGATAACCGCACTCACAATTCTTAGTGGTGCAAATATAACTCGCCCGCTTATGGCGAGTGTCATGTTACCCCCATGACAGGGTTGTTCATATCTTAGTGTGATCATTTTATTCTTATAAGTGTACATGTCCGAACAAAAATCTTACTTGAAAATCTTACTTATAAAAGTACATTTTTGGTACAAAGTCAAACAACCATAACGAAAGGATATCCCATATACGAAAGATATTACTATATGAGATAAGATTACGATCACAAAGACGTAACGATTAAGGAACGGAGTTTATAAAATATAACCTGCCATGTCGGTTCATATAATTTTCTAAAACAAGATGAGAGGGTCAACAAAACGAGACACAAATGAATAAGGAACGTAATCCCTTACCTCTTAATGCTAACGATAGTACTCCGCTATAACAACGATGCTTAACGGTGTCCAACAAAATCTATTACGAGAAAAAGAAATAAATATTAGAATCCTGTCCTAATAATAATGCTCAACTACTACTATCTATAAATAGTCTATACTTATATTTATAAAAAGTATTTAATAAAAAGATGATAACCTTTTCACACAAAACCAAGGTTATTCCTAATACTCAACATGTAATAAATACATTCCTAGACTAGACTACTTCACACACAGACTACTTCACACACCTTAACCTATACTCCCTCCTTTTTCTTCCTCTCTCTCACGTCTCTATCTCTCTCTGACTCCTTCTCTCTTTCTTTTCTTTTTCATCTTTTTCTTACTTTTTTTTTCTCCCTCTGACTACTCTTTCTTTTCTATTTTATTTTTCTTCTTTCTTTCTTTACCTCTGTACCATCTCCAAGAACATGCATCAAATCAATGTGTCCTTACCCATAGATATAGATAGATACGTGTATATATATATATATTCAACAGAGATACATCAATTCAATTCCTAGACTAGAGTAGTACTACATCATCTATACCATTTATATTTTCTAAATCCATGAAATCTTACCTTTCTGAATTCTCTGCTTGTTCTTCTTCTCTATACCATGCGCCGCCCACCTCCTTCTCTCTCTCTTTTCTAATTTTCGGAAATAACCACTGTTGACCTAGGGTTAACATTGTTGTTATTTATATTCCCCCAAGACTGTTTCTAGGGTTACCTAGGTATCCGGCCCACTAACAAAATTCTCATATATGGGCTGATAACCGCCTCCTTTAATTAAAGGTCCACCCTAGTATTTATTTATTTATTCATTTATTTATTATTTTCTAGCCCATGCTAAAAATATTACTAATTACTTAACTTAAATTCCAAAATTTCAGTATATTACAAATATGGAGCTTAGATATTAATAATAATGTCATTTATTTAAACAATTTAAATTATTGTTTACAAAAAACAGACATATTGTTAAAAGAATGCAAAAATATCCACAAAAGAGTACCCCTGCATACTGTAACAAAAATTAAATTCCATATTTATTACTTAGGAGAACTTCTGGAGTATAATTTTATCCTACCTTATTTCCTCGTCATTAAAAGCGATATTTCTGCTCTAAAAAGAATTGCAAAATGTATAATTAATGATTACTCAGGGATGGTGTAGTACGTCATAAAGCTTTCATTCTTGCCCTGAGTCAGGTTGTTTAAGTCGGTGACCGTCATTTTTCTGGCCCCAACTGTCGAGAAACGATCCAGGAACTTCTTCCTCATGTACTCCCACGAGGTAATGCAGCCCGACGTCAATCCACGAAACCAAGTCAGTGCTGCACCTGTGAAGGTGCTGGTTAGTGCCTTGCACAACACATCATCCTCGGACGAGAACAAACACATTGTGGCCTCAAAGTGCTGCATATGGTTCAGGGCGTTGGTCGCACCTGAATATTTATCGAGCGAAGGCAATTTGAAACCCACAGGAGGTCGTAGCTCGAGCAATTCTCTGGACAAGGGACGAGGAGTATTGTAGTTTTGTTCGACCTTTTCGTCGTCCTCCTTTCGGTCAGTCTCCATTTTCTCCAATCTTTTCTTTAGATTCAGAAGCTCCCTAGCATCCGGGTTGTCGTCCCTTTGATAGGAGACATTATTAGATCTCTGCCTCTCCTTCTGGTGAGGCTTCTTCCTTGAGTAGGCTCTCTTCCTTTCACTCCTAGGTGGAGTTATTTCTCTCCTTTCCCGATGGGAAACTGCTCTATCTCTTCTTGGTGGCGACCTGCGATCATTTCTTTCTTGATGGGAGTGCGACCTCTTTGTTCTGGCAGGCGACCTACGCATATTCCTTTCGGCCTCCCTTTGTTGCCTCAAAGCTGACTCTGCCTCCTGCTCCCTATTCTGGTTGAGCTGACTTCTTAGGTCATCACTTGGAACAGTTATGTGGGAAGGAACATGTTGTACAATCCTCTGTTGCTCCCCATTCTGTCTAGCACTCCCATTCTGTCTAGCACTCACATTAAGCTGCCTGTGAGAGGTTTGGGAGGGAGTTTCTCTTTGCGATCTCCTATCATCCTGATCTGGAGATCCTGGCATATCAAGTAACTCTTGCAATATTATAGCCCATTCCAGCAACATATCCTTTCTACTGAGGTGATTAGTTGAGGGACCTAGATTGTCGCCTACAACTTTTCGACCTACCAGTTGCCGCTTTGGCTGTGGTTGCGCTTCTGTTTCGGGCATAGACCTCTTCTGTGGCCTCCTATTATCCGGCAACCCAATTCCATCAGCAATGCTATTAGAGCGTGTTGCCCTCCTAGCATGGTGCCTTGGTGGAGGAGGAGGTAGATTGACATTACGGTTTTCGACGCCGGCGTCAGCATTCCTAACGGAATTCTCCTGTTCGCTCTCCGTAAAGGGTGTTCCGGTGTGTCCGTCAGAAACCATGATTACGGTTTGATCAGCCTACGACCAGCAACTATGTTGATTCACTAACTTTGATTGACCTGAAACAAAGAATCCACGAATAGCCGGAATGGTCTCCGGCGAAGACCCACGGGCGTGAGAGTAAGTATGTGTTTAGAGCTGATAAATTATAATGAACAAAAGTATTCAGAATAACAAATAACTATTACCTCAAAATCGTTGATGTGGTGAAGTATTTATAGGCTTTGATGAGTGATATAATTGTATTAGGATTGCGTGAGATCCCTAGAATCACAGACTAAATCGTGAAAATAATCGTGTCCATATATAACTCCTGATTTGTAGGGAGTCTGTTATGGAAAGAGTTGTATATACGCCTTGACTCTGTAGGTCGACGTACTCTTTGTAGGTCGAGATCGCCTGCATGGGTCTAGATCGACCTGACTGATTGACACAGCTGGATAATACTTAAATAAGATATGGATCGTATGTCGGACAAAGCTAGGTCGGGATCAAGGAGGTCGGACAATGAGCTAGGTCGACTGATCTTGGTTGATGAGCCTTGGGCCTTTTTAATAATTGGACCGACCCACTAAGAATGTTGTGGCAATAATGTGCGCAAAGTTGGGCTTGCTCGCTAGGCCTAGCCCATCACTTTTATTCCGTTCAAACGTAATTTTATATTGAATATTGACAATTTTCATGAATATTTATCAATTTTTGATATATCTGAAGGGCTCGAATGATATACCTGAAGGGTCGTACAGTTCAACCCCATTTTCGTTTCTCAGGCTGCTCATTTGAATATTATCATAGGCCCCCTTGGGGACAGGTACGTACGTAGCCCAAAACATGACCTTAACTATTAAAACCCCAAAAGCGATCGCAATCAATAAATCACGACCTAAGACTTCGTTTGCTTGGGGAAAAATTTTTCCTTCATTTTTTATATTTGGTAAGAATGAGAAATGAAGAAAATATTTTTCAAAAAATGTTTTTCTCACTTTTATAAGTAAAATAAGTTATGAATTTTTTATAATTAAAATATTTTCCAAAAAATTGTTTATACTAAAATTATTTTTTAACAAATCTCACCACCCCCACCAACCATCAACCCCACTCCTACGGTCAATTTTGTTTTTATTAATAATTAAATTAATTTATTTTAAACAACTCTCCCACCCAATCCCACTCCCCTATTCACGGCTACCCACCCTACCCCCCTCCAAACTCTCGGCTACCCACCCTACCCAACACCTACCCCACCCACACACCATACCCTATCACAACCCTAGCATACCATCATCTTACACTTTACATTTCCCCCATCACCCTACCTACCCCTATCCTACCCTACCTACACCCACCCACCTCACCTTTACTAATCCCCACCTCTATCACCCTACCCCACCCCACCCCACCCTATCTCTTTTAATTTATCTCAAAATGTATTTTTATCGAAAAATATTTTTCTTTAATTTATTAAACAAATATGAAAATATTTTTCGGAAAATATTTCCCTTACCAAAAAGTCGAAAACATGTTTATGCCATTTTCCGAAACACATTTTCATTTTTCAGAAAATATTTTACGAAAAATCATTTTTCAAAAGTCGTTTTGCGGAAAACAAACTGAGCATAATTAACAATTTAAATTAAATAATAGCCATTAGAAATGAGGTGGGCATAACATATAAGGTCAGCAACTATGCCTGATAACTAATTAGGCCATTTTGGTGCCTTTTCTTCCTACTCTTACTTACATTACAAGCTAAGCTTAATTGTTGTTAATTAGTTGGTGTGCCATCACATATAAATAAACCCTATTTTCATTATACTCCTCCGTCCCAACATTTTATAGATTTTTAGCTTTTCACGAGAATTAAGAAGGAATTATTATATTGAAAGTGTTATGAGTGTGAAAATAAAATAGGAGAGAGAATGAGTGGAGAGAATAGTAAATTATAATGGTGATGTGAGTATTAAAATAATATAGGAAAGAGAATGAGTGGAGGGAATAGTAAAGATTTCTTTCCATTTTGGGAAAGTATATATTATTGTGGGCCGCCCAAAATGAAAAGTTTATATATTATTGTGGGACGGAGGGAGTATGTTTTTACAACAATAATGACTTTTTTTGATGTAAAACAATATATCACCCAAACATACATCATGAGTTAAATTTGAATATTGAAAAAGTTGCCTAAAAAGTGTCTCAAAATAATAGTCACATATACTAGCCTATTTATAATAAAGGACAAGTACTAACCTATTTATAATAAAGGACATGTACTAGCCTACTTATAGCTAGGTTAATTAATTGATATAACCCTAATGACATTTTATCAATCAAAAAAATCCAATATTTTTTTAAGCACAAAGTGATTTTCGGGTTTTGCATTCAAAGATTTAACTTTCAATAAACGACTTATATACAAGATATTTCAAGTTTAAATTCAATAGAATTTCTCATATTATTTTCGTCTCAAAATAAATATCTATTTCTATTTAATCAAGAACAAAAGGAACATTAATTGAGAGAATCTATTTCCCGAATTATAATTATGGGGAGCCTACTACAACCCTGATCATTGATATTGAACATGTGACTTGACATACAACAAACTAACTCATCCCTACCAAGAATTTCAACTTTTGATTGTGGCATTTTCAAGTAGTTTTTTATTTTCGTAATTCTCTACAATTTATTAAAACCTATCCGATCCCCAAGAATTTTAACCTTCAACGAAGAACATGCAAGAAAAAGGACTTACTAAGCTTTCGAAGATTAAATAAGTTAGGACTTAGGACTCAAATGGGATCCTTAACGCGCTTTTTCTTAGCTTACGCCGCTGTTTTTGCTAAATAATACATACTTATATAATAACAACAAAAGATATGTGTGAATCAATGTAATTAAACAGCTAATCCTTTGAAATTTTGAGTTGATTCTCGTGATTAATGTTGACCTTTCAGAACCACAATTGTACTATTGATAAGCTTACAATAAACCAACTAGATGTTGATTCCAAGATGCCAGCCTTGCTGGACGAAGATGTGATGATCTTCATAAATATTTAATTTGATAATTTAGTCTTAATCTCCACATTATTTACTAAGCAATAATTGCTTTCAGTATTAAGAAAATATATAAAGTACAATCATAATTATGTGTCAGAATCAGCATGGATCTTCCCTAATTATTTTATTAGTGGTCCACTCTTAATTAAGAATGTTAAAATTTTACCTATAGTTTTCACCAAACGCATACACATTTTTAGCTGTTTTGCAAATATTTTCAAGTAGGATCATTTTCACTTTATCGAGTTTAAAGGGTTATGTTTGGTTTTTCAAGTAAGCGAATGCATAGTTGGCAATGGCATTCTCATAAGTCTACTTAAGTTAATTAATCGAGTAATTACAACAGCTAATTGTAATAATTAAAATACACACTTGACCATGGATGGAAATGGTGTCTGTAGATTTAGGAGATCAGAATCTCTGAATAGTGATTAGTAGTTGGCGTACTTTGACTTCTTTAAGAGTTATAATTAATGCTCCACTTCCCTAATACTTGGGTCTTTTGTCCCAATTACCCTTTGGTTCCATAGAATGATCCAACAAGAAAGGTATTTTCACACTCTTAGGCAACCCTGTTGGCTGTTGCCTATAAAACTCTCCTCCCTATTCAGAATTATCATCTCTCTCTCTCTCTCATTTACACACACGGCCACACATACATTGCAAGTTGATCATGGCAGCACAAGTGATGTCTGAGCAAACCTTCCAAGGAATTCATGTCACGGGAATAGAAAACAATTCCATTTTCTATAAAAGGTATTATCAATCAATTATCTCATATTGACTTATGTTGTTGGTCCAAAATTATTTACTAATGTACAATGATCTTATGTTAATATTTGAACAGATTGGAGGGTAAGGTCGCAATTGTGACTGGTGGTGCTAGAGGGATAGGGGAGGCAACCGTAAGACTCTTTGCTAAACATGGAGCTAAAGTAGTTATTGCAGATATTGAGGACACTCTTGGCATTTCTCTTGCTACCTCATTCTCATCATCATGCACATTTGTCCATTGTGATGTTAGCTTGGAAGAAGACATTGAAAACCTAATAGACTCAACAATTTCACGATACGGGCGAGTAGATATACTCTTCAACAATGCGGGGGTGCTTGGAAACCAATCAAAGCACAAGAGCATTGTCAATTTTGACGTGGAAGAGTTTGATCGCGTAATGAGTGTAAATGTGAGGGGAGTGGCTCTAGGGATGAAGCACGCAGCGCGTGTCATGATCCCTAGAGGAGGGGGTTGCATCATCTCCACTGCCAGCGTGGCAGGGGTGATGGGTGGGATGGGTCCTCACGCATACACAGCCTCAAAGCATGCGATTGTGGGGCTCACAAAGAACACGGCTTGTGAGTTGGGTCGGTATGGGATTAGGGTAAATTGCATTTCTCCATTTGGGGTGGCTACAAGAATGTTAGTTAGTGCATGGAGGAGTGAGGATGAGTTAGGGGAGGAGGAGGAAAGTATGAATTTTGGGAGGCCTAGTGAGGGAGAAGTGGAGAAGATGGAGGATTTTGTGAGGGATTTGGCAAACTTGAAGGGTCCAACATTAAGGGGTAAAGATATAGCTGAGGCAGCTCTTTATCTTGCTAGTGATGAGTCAATATATGTAAGTGGACATAATCTTGTGGTAGATGGTGGTGTAACAACCTCTAGAAATTTTGTTGGCTTGTAACAAAATATCAACTTGATGTTAAGCAAGAAATTGTAGTACTATTTTTTAAAATTTAATTATTGATGCATTTGTGAATGGGAATTTGAACAAGTTTTATTTATCAACTACGGGTTAATTTCACTGTTCGTCATTGAGGCTAGCACAGCTCCATTGCCTTCCTTGACATTTGATCATTTGATTAAGGGGGGGTTCACTACCACCCCTTTTATATGTCTTGTGTCCGCCCCTGCATGTTATATTTTGTCTACTTTAATTAAATGATATATCAATTTATCCTTAAATCTTTGAAATTAAAATTTTAAAGTGAATAATCTATTTTATTTTTTGAAAGAAGCAACAAACAGAAAAAATAGGATTTGCCTTGAAACATAGAATTATCCTCCCTCCGCCAAAATATTGGTCTCTCGTCTAACTAAAGACAAAGAGTGTTGGAATATTTCTATTCCGTTAATTCCTATGCATATTCAGTTCTTTGAATAAGAATGATAAAAGAGAAAGGAAGCGGAAGCGTATACCTGATGAATTCATCTTTATGCCTTGATGTTCTTGAAGGCGGGAAGAAGAAGAAGAAATGAGTAGGAGACGAAGTCTTCTAAATGATGAATGCCTTCACATTATTCTCAGATTATGGAGAGAAAATTAATGAATTTGTGTGTGTCCTTAGGCTGATGGAAAGCCTTATATATATAGAAACTGCACTTCATTTAGGGACCACACCCTTTCATATGAAGTAGCAAATAGGTTATCTTTTGTCCATCATAAATAGGTAATCCATAGCTCGGGAATTCTATACATTGATTATATTTCTATACTTTATACAATATTTATATTTATGATTTATACATTTACGTTTACATGTTTACGTATATTTATTAAGTATACACATTTTGCAATTCATTCTAACAAAGAGTAGTATTTGTTCTCGTTTATGAGCATTTTACTAGCACTAATCAGTCTACCAAATTCCGAGTTATTACCCAACCAAAAACTATTCATCATACCTTGCAAGTGAGTACCTGGAAGCAAAATCGAAGACATACAATAAGCCGGCAAAGCTAGTGCTACAGATTTCATGAAAAAAGATTTCCGGCCTTTGAAAAATGTTTG
This sequence comes from Adenophora triphylla var. japonica, assembly GCA_022495995.1. Taxonomy (NCBI): domain Eukaryota; kingdom Viridiplantae; phylum Streptophyta; class Magnoliopsida; order Asterales; family Campanulaceae; genus Adenophora; species Adenophora triphylla. The sequence continues at coordinate 502,176 of JAFEMH010000933.1, forward strand.
GAACGCCATCCTTGAATTTTAGACCACAATTTGTCCCGTATTAAGGGGCTTCCAACCACCTAAGATACAAGAAATTGCTGTTTGAATGGCACTGCTAATATTAGCACCGAAGAAAAAATACTTGATTTAAAAGGTGGTTTAGGTGAGAAATTGTTATTTTATTTAAATAAAATTGATAAAAGGGTAAGTGAAAGGAAATTAAACCTGGATCGATAAGGCCAATAAGTCTTGCCAAAATCCATGAATGGGTAGTGAAATTAATCCTATCAACTTATTCTAGTGCTACAAAATTAGTACTGTTTTATCTGTGTCACTGACACTAGATCATGGCCAACTTTCAAAAAAATTGTTTTGTTTTTTAATTTTTAAAGCAAAGTGAAACAAAACTTAATACTCCCCTAGTCCAATATCTATCGTATTTTTAATTCTTTATCAATTTAAAAAAAAATGTTTTCTCTATTCTAAAATAATATTCTTTTTTTTGACTTTTCACCAATAAAAAAAACAGTTATTATTATTACTTAGTAGTAGAGCCGTCAATTTTATCGTTCCATCGAGATGTCCCATCCCGTCGTATAAATGGAATGACACGGGATAGTATATTCTAATTCCGTATAAAAGCGGGCCTACTTGGGACATCTCGCTTGTGACGCAGGACAAGCGGGACGTGACGGGATGGGACTGTTAGAACATGGATTATAAGACATGTATTATTAGTGAAAGTACTTAATAAAATAGTAATCAATATTATAATGTTTGGTATAAAGTATAGGGTGTAACATAATGTGTAGAATTCCATATAATAAGACTACCATTAAATGATGAATATAATGATAATTCCTTATTCATCAATAGGTGTAGTCCCTATGTAAGGTGCCTCTTGAATTCCTTTATAAAGGTCTTTCCATCAGCCTTTGAATCCAATTAAGATTGATTGATTTCATATTCTCATTCATAAAGTATATCAAAGACAAGAGAACTAAGGGCACTCATTGCTTAGAAGATCTACACCATCTTCATCCATTTCTTCAGTCATTGTTTGAAGAACAACACAATGGAATCATCAGGTACATGCTTCCGCTCCTCTTCCTTCTCTCTTCTTAATCTAGATATGAGACGGTTTTTGATTTATCGATCATTATGTTCCAACAATTGATATCAGAGCCTACACATATTCTAGATCAAGTTTGAGTATTATGAAAAGCCTTCATGTTTTATTATGCTTTTAAATTCTTGAAAAGATTCCATGTTTATCATGTGTTCTAGAATGTGTTATGTTACTCTAATTAGGTTTCTAGAGTGTTGTGTTAAATTTTAATTATAAAATTTTGATTTTACTCAAAAGGCTTTCAATTCTTAAAGTAAGATTATCCCAATTTGAACATAGCCCACTACCAGAAAAAGGTCATTTAGCGACGGAAATTTCCGCCGCTAAAATTATATTTCCGTCGCTAAAATAAATCACCGACGGAAAAATTCCGTCGGTGGTCCGCCGCTACTGTACTCGTCGCAGCTGCTCCGACGGGTCAATTTCCGCCGCTATTTTTTTCTTTTACCGACGGAAATTAATTCCGCCGGTGAATTAATAGTTTCATGACGGAAAATTCCGCCGCTATATTAATTTAATTTAATTAAATTTTCATTTCAGCCGGAAATTTCCGTCGCCGTAATAAAAATTAATTTAATTAAATTAATTTTACTCGGCGGCGGAAATTTCCGCCGTAATAAAATTTAAATTAAAATTAAGAATTATTTCACGTGAGAATTCTACCTGTCATGGAAATTATTTAATTTTAATTTAAATTTTATTACAAATGACGGAAATTTCCGCCGCAATGAAATTAAAAATTAAATAAAAATTAAATGATTATAGCGGCGGAAATTCCGTCACGAAATTAATTTATTTAATTAATTTTAATTTCAAAGATAATTTCAAATGACGGAAAATTCCGTCGCCGATTCTCGAAATAAATTTAAAAAAATAATTTAAAATATCAATAAACCAAAATTTTTGTACCCGATATAACATTTCAATTTATAAAACTAAAACTATAAAAACTAAAATTCAAATATCACCGTACCAAATAAAAACTAAATACCACCGTACCAATTCGGGAGGGGGAGGGGGAGAGGGGGAGGGGGAGGGGGAGAGGGGAGAGGGGGAGGGGGAGGGGGAGAGGGGCGGAGCGGGGGAGAGGCGGGGAGGGGCTCCCGCGGGTACCAAATGTCAAAAATGTTTACAAACAAGTATAAATTAATACAAAAATGTCTAAAAATGTCTAAAAATGTCCGCAATCAACCCGGGGAGGCGGGAAATTACCCTCGGGAGTCCCGGCCGAGATGAGCCATCAACAGCCGCCAATTGTCTTGAGTCTCGCATGCCGTCTCGAATCTCTCGCATGACGTCGATCGTTCTCCTCCCCGCATCCGCGTCTCGAACCGCCAAAGCATCCGCAAGCTTTGCCCGCTCGCGTTTCTCCTCCTCCAACGCAGCCTCCAGAGTGTCGACCCTGGATCATGAAACGCTGGGCCGGGCTACATTTCGCCGACGGCACGGCCGACGCCGACGGCATTGCCGCCCGTAATCCCCATCCCTAACACTCGGGCTCCTCTCCTCGATGTCCCCGAGAGGTGACCTCCGCCAAACATCGTGCACGAAGGGGACGGAGCTCGCGGGAGGCGTTCCTTCGGGAACAACTGCGGCTTGATATGCACTCTGAAAAATAAAACAAACAATTATAATCATATACACAATGTAAGGTACATAAATAAATTTACATATTCAAAATCAAGTCATTTAATGGTAGTTTACTTACAAAGGCAAGAGTGCATCGATCGTCAACCCATCATGAGGTTGATCGGGCGCCGTAGAATTCCGAATATGGGTGCTAGCGTAAACATCCACAAAAGTGATATTCGACCATACTCCCTTTCCTATAAATAAAATAAGCGAGATTATTACTTTGAAATTGTATATATAAATGCAACATTTAAACCGATTTAAAAGCATGCATACACTACATTTACACTAAAACTATGGATTTCATAAAGCATCAACATTGGCTCCTACCTAACATACGTACATAAACCTATTTAAAAGCATCCATACACTACTACATTTAAATTAACATACATACCATGCGGTCGTGATGCTCGGCGACCGTGAGCGTCCCCCGTATGCAACGCCGCCGACCCCGAGGAGCTCGCTCTATTGGCCTTGGCCTCGTTCGGATATAGCCTTCGCCGCAGCGACCCCCAATATTCGCAAAATTGACCAAACACCTCATCTGGCCATAAAAGTAGGACACAAGGGTCGTTGTCCCGCCGCGAGCCGAGCAAGATAATAATTTTTCTTCGTGGTACCTATAAAAAATATGAATATCTTGTAAACATATAATGATGACATTATAAAATTAAAAGAGTATAATCATTGTTAATTAAACTAATTAAGGATAGATAAATATGTTACAAATAAAATCCTTAAATAGCTTGTGAGCCTCGCTCATCGTAAACAAATCTAGCCGTCGCATCGCCGATCTCTCGGCGCCCAATAATATTTAGTCTACAACATATAATGATAACATTACAAAACTAAAAGAGTACAATCATTATTAATTATAACATTTTAATAACAAACTAACATTTAAGTTTTAAATAAAACCATTAACACATTACCTTAAACTCATCCCACGCATCGTCCTTCGCCTCGTGGCAATTTTTTCCAGCTGGGCCAAAACTCGGTCATTTTTCGAGACCGCCAAGATGTCTCGATCTTAGTCCCCGGGGTGGGGTATCCACCTACAAACCCGCCAAGTATATTTATACAATAACATTTTAACTTAAATAATGAATTATATATAAAGCAAAAAGGAACCAACTTATATCAAATTAATGAAGAGTTACTTATCGGTCATAAAGTGATGATATCCTCGACCAATATCCTCCCCTCGTAATCGACAAGTAGTCCGAGTATCGGCCCCGCAGGTGGAGCTAGTACTACCGCGTGAGGGGTCGACATCATCGCTACCGGATCGGGACGGTTGCGTCCCAAGAATCAATGTGTAAATAGGCTTAGTCTTCTTACCCTTGCCCTTTCTACTAGAACTCATACCGTATTACAAGAAAATATTAAAATATACAACTTTAACAATAGGAAACAATATATTCACAATACATCTAAAACTTTAAAGTTCTAATAATCTAAAGCATTCACAATACATATAAAACTTTAAACTATTAATAATATAAAGCATTCACAATACATATAAAACTTTAAAGTTCTAATAATCTAAAGCATTCACAATATATATAAAACGACTGATATTAAAAATAATCTAAAGCATTCACAATACATATGAAACTTTAAAGTTCTAATAATCTAAAGCATTCACAATACATATAAAACTTTAAAGTTCTAATAATCTAAAGCATTCATAATACAATTTTAAACTTTAAACTATTATTAATCTTCGTCCCCATCATCATCACTGGACTCGAATTACTACAAAACTCGAGTTCTTCATCTTCGTCTTCTGACTCGATGAATCAAACTCGGTTCCTCTTCCTCTTCCTCTTCCTCTTCCTCTTCCTCTTCCTCCGATTCATCAATATCAATGTGCGCGAGATGACCCGAACGAGGCGGGGAGTTGGCAAATTCACCGGTAAGATATCCTCCTCGGGTTCATCAACATTTTGAGGAATATGAGTGACATCATCTAATGGATGATTAGCCGATGAAACGTTAGGTGGCACCGGCATTTCATCCTCTTGATAGGGTGTTTCTAATGACGACTCTGTAGTTGTCGACGAGGGTAGGTTGTCAATCATGCTCCTAGCCTTGGTCATCCAAACAGCCCGCAATCCGTCGGGTCGCGGACGAGGGTAGGAGTCATGTATACCTGTTGTGCTTGAGATGCTAAGATGAAGACGTCGTCGCCATTATGTCTGGACGAGTCCATTACATCGACGAGGTCAAATATGGGGTGCTTCTTAACACCTCGCACAAAGCATCCCGCCAATCACAATTGAACAAGACAACACCGTTTCTACCGAAATACTCCACCTCGACTACTTCTTTCAGACGCCATAATAATCATTCCCTATAAGCTTCACACCGCTATTCCACGTCAATTTAGAGCCCCCGTAAGCTTTGGTATGAAACAAATAGCCATTCACGAAATAACCGTTGTATAAATGAACGTTCAAGTACGGAGATGATGCTAAATGTCTTAACCTCGCAGCCTTTGGCATCACCCGGATGTTCACTATCTATAAGACAATATTGTAACCAATTTAATACAATTTTAAGATTGAATGTTTAAAGAAGTGTATAGAATAAATTTGAATGAAACGAAATATTTACATATTTCCTTAGCGCTTGGAAATTCTCTTTCGTCCTAGTTGCGATGAGTTCTGGAGATAAATCCCGAGCTAAATCTTCAAACATTCTCGCAATAGGGTTAAACAAGGCATTTCATATGCAGTAATTAAACATGCATAATTTAATCGACGAGGCGTAAACATAACATCAATGACTTACTTGATATATTCCCCAATCTCGTCGCAGCTTAAGAAGAACATACGTTTCGACCGCGGCAAACTCTTTAGCGGTTAACGTACGCGTACCAACCCGTTTGCCGAGCAACCGACCAGGGGATGAAAATACGCAGATGTTTCCCTTAGACGGAAAACCACCATCGTAATTGCGGCCAACCCTAGTCAATCTCGTATCAACATCGAGGAAAATATGTTCCGACAAAGGCAACAATCTCATCTATGATAACAGCCTCTCAAATTGAGGCCTCGACCATGGCCCTATTGCTCATCTTCCTTTTCAATTGGCCTAGATACCTAAAAGTCATTCGTAGATTAAAACATAAATAATGTTAAAGAAGGTATATTGTTAACGCTCAAATTATTTAGAAATAGAATAAATTCAATTACCTCTCAAATGGATACATCCATCTCGTATTGAACTGACCACCGACTCTAGCTTCGTATGCCAAGTGGACCGGTAAATGCTCCATAGAATCAAAGAATGAAGGAGGAAATATCTTCTCAAGTTTGCACAAAGTCACTACGATGCTCTCCTCAAGCTTTTTCATGTGATCAACACGCAAAGGTGGTCGATGTTAACGCTCGGAAAAACTCACTTAACTCGTTAACGCCACCCGTATATTGTCGTGCAATAGACCCCGAGAGCAATCGGAAGTAGCCTATCCAAAGAAAACGTGGCAATCGTGACTCTTCAAACCCCGCACTTTCCCCTCCTCTACATTGACACAGCTACCAATGTTAGACGCGTAACCATCCCAAGCCTTAAATCCTTGAGCCATTTCAGAGGAGGAGCTTCTTTTCCTTTGTAAGCACGTATTGAGCCATCGGTCTAACCGGGTTTACCATTGACGTATACCAAGTCTAAGGCCGGCCGCCATGCATTTCCTTAAGGTCCTTTCGAGCTTTTTCGTTGTCTTTAGTTGTTCTCTTGAAATCCATCAACGTGTTAAAAACATTATCGAATACATTCTTCTCAATGTGCATCACGTCAAGGTTATGTCGAATGAGATTTGTTTTCCAAGATGGCACTCCCAAAATATACTCCTCTTGATCCAGCATGGGTAGTCCCAAACCCTCGTATTTTGGTCTTCGAAAACTTTTTCCCCCACCGAGGACGGCAATCTAGATACCTCCTCATAGACCGTGTCACCACTTAAACGAATTCCGGTGCCTCATCATGGTCAATCTTGTTCTTTTTAAACGCATTCTTCCGGGTCCCGAATGGGTGGTCCTCCCAAGAAATTGTCTATGGCAATCGAACCAACATGGTTTTCCGTGAGTGCGTGAGCGTGAAAGACTTTGTGTCACTCATACAATACGGACAAAGCCAACTTCCCGTGGGTGCTCCAACCCGATAACATCCCATATGCAGGAAGTCATTAATCGTCCACATCAACGCAGCCTTCATGCCGAAATTCTCTCGCTTGAAAGCATCCCACGTTTCGACCCCATCCTCCCAAAGCCGCTTCAATTCGTCCATCAAAGGCCTGAGATAGACGTCAATGTTCCTCCCTGTGGCCGTTTTGGGGCCGGGATGAATAACGACAAGAACATGTAGGGATCACTCATACACAACCAGGGCGGAAGATTGTAGACAAGTGGCTATAACCGGCCAACAAGAGTAAGATTTTGCCCCAGACCAAACGGATTGAAACCATCGTAGCAGTATGCATAACCGTATATTTCTTGCTTCGCACGCAAAGTCGATAAGTCTCATCAAAGTGTTTCCATGCCTCCCCATCACCGGGATGAATCAACACACCCTCTTCACGCAAACTTTCCTTATGCCAACGCATTGCCTCTCGCAGAGATTTAGACGCGTAGAGGCGTTGCAGCCTTGGAATCAACGGCATGTAACGCAACCGCATGTGGTCTCGTTTTTCTTGTGTTTTGAACTCCCTCCGATTTGGCTTATATCTACTTTGTCCGCAAATTGAACACTCGTCTTCGTGAATCTTCCTTGTAGAATAGCATGCGCCATTCTTACACGCATCAATCTTTTCATAACATAGCCCAATCTCGCCCAACCAACTTCTTTGTCTCATAAAAGTTTGTAACCATCTTATTCTCTTTCGGCAACATCCGCTTAATTGCTTTCATGATACGATTATAAGCGATCGGCTAATATTGCAATCAGCCTTTATGTTAAGGAGCTCACCACACGCCTCCAACACACCGATCTCGCAACCTGGATAGACCTTCTCTTTGCAGTCCATAGCATCAATAAATTTCTTGGCCGCAGGGGTTGGTTCTGCCGTTGGTTCTCTCGACCAATCGAAGGAAGGACCGCCGCATCCCTAACCATATCTTCCATATTCAAAGGTGGTTCTTCATTGTCCCGAATAATAGGTTCGGGTTCGGGAGGTACATGAATATTCTCTGGGATTATTCGCAACATTTGTGCGCAATCTCGGCCACCATGACGGGTCCACCGTTTGTACCCAACTTCAAACCCGTTACGCAAAAGATGTTTCGAGTCTCGATCAAGCTTAGATACTTGACATTACAACACTTGTCGCATGGACACCTAATCTTACCATCCTTATCCATGTGACCGGTTTTATTTAATTGAGCAAATTCAACAAACCCCTTCAACCCTCTATAAAACTCGTGGATTGATACCGCGTTGATTCGGCAACTTCCGCTTATACATCCAACTACGATCATCGTTACCGTACATTACTCCCGCATTGCAATCCATATATTATACGTACACTCAATTTAATCGACGGATGAAACAAAATCGGGATGTTAATAATTATTGGATTTCATAATATATTAACAAATTATATAGAAGTAATTAATGTATTATCATTCCCTAAATTTGAATTACAAACTTAAAAGCAAACACGCATCTTCTTAAAATAAATATAAAGCTTCTAACTCATATTTAACAATATATTAACAAGTCTTCTTAAAGTGTCTAGGAACTCGTTCCCGCTCCCGAACTCGAATCTCTACTCTTCCTTCGCCTCGGTCCCCGGGAGGTCTTTGGTCTAGGTATGTTGAAAAAGTCAGTCTGACCTCGTCCCGGCTCGTGTATCGTGTGAGCCGGTGGATATATCACCCGGTAGCTCTCGCATCGCTCTTTCCCGCCTCAAGGCCTCCTCGCGAGCTACCACTTCGGGATCATTTCTCAAAGCAGCCTCCGAATCTCCCGTCTCTCATAATCTCGCTGCAATGTCGCCATGATTTCATCGTGGTTGCTCTTGGCCTCCATGCCTCTTAATGTCCTACTGAAGAATAGTCTCGCCCCAAAACACTCTCTGCCGAGCCTCTATCATCACCGTACAGACCTTGCCGCTCCTCGTACCATGTCGTATACTCTATGGTCGAAATGTGCTACCTCTAGTCTCGACGGAGTAGTGGTCGTATCGGAAGAAAGCCCTCTAGAAATGCTCGCCAAAGAAATGTGTAGTCCGAGGCTCGCCATAATCATCGGCATTGTATTAGTCGTCAATCGCTTCTCTCAAAGTCCGAATGGTCTCGTCGCGGTATCCGTACTGCTCGCTCACTAGAGATGGAATGCAAAAGGATGATACATGTAGTCCCTAAGTCGGACAATAATCGACCCGTCCCGAATATCTCTCATAGTCCGCAATCCCTACGCCGAATCCAATAGTACAGTTTGCGGTCTCATATCGGGCCAAGGCCAACCTCCTATGCCAACTCTCGCAGCGGCATCCCTCAATATCCCGCGCCGTCCAGCCACCCAAGGTAATGCCGTCTCGCCCCTCCGGGCAGCTGGCGAGATCAAGCGAAATCTCTCATACGCCCACAATGATAGTAACTGGGCCGCTCGAACCCACGTACTGATCCTCCTGGCTAATCTATCAATGCCGTGGTATGTCTCCGCTAGCAACAAAGTGGAATGATGTCCATCGCTCCCCGTCCGTATTGAATATGCCGGATGTCAACTCCTCGATCACCTCTCGCCCGCTCGATGATCTCTAACAACAGTAGCCGGACACACTCCGATGTAGCCGCAGTAAGTAGCAAGGTACGTAATGAGCAACATGAATATATCTAAGGAAGTGGATAGATCAAATGTCCGGGCCGGTCCGACTCAATCCGGCTATATGAGTCAAGTCTATGAATCTATCGTCAACGACAATGCCCGATACCCAGCCTCCGCCGATAATCCCAAGAATTCGTATAGTTGCTCCGTATCGATCGTCCGTCTCGAGGAAATGCCACAGCTCCCCGACTCACCACACCAGCCGCGCTCGAAAATCCTCCATCGTTGGCATCGATCGTTGTACGATAGGGTGAACACATGTCGCTCCGAATCCCAAAAGCACGAAGCATCTGAGCGCATCCCAATCAATCTTCCAATCTTTTAGAGACCAGATGCATGGCATGCTATACCTCCCGTCAATAAGTTTCCTGTTGTTTTTGGTGAAAGCGCGTGAGTTCAAGAATGTCTTGTTGAAATTGAAACTCGCGGAAACAATTTCTCCATTGTAATGCTCCATGCCGCCTTAAATTGGGGCCGCCGGGACTATTTACCTATTAATATTGTGAATAATTGTATCAACAAATCTTGAGCTCTAGTTCAAACTAAACTAAAGGATAATGGTGTCCCTACCTAACCACCTACTCGTCCTTTAAGTGCATGTTTGATAAACCTATCCCATCCCGAAATGCATGATTATATGAAATGCAAATATCACTTTGCCTACTTGCTTTATAATCGAAAATAAAGAAATTTCGGCTTTTGCATAGACCTAAATTATTACTATTGTGAATAATTTTAAATATTAATATTTAATTCTTTGTTGTAAAATATATAATTTTACAATGATGAATTAAATTAACATTTATAAACAAGATAAGAGTCGTTATCATCCACAACTATCAAAACCCTATCTCGGCTTAGACCAAGAAAGATAGAGCAAATAAGTTCTTGTCAGCTTGAGCAAAGGATTTTCTGTTTAATATAGGTTTTTCAGCCATCGCTCCTCTCTAAGAATCTCAAACATCACAGCCTACATGTCTGACGTTCGCTTTACTCTTCATCGGTGATATACGGTTTCATTAGTAAAAACAAGATAACAATATAACACCAAATGAAGAGAAAACGAGAAATTTCCTCCAATTTTTCATCTTCACCTTCCATTTACTTCCAAGATCTCGATTGCACCTTCCCCATGCGAGCCCGAAAGCCGGGCGGTGTTGCCCTCAATCTCACGGTTGCAGACATGCCCTCAATCTCACGGCTGCACATGCGAAGCAACCGTGAGATTGAGGGCAACACCGCCAGCTTTCAAGCTCATGCGAGGAAGATTCTCGCAATCAGATCTCGAGTAAATGGAAGGTGGAGATTAAAAAATTGAGGAAAGTTCGTTTTCTCTTCACCGGTGTTATATCGTTACCTTGTTTTTACTTGTGACCGTATAACACCAGTGAAGAGTAAAACAGACACCGACAAGAACATGGCCGTGATGTTTGAGATCCTTAGAGAGAAGAGAACAAATAAACTGGAAAACTCTTATTAAATGTAAAATCCTTTGCTCAAACCGACAAGAACTTATTTGCTCTATCTTTCTTGATCAAAGATGGACGGATTTTGATAGTCAGGTGAGAAAGGCTCTCATCTTATTTATATTTTAAGATGTTAACCACCAACCACAATACCCTAAGGTGCATCTAGGGTGCCAGGATTGATATCAGCGCTCAAACGTAGCGATATTACATCACCGTCCGCGATGCCGTCAATCGCCCCAAAATGGGATCTAGAACCACTAAGGTAGTGTGCGGTTGAATATGTTACATTATTGACACATTCACCCCCTTTCCTCCCCTTTCGACTTTAAAAGACTTGAAAATTAGATATTTAGTAACTTATCTAATTGTTGCATATGTAATATGTTATGTTTACTAAATATGTAACCTGTTATATTTAGTAAATATCACATGTTACACCAAGGGAAAATATCAAAGCCTTGCACAAGCATTTGGCCCAAAGATTGAAACTTTAAAAGTAGATTTACTATTATAATTAATCAAAACAAGAAAATCCCCAACCGCAGCTTTTGTATCTTCTACAAACCGAAGTTGGGGATTTTCTTGTTTTCCGATTAATTGCTAAATCTACTTTCAAAGTTTCAATCTTTGGACCTAATGCTTGTGCAAAAACTTGAGATTTTCCACTCCAAAGATAACCCCATGGTAGTGGTTGTACGTGATAGTAGTGGGGTGGAAAATATCAAGTTTGCACAAGATTTGGGCCCAAAGATTGAAACTTTGAAAGTAGATTTATTATTATAATAATTAATCAAAGTTTCAATCTTTGGGCCTAACGCTTGTGCAAAAACTTGAGATTTTCCACTCCAAAGATAACCCCATGGTAGTGGTTGTACGTGATAGTAGTGGGGTTGGCTTCTATCCCATCCCGAAATACACGCATGAATTGCAAATATCACTTTGTCTACTTGCTTTATAATCGAAAATCAAGAAATTTTGACAAAGATAACCCCACGGTCTCCAAGTGCACGACGTAGACTAGGTCAATCAAACACTATCGATTATAATCGACAAAGGTAATCAACCATATATGTCTAGTATACACTCGTAGAACAATAGGATTAATGCAACCGAAATATTTCAACTATCGACAATTCAAGCAATTTTAATAGACAATAATGATATTTATATATATACATATATGTATATTTTTATTTTTATTTTTATTAAATATAACATGTTACATATTTGATTATGAGTACGGTAAGTATTTATCGTTTTCTTTATAGTGGCATATGTTTTCTTCTATTCGTTAATATTACTAACATATGTTTTCTTCTATTCGTTAATATTACTAAATATGTAACAAACTAGGATACGTAAACCGTATCCTAATTTGTTTCATATAAGGTGCATCTAGTGGTACTGTGATTGATATCGCGCCTCAAACGTAGGCGACATAATCACCGTCCGCGATGCCGTCAATCGCCCCAAAATGAGATCTAGAACTAGATGTTCCTAAACTATTTCATCCAACGCTTTTCTTACTTATTTGTTTGTAATTGAAGCAAATAATACTAAGTTTACACCTTGTCTAATTCCTCCCATTAGTGGGATTAGTGGTATCAACCACACTCACATTCCAGCTTGTTAAACAACAAATGACATCACAATGGGCGCCCAAAGCACGGAAATGCTTATTCAAGGTTACCGATCAAATGAAGTCATCCATCCTACAAAGCTCACCCCACCAACAGAGCAAAGCAATCATGATTCTCAAATACCATCTTTCACACCAAAGAAGCTTAAATTTTGTAACCAATTATTTGGGGAAGGGGGAGCAAGTCATTTAACCATATAAATTACATTAATTTACACTCCCAATCACATACCAAAAAATAAAGAAAATAAAGCAAAGAACCATAGAGCCAGGTAATCCACATAACGATCAACATACACTACGTATATGTTAAATGACTTGTGATTAACATAGACATGACTTGTGAGTAACATAGACATGTGTCATGTGCCCATAAAAAGTTATGCATATGACACATGACACTTTCTCCGTTATAAATCTAACGAAAAGTTAGATTATATATCAATTTACGCCGAAATGACAAACTCAAGAATCGATTGTCTAATTTTTAATGTTGGTAACCAAATTGCAAAGGTTATACAACTTAAAAGCTCTTTACGTAGGCAAGCAATCAAAGCTTGCCGAGCCTTTTGTACTCGGGCCTACATGACACTCTTTTTATAACTCTCAACTTTTTAGTCTCAAATCATTCTCGTTTCTCTCCTTCCCTCCTATTTCATAGCAATATTTCATAACTCCATTCTATGGATGTCACCTTAAAGACTCACTATCCAATTGTACTAAATCTATGACTAAGGAAAATCTTAGTCTAACAAATAAGATTGTTGCCAATGCTAAATGCATAAGTGACTTTGAAAGGATAGGAAGGGAAAATGTTCTGGGAGCAAGTGATGGTACCAATTAAAGAAAAGATCAAATTATCGAATAACTTTTCTTAAACATTCAAAAGTAGCTAGCTTGCACAAGAGCTAATGAGTGACTTAAATGTTCAAATCTAGAAAATCAAAACAATCAAAAGAACATCCGTTGAATATATCCAACAAAGGAAAGGTTCCCAAAGACTAAAGCTAAAAGAAATAAAAATGAAAGCGTAAAATTCCTTGTCAAAGCGCCTACGAGTGGTTGATATAAATGGGGTCTTTCTACAAGTAGTTAAAGCGTTAAAACACCTTAATTTACAGCCTAAACCTAGTAAGAGACTCGACCACCAAAGAGCCTACTTAAAAAGGTAACTATATGTATAATGTAAGTAATATTGGTCTAACTATTTGCATGCAAGTAATATTGGTCTAAGAACCATTCATAACTTAATTGTCATGCGACGTATAGTCTACAATCCAAAATCTACATCCTACGACCAACCTGATTAAACATCAAAATCTAAAAAAAAAAAAACGAAAGGTTGGGCATGTAGTGAGAATTTGGCTATTGGTAGACTGACGAATTCAATCACAACTGGCCAAACACCTTTGAGTATTAGCATGAACAAGAAAGCACCAACATTTTATCAAAATCCGGAAACACAGACAAATCGAGAAACACAGATTAAAAAAAATCACGCATGTATTAAAAAATGAGTATTTATAATCGAGAAATTGAAACAAATTCGGATATTCGGTCCCCCACTCGTTAATCGAGAAACCCATTTGCATTTGGGTTTTCACCCCCAATTTAATCGAGAAACACAGATTAAAAAAAAAATCACAGGCAGATTCAAGACGGCGTGAGAAAGCGAAACAAATTCATATTCACAACAAATTAACACACTATCCTCGAATTAGAACTACTTATTTGAAAGAAATCGAAACATTTACCTTGATTTGATTTGATTAGAGCAAGAGAGAGAAACACGGTGGAGAGGCGGCGGACGGATCCGCACGGCGTGAGAGCTCGAGCTGACGGTGGAGAGGTTGAGAGGTGGACGGCGACGATCGGCGACTTGGCGGCGACAAATGAGAGGTGGACGGACGACGAGGGACGCTTCTTCTTCTTCTTCTTCTAGGTCGAGGTCGCACAGAGAGATAGCGGAAGAGAGAGAGGGAAATTTGAGGCGTAATTGATATCTCGAGGGATAAATTAAGTATTTATATTTTCACCGGCAATTTTAATATTCCGCCGCTAAATATTAATTATAGCGGAAATTAAATTCCGACGCTATAATTAATATATAGCGGCTAATATTCCGTCGTCGATAAATCCGACGCTAAACTATACGTACGCCGGATCGATGACATGGCACTCTCACCGACGGAAATTTCCGCGCCGATTTTAAATTCGGCGACGGAAATTTCCGCCGCTATTATTAATAAATATAATTGTTTTCATTATATTTTTGAAAAATAAATAAATCATTAATATTTATTAATTTTAATTTAATAAATATCATTATTTTTATTTATATAAAAATAAATAAATCATAAATATTAATTAATTTTAATTTTATAATGGCATTATTTTTATTTATATAAAATATGAAAGTTATTTTAAATTACTCTCAAAAAAATAAATATGAGTCAATAAATATTATTTTTGAAAAATTTTTAATTTAATAAATATCATTATTTTTATTTATATAAAAATAAATAAATCATAAATATTTATGATATTTTTGAAAAAATAAATAAATCATAAATATTAATTAATTTTAATTTTATAATGCCATTATTTTTATTTATATAAAATATGAAAGTTATTTTAAATTACTCTCAAAAAATAAATATGAGTCAATAAATATTATTTTTGAAAAATTTTTAATTTAATAAATATCATTATTTTTATTTATATAAAAATAAATAAATCATAAATATTTATGATATTTTTGAAAAATAAATAAATCATAAATATTAATTAATTTTAATTTTATAATGCCATTATTTTTATTTATATAAAATATGAAAGTTATTTTAAATTACTCTCAAAAAAAAAATAAATATGAGTCAATAAATATTATTTTTGAAAAATTTTTAATTTAATAAATATCATTATTTTTATTTATATAAAAATAAATAAATCATAAATATTTATGATATTTTTGAAAAATAAATAAATCATAAATATTAATTAATTTTAATTTTATAATGCCATTATTTTTATTTATATAAAATATGAAAGTTATTTTAAATTACTCTCAAAAAAATAAATATGAGTCAATAAATATTATTTTTGAAAAATTTTTAATTTAATAAATATCATTATTTTTATTTATATAAAAATAAATAAATCATAAATATTTATGATATTTTTGAAAAATAAATAAATCATAAATATTAATTAATTTTAATTTTATAATGCCATTATTTTTATTTATATAAAATATGAAAGTTATTTTAAATTACTCTCAAAAAAATAAATATGAGTCAATAAATATTATTTTTGAAAAATTTTTAATTTAATAAATATCATTATTTTTATTTATATAAAAATAAATAAATCATAAATATTTATGATATTTTTGAAAAAATAAATAAATCATAAATATTAATTAATTTTAATTTTATAATGCCATTATTTTTATACCCTATACCCTATACCCTATACACTATACCCTATACCCTATACCCTATACCCTATACACTATACCCTATACCCTATACCCTATACCCTATACCCTATACACTATACCCTATATACCCTATACCCTATACCCTATACCCTATACCCTATACCCTATACCCTATACCCTATATACTATACCCTATACCCTATACCCTATACCCTATACCCTATACCCTATATCCTATGCACTATAAACTATACCATATACCATATACCCTATACCCTATAACTTATATACCCTATACCCTATACTCTACACCCTAAACCCTATACCCTATACCCTATACCCTATATACCCTATACACTATACCCTATACCCTATACCCTATACCCTATACCCTATACACTATACCCTATACCCTATACCCTATACCCTATACCCTATACCCTATACCCTATACCCTATACCCTATACCCTATACCCTATACCCTATACCCTATACCCTATACCCTATACCCTATACCCTATACCCTATACCCTATACACTATACCCTATATACCCTATACACTATACCCTATACCCTATACCCTATACCCTATACCCTATACCCTATACCCTATACCCTATACCCTATACCCTATACCCTATACCCTATACCCTATATATACCCTATACCCTATACCCTATACCCTATACCCTATACCCTATACCCTATACCCTATACCATATACCCTATACCCTATACCCTATACTATACCCTATACCCTATACCCTATACCCTATACCCTATACCCTATACCCTATACACTATACCCTATACCCTATACCCTATACCCTATACCCTATACCCTATACCCTATACCCTATACCCTATACCCTATACCCTATACCCTATACCCTATACCCTATACCCTATACCCTATACCCTATACCCTATACCCTATACCCTATACCCTATACCCTATACCCTATACCCTATACCCTATACCCTATACCCTATACCCTATACACTATACCCTATACCCTATACCCTATACCCTATACTCCTATACACTATACCCTATACCCTATACACTATATACTATACCCTATACTCTATACCCTATACCCTATACCCTATACCCTATACCCTATACCCTATACCCTATACCCTATACCCTATACCCTATACCCTATACCCTATACCCTATACCCTATACTCTATACCCTATACCCTATACCCTATACCCTATACCCTATACCCTTATACACTATACACCTATACCCTATACTCCTATACTCTATACTTATACCCTATACTTATACATCCTATATCTATACCCTATAATTTATACCCCTATACCCTATATCCTATACCCTATATCCTATACCCTATATCCTATACCCTATATGGCTTATAGTTTGGGTTTAGGTTGGGGTTTAGTGGTTTGTGGCTTCAGGGTTTAGGTTGTGGGGTTGTGTGGCTTAGGTTTGTGGTTTCTGTTTAGGTTTAGGGGTTTAGGCTTAGGTTTAGTGGTTTGTGGTTTAGGGTTTAGGTTTAGGGCTTCTAGTGGTTTTGGGTAGGGTTTGTGGGTTAGGGTTGTGTCAGGTTTAGTGGCTTAGGTTTAGGGTTTAGGGTTAGGCTTCAGGGCCTTTAGGGTTTTGGGTTTAGGGTTTAGGTTTAGGTTTAGGGTTAGGGGTTTAGGGGCTTAGGGTTTAGGGTTTAGTGGTTAGTGGCTTTAGTGGTTTGGGTCAGGGTTTATTAGAGGTTAGGGCTTAGTGGTTCAGGGTTTAGTTGGGTTTATACAAAACAAGGAACTAACCAACTATTAGACAACACTCTGGAGATTATTGTCTCATAAGTAATAACTAAGATATCCAGAAAACAAAGACCCACATCATTACCGCCGAGCACACCGCACTCTTCGCCCCCACCACCGTGCATGTCATCATCTACATCGTAAGCTTCAATGTTGACATCGTGAAGGGTTGTCTCCTCGCACTCATCAAGCTCCATATCTCTCATCCGCGATGAAGGCTTAGGAGGCAAAGACACCCTCTAGGGCCTTGCATTGTACGGGGAGAAGAAGGTCTTGGAAGTGGTCAGTGGAGAAGGGTATGCAAAATGGACAGAAAATTACATTCCCACACGAGAAGCCGATGAAGCTCCTGACACTCTTACTGGAGACATAGTCTTTGTACTACAACAGAAAGAGCACCCAAAGTTCAAGCGAAAGGGTGATGACATATTTGTTAGGCTAAATATCCTTTTCAAACTTTCAAACCAACTTAATCGTACACCTCTAAATCCCTCTCTCCCATCCTCTCTCTCTCTCTCTCTCTCTTTCTCTCTCCAAAGAATTGAATTTGAAAAACAAATATCGAGCCGCTCTTACCCCGGTGCTATTTCATCTTTAATTTCGTGTAATTCCACATTTCAATTCTCTCCTTCCTCAGTCCCGGGTCCGAATCCGGGTTCGACTTCCTGCATTCCTTGACTTCCGAACAATGCAAGGCCCTAGAGGGTGTGTCTTGCTCCTAAGCCTTCATCGCAGATGACGTATATGGAGCTTCGATGATGAGTGCGAGGAGACAACCCTTCACGATGTCAACATTGAAGCTTACGATGTAGATGATGACATGCACGGTGGTGGGGGCCAGAGAGTACAGCAGTGCTCAAAGTAATGATGTGGGTCTTTGTTTTCTCGGATATCTTAGTTATGACTTATGAGACAATAATCTCCAGAGTGTTGTCTAATAGTCAAGTTAGTTCCTTGTTTTGGACTAATCTTGTTTTTGTTTTATTTTGGATACTCCTCGACCTACCCATTCCATAACTTAACCCCCGAACCCTCAAATCGCTTTAAAATCAAAAAGGTTTTTCTTATTGTTTTCCTAAATAAATGATAAGTGGCGAAATTAAAATTTAAATTCTTTGTCGAAACAAAAACGTACATGAATGTTCGTTCAAAACAAAAAAAAGAACATGACGACGCCACAACTTTCTGGATCTCACAAGGATGAATAACTCGGCTTGACCGAATGTGGTACTTATAATGGCATTAAAAATTAAAATTAATAAATATTTATGATTTATTTATTTTTTCAAAAATATCATAAATATTTATGATATTTTAATGTTTTTTAGTTTGTTATTTTGTTAATTAGTTCTAAAAATAAACAAAAATTACATTTTGTTATCAAGAACGGAATTTTCGTCGCCGATAAATAAAAAATATTAAATTATCGGCGGCGGAAATATTCCGTCGGTGTTTAATAAAAAAAAAAAAAAAAAACATTTAATTTCACCGTCGGAAATATTCTCGGTCATGTAATATTTCAAAAGAAAAATAAAAATATTTTAATTTCACCGTCGGAATATTTCCGACGCCGATAAATAAAAAATAAAAAAATGATATATTTTCACCGGCGGAATATTTCCGTCGCTGATAAAGATTTAGCGGCGGAATATTCCGTCGGTAAATCAACCGCCAAATTAGCGGCGGAAATAAACGAATATTCGAGGAATATTCGTTTTAGCGGCGGAATTTAGCGGCGAAATTAAATTCCGTCGCTAAATTTGACGCCAAAAATTTTCCGACGCTAAAGCCTATATTCCGCCGCTATTTAGCGACGGAATCTGTCCGTCGTTGATAATTCCGTCGCTAAATGACCTGTTTCTGGTAGTGGCCACCATCATTGGATGCGTTGTGAGATTGTTCAAATGCATAGCCACGCATTTAAAAATGTGTTGTGAGTATGCGGATCTACGTGATTTGGCTGAATATTGATTCACCATTAAGTTAAGAATTGATAGTCAAAATCTGAAAAATTTGACGTTCAGGATCTGCTCGGCCGAGCATACCCCTTGACTCAGCAGAGCACCCCATTTGTATCAGCACAACGTTTGAAATTTTTTGAAAAGGCGGCATCCAACGGTCATGATGCTCGGCCGAGCACCCCTAAGGACTCGGCCGAGCTCAAGGGAGCCGAAAGGGGTGTTCTCTGGAGTCTTTTGCTCGGCCGAGCACTTTCCTTGACTCGGCCGAGCACGACTTATTTTGGCCAGATTTTCAAATTTTTCAATATTTGCTATTTTGGTCAATTTTCATTCAATATTTGAGTAAAGTATACATTAATTTATGCCCTAAAATGTGATTAATTATATGCTTAACAATTTCATTCATTTCTAAACAATATTGTCGCCAAAGTGATTTACGTTGTTTAGATACGAAATTGTAAAGTGATGAATGTTTATATTAATATGTGATAACATGAATTTAACAAAGGAGATCTTGTTATTGACTAAATATTTGCATTCATGGGGTAATAATTGAATAAAACGTTTGGCCATTTTGAATACTTTGAACCATCCCAAAGGAGGCGGGTATTTAAAATGAGTTGTTTATATTCTTTATTGCCGGATAACAAATACATTATATGTTAGGACATTTTAATACTTGAACCGGCCCAAAGGAAGGCAAGTATTTGAAATTTGTTGTTTAAAGTCATTTATTACCCTAAGATAAATCAAAATTATGAGTCAATTCGCAATCCAAAAATTAGTCTTGATGTCATGTTGATTATCTTTATGATGGAATTCATGGATATAATTAATCATTGTGTAGATCCTTATACATGTTTTGTGTTTTATTCTTGTTCTTGCTCCAGATTTGATAAATGCTACTTCTATCACAACTGCTATGAGTAAAATTCCAATGCTAAACGGGACCAATTTTAAAATATGGAAAAACAAAATCACTATGATCTTGGGATGTATGGCCATAGACCTCGCATTAAGGGAACCAAGTCATGCTCCTCTAACAGACGAGAGCAGTAAGGAACAACGCTCTAGTCTAGAGAAGTGGAACTGTTCCAACCGCTTAAGTCTAATGATAATGAAATATGCTGTCCCGGAGACATTCTTGAACATTGTCTCCGAGGATATTGGTGCTAAGGAATTTCTGGAGACCCTTGAAGGATGTTTTGCCAAAAGCGAAAAGTCGGATACAAGTGCTTCCTTGAGGAAACTTGTTTCCATGATATAAGGGAAACATAAATCTCCGTGAGTATATTATGGAGATGTTACATTTGTCAACAAAACTAAGGGCACTTAAGTTAGAGATTTCGAAATATTTGCTCGTGCACTTAGTTTTGATCTCTCTTCCTCCTCAGTTTGGTCACTTTAAAGTGACCTATAATTGTCAAAAAGACAAGTGGAACATTGATGAATTAATTTCACATGTGACACAAGAGGAAGATAGGTTGAAACAATCCAAGCCGAAAAGTGCTCATTTGGCATCTACCGCTTCTCATGGGACTAAGAGAAGAGGGAAGAAGATTGCGGTTTGAAGCAACAAGAAGCATAAGGGATCATTTAATGATCGTAATAAGGACAACAAGTGCTTATTTTGCAAGGAACTCAATCACATAAAGCCTGACTGTCCTAAGTATCGCGAATGGCGAATTAAGAAAGGTATGTCATTTGGTCTTGTTTGTACTGAGGCTAATTTGGTTTCAATTCCCGCATATACGTGGTGGTTGGACTCTGGTGCAACAACTCACATTAGTATGTCTATGTAGGGTTGCTTGAACTACCGAAGCCCTAGCGAAGATGAAAGATTTATCTATTTGGGAGCTGGGAATCCGGTGGAAGTTATAGGCATTGGGACATTTAGGTTATTGTTAAGTACCGGCTATTATTTTGTATTAAATAATACATTTATTGTACCGTCCTTTAGGCGGAATTTGATATCAATCACAGTATTAGATCGGGAAGGTTATTCATGTTCATTTGGTAATAATAAATGTGATCTTATTTTCAATTCCAAAGTTGTCGGTATTAGTACTTTATCTTACAATGACAATTTATATTTACTTCAAACAAGAATACTATTAATGAGTCCCATAATAATGAAACCAGAGGTACTAAGCGAAAGTTTTCAAGTCTAAATTCTTATATCTTGTGGCATAGGCGTTTAGGTCATATCTCCAAAAGGAGAGTTGACAAGCTTGTGTCCGAGGGAATACTTAACAAACTTGATACTCCGGAAAGGAACTTTTGCATTGAGTGCATTAAAGGCAAATTTACAAACACAAAAGGTACTGAATTATTGAGAGCGAATAATCTATTAGAACTTATCCATACGGATATATGTGGACCATTCACTACCCCTTCATGGAATGGTCAAACATACTTCATAACGTTCATAGATGATTACTCTCATTATGGATACATCTACCTGCTTCATGAGAAATCTCAATCACTGGAAGTTTTCAAGTCTTATAAGACCGAAGTTGAAAAACAACTTGGGAAGACTATTAAGAACGTTAGATCCGATCGTGGTGGGGAATATTATGGTCGGAATGACGGTTCAGGTGAACAACGTCCAGGTCCTTTTGCTCGCTATTTGGAAGAGTGTGGGATTGTCCCTCAGTACAACATGCCGGGGAAACCCAATATGAATGGTGTAGCTGCAAGACGGAATAGAGCCCTTAAGGATATGGTAAAAAGTATGATTTCTTGTACTTCTTTACCTCACTCATTATGGGGCAATGCACTGAAAACCGCAATTTACCTACTTAATAGAGCTCCTTCAAAAGCTATTGAAAAAATCCCTTATGAGTTATGGACAGGCAAGAAATCGTCCTTAAATTATCTTCATGTTTGGGGTTGTCCAGCCGAAGCTAGGACTTATAGACCTAACGAAGGAAAGTTGGACGCTAAGACTATTAGTAGTTACTTTGTAGGATACTCTCAAAGATCTAGAGGATATAAATTTTATGACCCGAAAACTAGAACCTTTTTCGAGACTGGCAATGCTAGGTTCTTTGAGGATGTTGAATTTAGTGGGAGAAAATGTAATGATTTTGAATTTGAAGAGTTAGAGGAACCACTCTATATTCCTCCAACTTTAGTTCCTGTTGAAAATCAAGTAATTGCACCTGAAATTCAACAAGAACATACAATTCAAAATGATATAGAGGCTCTCGTAAATAACGAACAACATAGAAATGTTGAACATGAGGAAATTCAACAACCTCAAAATGAGAATGAACCGGTGCCCTTAAGAAGATCTACTAGAGAAAGAAGAAGTGCTATTCCGGATATTTATGATGTGTATCTTGCGGATAATGAGGACACCTTAGGTTTAGTGGGAGATGAACCAATCACCTTCCATGAAGCCATTAATAGTCCTAATTCTCATAAGTGGATCAATGCCGTTAATGAGGAGTTATAATCAATGAAAGACAATGACGTTTGAGATCTTTTCCCATTGCCTGAATGTGTAAAACCTAATGGTTGTAAATGAATATTTAAAACCAAAAGGGATTCGCAAGGTAATGTGGAAAGATATAAGGCACGCCTTGTTGCTAAAGGATTTACTCAAAAGGAAGGCATTGATTATAAAGAAATATTTTCTCTGGTATCTTCTAAAAACTCTTTTAGGATCATTATGGCATTAGTGGCACATTATGATCTTGAGCTACATCAAATGGATGTTAAGACGGCTTTTCTCAATGGAGACATTGAGGAAACCATCTATATGAGGAAACCAGACATGGTGACTGAATCAGATCAAACTAATCAATTAGTTTGTAAATTAAAGAAATCAATTTATAGCCTCAAACAAGCCTCTCGTCAATGGTACCTCAAATTCAATCAAGTAATTCTTTCATTTGGTTTTGAAATGAATGTTGTCGAGGATTGTGTGTACTATAAGTTCAGTGGGAGTAAATTTATATTTTTGATCTTATATGTGGATGATATTTTGCTTGCTAGTAATGACATTAATCTCTTAAAGGAAACTAAGAAATTTCTTTCAAACAAATTTGAAATGAAAGATCTTGGTGAAGCCTCCTTTGTATTAAGAATCCAAATTTACCGTGATCGCTCACGTGGAATTTTGGGATTATCACAAAAGAGCTATATTGAGAAAGTATTACAAAGGTTTAGCATGAAAAATTGTAAACCACTTGACACCCCTGTTTCTAAAGGTGACAAATTTAGTCTCAAACAATGTCCTAAGAATGATTTTGAATCCAAATCTATGGAAAATGTCCCGTATGCATCAGCAATTGGAAGTATAATGTATGCACAAGTTTGCACACGTCCGGACATAGCATTTATAGTTGGAATGCTTGGTAGATATCAATGTAATCCAGGTAAAGAACATTGGGTTGCAGCCAAAAGAGTGATGCGTTATTTACAAAACACCAAGGACTACATGCTTAAGTATACAAAATCGGATCATCTTGAGATCATTGGATTTTCTGACTCCGATTTTGTTGGATGCCAAGATAGTCGTAAATAGACTTCAGGTTACGTCTTCACATTAGCCGGTAAAGCAATATCTTGGAGAAGTGCAAAACAAACGCTCGTTACTTCCTCTACCATGGAAGCTAAATTTGTTACTTGGTATGAAGCATCTAAACAAGTTGTATGGCTGCGTAACTTCATTGAGGGACTCCGCATCGTCGATACTATCAAGAGGGCATTCAAGATATATTGTGACAATAGGGCGGCAGTCTTGTATTCTAACAATAATAAAAGTTCGTCTAGGTCAAAGCACATAGACATCAAGTATCTTGTTGTAAGAGAAAGAGTACAAAATGAACAAATAGAAATAGAACTTATTGGTACAAACTCTATGCTTGCAGATCCATTTACTAAGGCGTTATCTCCTTTAGTGTTTCATGAGCATGTTGCTCATATGGGTGTAACAAATTTTGATAACATAATGAAAGTTTGAAAGTTTTATTTCATCAATTACTTGTTCATGCTTATCTCATAGATTGATCTCATTTGGTTAAAGAGGACTAGTTGGTAGAATATGTATGTAGATACACATTCAATTTGTAATCCATGCTACACATCTATACTTCGATATATGTCGTTTAGTCAGGTATATATATATATATATGTGTGATTATTGTGGGATGAGTTGTGAATTAATTACAATGACTTCCCCATTAGTCCTTATACTTATATGACTAAATGGACGGGATTGGTTTCGAATGACAATAAAGTGCACATAAGGATTGTCATTTGTGTTATAAATATGATTGAAAGATTTTATTAAGTATGAATATATGTTATTATAATCCAAGTGAGAGATTGTTAGAACATGGATTATAAGACATGTATTATTAGTGAAAGCACTTAATAAAATAGTAATCAATATTATAATGTTTGGCATAAAGTATAGGGTATAACATAATGTGTAGAATTTCATAGAATAAGACTACTATTAAATGATGGGCATAATGGTAATTCCTTATTCATCAATAGGTGTAGTCCCTAAATAAGGTCCCTCTTGGATTCCTTTATAAAGGTTTTTTCATCAGCCTATGAATCCAATTAAGATTGATTGATTTCATATTCTCATTCATAAAGTATATCAAAGACAAGAGAACTAAGGGCACTCATTACTTAGAAGATCTACACCATCTTCATCCATTTCTTCAGTCATTGTTTGAAGAACAACACAATGGAATCATCAGGTACATGCTTCCGCTCCTCTTTCATCTCTTTTCTGAATCTAGATATGAGACGGTTTTTGGTTTATGGATCATTATGTTCCAACAGGGACGTCCCGCATTTTTTAAATTTTAATAATAAGAGGTATTTTAGCACTTAATTTTTAGTTTTTTTTTTCCAACTATACATTGTCTTTTGTGTTGATTAAGCTATTTTATGAAATTAAAAAGTTTTGATCTTGTTGGATTGTAAAATATTAATCTTATGTTTTCAATTTAATGTTTTGACATCATCTCAGTTGAATTTTAGTTTTATAATATTAGAGTGTTCTTGTCCATCATTGTCCCGTATTGTGCCGCGTCTCGAGGTAGATTTGGGACGGGACGAGGTATTTCAGGCCCGCGAATAATTCGGGACGACCTGTCCCGTCCCACGTAGTTGCGGGATATTATAGTTTCGTCACGTCCCGTTACGTTATCCCGAATTGACATCTCTACTTAGTAGCAAAAGTGTCAAATTTACTCTAATTAAGAGTGTCTTTCTCCTACATTATTTTTTACGTTATTCTTTGACAATAAAACAATCAATTAAATAGAGAAAGTTCCAATGTAATTGTACAAAAATGACATTTAAATGCTTTTGAGTTAAAACGACAATATTTTAACTTTGATTAAAAAACGACAGTTATTTTGGATCGAATAGGTTTTATCGTAACTTAACAAAAATACTAAATTTTCCGATATTATTAAGTGTGCCTCCCTTATACCTTATTGTCTCACAATAAAATGAAACAAATTTCAATGTAAAGGTAAAGTGACATTTAAAGACGATAATGTCAATCAAGTTTGAAAAAGTCTATTTCCTCATATTCTTCGATCCCACTTTCTCATTTTCTCCATCTCTGTACAGTTTTTAGAGGCTCTATCAAAATTGTTGTTGTTGATCCATTTTTCACGAACGCGAAGGAAATTCAATTTCCTCCTATTGTTGAACGTAAATGACTACATCAAGAAAGTTCAATTTCGACTCCGACTCCTATGCTCAACTTTCTATTTTTTCAAGTTCTATTGCATGATTTTAGAATCAAATATAGTTTATTGATACCTAAAAACATAAATTATCTTTCAAAAATTAGCAAGTTAATAAACTCTAAATAATAGTTTCTTGGCTTATTTTTCGGGAACATTGTTAATTTATTAGCGAAAAAAAGTTTTGCATATTAAATAATATGAATGTTGACTTTAAATTTTTGGCTCGCACTAGTTAAAATTTCTGGATATGCTATCGCCCCCAAAAAAAAAAAAAGAATAAAATAAATTCTCCCCATTACCATCTTTTTCTCAATTTAAAATTTAGACTTTCAGCTTCGCCTCATTTACGGTAGTTGTATCTTCCGACCCAAACAATTCAAATAAATACTTTCCCAAACTTATCCGTCCATTAGGGAAACAACTAAGAGTCTCAAGTTTGAACTAGTATAAAATACTTTTGAAATATCTTTTTGATTTTTATAATTATGGTTTGTATTTTGTCCATATTTAGATTAAATTAATGAAGGAAATAATTGTGGATATTTTCTCAGTTTAGGATTAATTTTGTTTAACTAACAACTAATCTTTATTTCTTAGTAGTTATCATGTAAATAAGGTAGGTTTCAAGAATGGTAAGAAAACTCCTACTTGGAGAATGATTCTTGGTTGATAAGGAAAGAAGTGTGTAAGAAGAATCAATCCCACTTGTAGAAGGATTTATTGTTGATAAGGGAATGACTCATTGTTGATAAGGAAAAAGTTGCAAGAAGAATCCTTGTTGAAAAAGGATTGTGATTGCTATAAATTGAGGCCGCCCCCCTTCATTCCTAGACACGAATTTTAGACAGAGAAAAGGAGATTATATATTTCATTGAGTCCTTTTTATGTGTTATTGAAGTTCAGATCATTGTAGCTTCAAGATTGTTTTTTATGTTTTGTGTTCTAAGTCTAAAACCACTTTGATTTTTTCGTAAGTTTTTTTCTTTAATTGTATGTTTTTCTTTACAACTTGTTCTCAATAAGGTTGTATTTTATGAAAGTTTTCCATCAAACATAGTCTTGCTGAAGTGTTTAAATTCGTTGCTATTACGCTGCAATTAATTATCGTTCGTGTGAGTTATTTTTCTGTCAAGTTGTATAGACAGTTGTTAGGACACTTGTGTTAACAACTGTACACACAAGTGACCAAACAAGTTTGAATAGTCCAAGCTACAAATCTTTCATTTGGTATCAGAGCATTCTCTCGACTCAACTGAGATCGATCCTTGAAGTATCTATTATGGACTGTCATCATAGTCATAACAAACCACCTATTATAAGTGGTTCAAACTATACCATTTGGAAGGCTAAGATGATTATGCATATTAAGTATATTAATCACCGTGCTTGGGTTAGTCTCATTGTTGGCTATAATCCTCCAATGGTTGAGATTACCACCTCGTCATCCGAAGGTGATGGTAAAAATGAGAAAATTTATGGTTCTAAGCCTATAGAGGATTGGAATGCCGGGGAAATTGTTCTTGCAAACTATAATGCCAAGGCTATGGGAGCAATCTTTGACCATGTGGATCCTCGTATGTATGAGTTATTTTCTAACCAAACCATTGCCAAAGTTGATTGGGACATTCTCCAACTTCATTGTGATGTAGTTCAACAGAAAATTCCAACAGCCCAAGAAGCTATGGTCCAAGCAGCAAGCAACACAACAGGCAACGCAGTAGGCAACGCAAATAGGCCAAGGGACTGTGATCCAGGCGGGCGCCTCATGGGTGGCCAGACGGGCGCCTCGGTGTAAGTACCGCAATCTGAATCGCACCCCATTAAACGCATAAAAGGAATCTTCCGAAGTGAAGAAAAGACAACTTTTGACAAAAAAGGACTTTTCAGGAATTTCATATTTCTCTAAGGACCTTTTGGGTATGCAGCCGGATTTTTATGGAATTTTAGATATTTTGAGGATCCTTTGGATATTATCCTAAGTTTTGATTATAGACTAAGTAATTCTAGAGGCTTCCTTGCCCTCATATATAAAGGATGATCATCCTACCCATAAAAAAAAAACACACATTTTATCCTATCAGATACTCTACCAAAATTGACTCATCCTCTCTCTCTTTAAAAATTTCCTACACACACTTGGCCACACATGTAATATCCAAAAATAATAATAATCATATTAATAAATAAATACAATTTAAATAATGAGCCAGAAATAATAATAATAATAAGTAATAATAATAATAATAATAATAATAAGTAATAATAATAATAATAATAAATGAATAAATAAATAAGGATCATTAAGTAAGGAAACTTATAAGGATGAAAAAAACTGTTAAATAATGGAGGTAATAATTGGAGAAAATGATGGGTCAGCCATTATTGGAGTAGTAATTATGGAATTTACTTTGGATCATTCGTTTCTTGGCTCAAAGGAATATATATAGTACCTTTGGGATTTTGTTGTTCACAAATAACTAAAGGGTGAAAAAGGGTCAAGTTGCCGTGGATTCTTGCAAGTTGGCGTGTGCAGAGAGAAGAAGGAAAAGTAAGTTTCTTACTGTATTTGTAATTGTGAATGGTCATTTGAAAAGTTACTATTCTTTGGTAATAATTAGAAAGAACTAAGGAAATGATAAGAGAAAGGAAAGAAAAAAAAAGGAAAAGAAAAGAATTAAAAGAAAGGAAAGGTGGGGTGGAAAGGTGAAGGTGTGTGTCAGTGTGTGTACGTGGGAGTACAAAATTTAAATGGTCTTCTTGTTTTTTTGAAAGGATCTGAATTGAAAGAAAAGGGAAATGGGGTTTTTACTTAGCACCCCTAAAATTTTAGTAGGATTGCATAGTTATCCTCTTGATTAAGAAAGGTATATTTAGTCTAGAAACTTAAGAAGATATTTCATTTAGTATCTTACACTATGCATTATAATTCTTTGATAGATTTTGGAAGGCACTTTTGAGGGCTTTGTTGTCCTTCGAAAACATTAGCAAAGGCATCCATTCGAGGTAAGGGATTATACCTCTAACTAGGTAATTGATGTCTTATTTCAATTCGTAGGTTTCCATGAATTTTATTGAAAATGTCCGTCCTTGAAAATATTAAAAGTCAACCTTGGGTTGATACTTGCTTTGACTCCGTCGAACAACGTCTTTTGATAAAAGTCAAATATTTCAGTATCTCCAACTTTGTTCTCCTTGTGGGCTTTTGGTTTGATAAGGTCAATTGACCGCTTACGTGATCATGACTTTGTTAAAATATTCGTTTTGTAATGATTGAATCATATTGTTAATTGTTACGTTTTGTTCTTTTGAATAAATCTTGGAAGTAATCGTTCTCATTGTTATTGTCTCATTGAAAAATATTGTTTATCTTGTGGTCACCTCTTCTTAGTATTCGGAGGGGTCCGTATATGAACTTACTGGGCATTGTTCGCTCACCCTTTCGTATTCTCTGTTCTTTCAGGTAAGCACTAGATGGAGGGTGATTTGGGAATTTACATCTTTTAAATTTTATGTTTTCTAGACATTGAATAATGATGTAAGACTTTTGAGTTTAAATTGTAAGTATGTCAGTTTAGATTGAACCGTAGACCGTTTGGGTTGCAATAATAATCAAAGGAAAATTTTGATGTATTCAAGCCAAATTAATTATGTATTGTCTTGGTAAGAGTAACGGACTCAAGGTTGGGACCCACAAACAGGGGACCGAGATTTAGGTCGTTGCAGAAATATGCCAGTTTAGATTGAACCCTAGACCATTTGGGTTGCAATAATAATCAAAGGAAAATTTTGATGTATTCAAGCCGAATTAATTATGTATTGTCTTGGTAAGAGTAACGGACTCAAGGTTGGGACCCACAAACAGGGGACCGAGATTTGGGTCGTTACAGAATGGTATCAGAGCTATGGCTTTAGGTCTTGAGGTCTTAGAACTTAGGTGAGACACTAAAACGGTAGAAAATAATTATTGTGAACTTATAGAAATTGGTGGTTGCAGGTATGGCACAATTAATCAAAACAGCTAGGAAGTTCAGTGCTCATCGTAGTATTCCTACTAATGATTCGGGGTCCGAATCTGATGGTGAAATTATAGTGAATAACCTCGAGCCTATTGTTGAACCAGTTGTTGACCCGAAACCAGTGATCCCTGAAGTAGAGGAAGTTAATCACGAACTTCTGGTACCCGAGCCAGAAGTTGATTCAGATCCCGTACCTCCTGAACCTGTTATTCCCAATCCTATATTGCCGGGACCTCTTCTTGGGGAACCTATATTTCCTGAAATTGAATACAATCTTGAGCCTCTAATGAATTTGGAGCCTGGAGTGGGTGTTCCAGAATTTCCTTTTGTCTCTAATGAGTTGTATGCTCTAGTATGCCAGGAGCGTGATCTTTTAAGGGCTCAAAGAAATGAACTGGTGGAGCAAGTTGTGATGCTTGAGAAGCAAATTGAGGAAATTACCGAAGAAGGGTCGAAATATCAGCCTATAGAAGTCGATGATGAGTCAGAAGAAGAGGAAGAGGAAGAGGAAGAGGAAGAGGAAGGAGAACAAACAGAAGAGGTAAGTGAGGTAGAGGAAGAGGAGGAGGAAGACCCGAAAGAGGAGGAGGAGGGGGATGAAATGGAATTAGCTGACTATGCACCGCTCAATGTTGTGAATATTGATTCAGATGAGGAATCATGTGAAAGCATGGAGGATGAGTACTGGGGCAGCGACGACGACAGTGATTGAGCATAGCATTCATGGATAATAAAAAATTCTTTAATTAGTTCTTTTTGTGTTTTCTTTAAGAAGAATCGGGACTTGTAGTAGGAAAACTTGTATTAGTTGGATGATTATAATGAAGGATAAATTACGCTTCTACTATTTTCACTTTTGAAAAATTGTAGTCTGAATTGGGTTCAGTCGACGCAAATTTAAGAATGACTCTAATATAAGTCGCATATTTTCTCAGAGCAACATGTCTGGGAGAGGACGTGGCGGTAGGCGAACCCGGTCCAACCGAGGTGGTGAAGAGCAGAACACAAATGAAGGAAATGATATAGCCGATCCTACACTAGCCACGCTATTGGCTAACCTGACACAAGCAATTGTGGCAGGGGTGGGACAAGTGGCTCAAGCCCAAACTCAAGGAACAATGGCTCTGGCCCAACAAAATTCAAAGGACCCATTGGAAAGTTTTCAAAAGCGGAATCCAAAGGCATTCTCGGGGCCAGTTGGGGCAATAAAACCGGAACATTGGATGGAAAGTATGGAGAAGATATTTGAAACCATGACTTGCATGGATACACAAAAGGTGACTTTTGCCACCTTTGTCCTGGAAGGAGAAGCGAACCAGTGGTGGAAAGCGGAAAAGCATCGAGCCGAACAAGATGGAACGGCAGAGTATACGTGGGACATGTTTGTACAGGCTTTCAACAATAAGTACTTTACCCCAAGTGTTAGGGAAAGAAAGATGGTTGAATTCTTGGATTTGGTGCAAGGCGAAATGACCGTAGATCAGTACGATGCTAAATTTGTGGAGCTAATGCGCTATGTGCCAGCTTTCTTTGAAAATGAGAGCCAGAAAGCCCGAAAATTTGAGAGAGGTTTAAATTAGAAGATTAGTTATCGCCTGACTGCACTAAAGCTGCCCACATATGCTGAAGTGTTGGATCGAACACGCCTGGTAGAACAAGAATCAATGGAGTTTCAAAAGAAAATGTCTGAGAAGAAAAGGGGAGTGGAGAATGTTTCAATGGGGACTCGAGGTCAACCGAGTCACCATGGCAATAACAATAATAAAAGGTTGGTAACTGATAACAATCACCGTCAAGGGGGGTTTCAGGCAAACAAAAGTCAGACTCAAGGGAACCCTATGAGTTGTCGAACATGTGGAGGTAAACATGAGACGAAGGCATGTTACCGTACTACGGGTGCTTGTTTCAATTGTGGAAAGATTGGTCATCAGGTCAAAAATTGTCCCGAACCTCTTAAAGGGGCTTATAATAAGGATAAGGATGATAAAGATAAGGGAAGGTAGCAAGGAAGAATTTTTGCGATGACGGCAAGGGACGCCGAAGCTACGAATGAGGTGGTGGCAGGTACCATTCAAATTTGCTCTCACAATGCATATACTTTACTTGATTCTGGTGCTACACATTCTGTGATATCCTCATGCTTTGCTCGTCGTATGAAATTAATTCCACAAAAATTAGAATTTGAATTGGTTATCGATACTCCCGTTAAGAAATCGGTAGTGGTAACTTCCATTTTTAAGGATTGTCCAGTGCACTTAGGAGGAAGGGACTTGAGTGCAGACCTCATTGGGATTGATATCCAAGATTTTGATGTAATCTTGGGAATGGATTGGTTGGCATCTTATCATGCTAAGATAGATTGCTTTAAGAAGGATGTCACTTTTTGTATTCTAGGGGAATCAAAATTTAGTTTTAAGGGTTCTAAGCCGGTAAGGGTACTAAGGATCATTTCGGCTTTGAAGGCCAAGAAATTGATAGGGAAAGGTTGTCAAGGGTATATTGCTAGTATAGTTGATAATCGTAAAAAGGGAGTTGACCTTGAAGAACTTCCAATAGTCAAAGAGTTTAAGGATGTGTTTCCTGAGGATTTGCCTGGCGTTCCACCTGAGAGAGAAGTAGAGTTCTTTATAGACCTAGTACCGGGTACTGGTCCTATTTCTAAGGCACCATATTGTATGGCGCCTGCAAAACTTAAGGAGCTTAAGGATCAGTTACAAGAACTATTGGATAAGGGTTTCATTAGACCCAATGTATACCTGTGGGGTGCTCCGGTGTTATTTGTGAAAAAGAAGGATGGGTTGATGCGGTTGTGTATTGACTACCGCGAACTGAATCGAGTCACGATCAGGAACAAGTATTCGTTACCTAGGATTGATGACTTGTTTGACCAGCTGCAAGGAGCATGTCACTTTTCCAAGATAGACCTTCGTTTCGGATATCATCAATTGAAGGTCAGGAATGAAGATATTGCCAAAACAACATTTAGGACAAGGTATGGTCATTACGAGTTCTTGGTGATGCCATTTGGACTGACCAACGCTTCTGCTGTCTTCATGGATCTGATGAATAGATTATTTAAAGAATATCTGGACAGGTGTGTGATTGTGTTTATTGATGACATTTTGGTTTACTCTAAGACAAAGGAGGATCATGAAGAACATTTGAGGCTGGTACTTCAAATCTTACGAGATAAGAAACTCTATGCAATGTTTAAGAAGTGTGAATTCTGGTTAGAGAAGGTTGCTTTCCTGGGTCATGTAGTATCTAAAGAAGGAGTTGCAGTGGACCCAACCAAAGTTGAAGCAGTGATGGAATGGGATAGGCCATCTACCGTTATGGAGATTAGAAGTTTCTTGGGCCTCGCAGGCTACTACCGACGTTTTGTAGAAGGCTTCTCTAAGATTGCAATGCCATTAACAAGGTTGATGCAGAAAAAGGCTAAATTTGTATGGGCAGATGAATGCGAAGCAAGTTTCCAAGAGTTAAAGAGGCGGTTAGTAACTGCACCAATCTTAGCGTTACCGACAGCTGATGGGAAGTTTGTTGTCTATAGTGATGCGTCACTCAATGGCCTTGGATGTGTTCTAATGCAAGATGGGAAAGTTATTGCGTATGCATCAAGACAACTAAAGAATTTTGAGAAAAACTACCCAACGCATGATTTGGAGTTAGCAGCAGTAATTTTTGCTCTGAAGATATGGAGGCATTATTTGTATGGTGTGGCGTGTGAAATCTATACCGACCATAAAAGCCTTAAATATATTTTTACCCAGAAGGAGTTGAATATGAGGCAAAGGAGGTGGCTAGAGTTGTTAAAAGACTATGATTGCACAATTTTGTATCATCCGGGAAAAGCCAATGTTGTCGCCGATGCTTTAAGTCGTAAGCATAAGGGGAGTTTGGCGTCTCTTTTAGAAGCTGGAAGATATGGTTTGAATGAATTTGAACCCTTTTCCATGGAAGTGAATGTTCGAGGGGATAAGGGGTACTTGGCACAATTGAGAGTTATTTCGAGTTTGATGGAGAAGATTAAGGAGGCACAAGCTGGCGATGAAGAGTTGATGGAATTAATGAAGAATTTGAATGAAGGGGATGAGTCGGGGTTTCGTATTGATAAGGAAGGCATTCTCCGCTATGGTTCAAGGATATGTGTGTCGTCGGATGTTAAGCATAGACAAGAAATCTTGAAGGAGGCTCATTGTTCAAAGTTTGCGGTTCACCCTAGAAGTACGAAGATGTACCGGAACATGCGAGATACATTTTGGTGGAACAATATGAAGAGAGAAATAGCGGAATTTGTTTCTCGGTGTTTAGTTTGTCAACAAGTTAAAATTGAACACCAAAGACCTGGTGGATTCTTACAGTCGTTACCTATACCCGAATGGAAGTGGGAACATATTACTATAGATTTTGTCACTGGATTGCCAAGAACAGTTAAGGGGTACAACGCCATTTGGGTCATTGTAGATAGATTGACCAAGTCCGCCCATTTCCTTGCTATTCGAGTAACCGACTCTATTGAAGTATTGGCAAAGCTTTATATAAGAGAGATTGTAAGACTGCATGGAGTCCCAGTATCAATTGTGTTATATCGAGACACGAAGTTTACGTCAAAATTTTGGAAAAGCCTGCAACGAGTCATGGGAACCAGCTTATGCATGAGTACGGCCTTCCACCCACAAATGGATGGTCAATCGGAAAGGACCATTCAAACATTGGAGGATATGTTAAGAGCTTGCACATTGGATTGGAATGGGAATTGAGATGATCATTTGCCATTAGTAGAATTCACGTACAACAACAGTTTTCATGCGAGCATTGAAATGGCACCGTACGAAGCTCTATATGGATGAAAATGTCGTTCTCCTACATGTTGGGATGAGGTGGGAGAAAGAAAGTTGTTGGGACCAGAGTTAGTTCAGGTCACTATAGAAAAGCTACAGTCTATTAGAAAGAGGTTGCTAACAGCTCAAAGCCGACAAAAGTCATATGCCGATAAACGACGTCGCGAATTGGGATTCGAGGTAGGAGATCATGTATTCTTGAAAATATCTCCGACCAAGGGTGTCATGCGATTACGTATTCGGGGAAAGCTTGGTCCCCGATTCGTTGGACCTTTTGAAATTTTGGAACGGGTTAGAGAGGTGGCATATAAGCTTGCGTTGCCTCCGGTTTTAGCTGGAGTTTATAATGTGTTTCATGTATCTATGTTAAGGAAGTATGTATCAGACCCGAACCACGTAATCGAGTATGAGCCATTACAAATTCGAGAAGATCTCAGTTATGAAAAGCAACCTATCAAGATTCTGGATAAGAAGGATCAAATTTTGAGGCGACATGTCATCCCATACGTCAAAGTTCAATGGAGTAACCATCCCGAAAGAGAAGCAACATGGAAACTAGAAAGTGAGATACGCGAGAAGTATCCACACCTTTTTGTTTGACAAGGTACGTTAAGTTTGGGGACCAAATTTTCTTTAAGTGGGTAAGTATGTAATATCCAGAAATAATAATAATCATATTAATAAATAAATATATAAATAAAATTTAAATAATGAGCCAGAAATAATAATAATAATAATAATAATAATAATAATAATAATAATAATAATAATAATAATAATAATAATAATAATAATAATAATAATAATAATAATAATAATAATAAGTAATAATAATAATAATAATAATAATAATAATAATAATAATAATAAATGAATAAATAAATAAGGAGCATTAAGTAAGGGAATTTATAAGGATGAAAAAAAATTGTTAAATAATGGAGGTAATAATTGGAGAAAATGGTGGGTCAGCCATTATTGGAGTAGTAATTATGAAATTTACTTTGGATCATCCGTTTCTTGGCTCAAAGGAATATATATAGTACCTTTGGGATTTTGTTGTTCACAAATAACTAAAGGGTGAAAAAGGGTCAAGTTGCCGTGGATTCTTGCAAGTTGGCATGTGCAGAGAGAAGAAGGAAAAGTAAGTTTCTTACTGTATTTGTAATTGTGAATGGTCATTTGAAAAGTTACTATCCTTTGGTAATAATTAGAAAGAACTAAGGAAATGACAAGAGAAAGGAAAGAAAAAAGAAAGGAAAAGAAAAGAATTAAAAGAAAGGAAAGGTGGGGTGGAAAGGTGAAGGTGTGTGTCAGTGTGTGTACGTGAGAGTACAAAATTTAAATGGTCTTCTTGTTTTTTTGAAAGGATCCGAATTGAAAGAAAACGGAAATGGGGTTTTCACTTAGCACCCCTAAAATTTTAGTAGGATTGCATAATTATCCTCTTGATTGAGAAAGGTATATTTAGTCCAGAAACTTAAGAAGATATTTCATTTAGTATCTTACACTATGCATTATAATTCTTTGATAGATTTTGGAATTCACATTTGAGGGCTTTGTTGTCCTTCGAAAACATTAGCAAAGGCATCCATTCGAGGTAAGGGATTATACCTCTAATTAGGTAATTGATGTCTTATTTCAATTTGTAGGTTTCCATGAATTTTATTGAAAATGTCCGTCCTTGAAAATATTAAAAGTCAACCTTGGTTGATACTTGCTTTGACTCCATCGAATAACGTCTTTTGATAAAAGTCAAATATTTCAGTATCTCCAACTTTTGTGACTTCATGTTAATATGTTTTTGTACATGAAGTATTGTTATTTGCATATCTCAATATGAATTGAAAATTCTCCACATGATCACTAAGCTAAACAACCCATATTAATAGGGTATAATTGTAAATTGGCCTTTTAGGCATTTTTGTTCACTGCTGAGGATTAGCAGTGGGGTGTTCCGGAATCACTGTTTTGTATTTGTGCTCCTTGTGGGCTTTTGGTTTGATAAGGTCGATTGACCGCTTACGTGATCATGACTTTGTTAAAATATTCGTTTTGTAATGATTGAATCATATTGTTAATTATTCCGTTTTGTTCTTTTGAATAAATCTTGGAAGTAATCGTTCTCATTGTTATTGCCTCATTGAAAAATATTGTTTATCTTGTGGTCACCTCTTCTTAGTATTCGGAGGGGTCCGTATATGAACTTACTGGCATTGTTCGCTCACCCTTTCGTATTCTCTGTTCTTTCAGGTAAGCACTAGATGGAGGGTGATTTGGGAATTTTCATCTTTTAAATTTTATGTTTTCTAGACATTGAATAATGATGTAAGACTTTTGAGTTTAAATTGTAAGTATGTCAGTTTAGATTGAACCCTAGACCGTTTGGGTTGCAATAATAATCAAAGGAAAAGTTTGATGTATTCAAGCCGAATTAATTATGTATTGTCTTGGTAAGAGTAACGGACTCAAGGTTGGGACCCACAAACAGGGGACCGAGATATGGGTCGTTACAACACACTAGTCTCTCTCCTACAAACAAAACTCCAACCCAAGAAGATAGATCTAAACCATTTTGTTTTGGTAAAATCTCCTTCTACACTTAAATCTTTAATTCTCTCTTTATTGTTCTTAGATCTTGAATCTCCTAATCTCTATTTATTATTGTTCATCTTATTCTAGATCTAGTGGGTTACTTGTTGGGTCTTTATTTTATTGTCTATTTAAAGCTTTATAATGTAGATCTACTATTATCTCCATGGATCTAAATCTAAGAAATGATCCGACCTCTCTAATCCTTAAGATGAACATATCTATTAGTGTTCTAGGGATAGAAGTTTAATGAGATCTTGGACTTGTTAGTATTTTGTTCTTCCCCTTTGTGCCTTAGCCCAAGATGATCATCCATGGAGTTCATCTCCATGGATGGTTCTCAAAGTGGCTTATATTTTACTTTTATGTCTCTTTCCTTGTCCTTTAATTTTCTAGTCTTTCCCTTTGTCCTTTTGACCCAAGATTGGTCATCTTGGAGTTAGTTTCCATGGATGATCATCTTAAGAGGTTTATATTGTTTATATTTCTTGTTCTTCCTTTTTCTCCTAGTCTAAGATGGTTATCTTGGAGTTCATCTCCATGGATGACCATCATTAAGACTTACATTTTGCTTCTTGGAGTTATAAGTGATACCCTTGGACTTTAATCCCAAGGATGATCACCCTTTGTATTAAGGATGTGATCCCTTAGGTATTTTGTCCTAAAAGTTGATATAACTTGGCCTAAATCTTTATTTCATGCTTAGATTGAGTTTTTTAAGATTATTTTCTCCATGTTATGTTGCTGTCCAGCAACATTTACTTATGACCTTTGTTCATTATCTTATTTTTTGGGCATAAAAACGTGGGAATATCATGAAAGTCAAAAGAGAGATTTTGTATCTAACATTTGTAGGTTTCTGTATATATTTTTATCTTATTTTTTCAGTAAATTTAAGTACCACTTTTCATTTATTTTCTAAAGCTTGTTTCATCAGTCCCCGAAAATACTGTTTTCTGATTTGAAGTTCAAAAAAGGTTTTAACTTACCAAACGTTTTCCGATTAATAAACTGTTTTATATGTGTCATATTTAAGATGTTTTGAACAACTTTAATTCTTTGAATTTCTTGAATTCCTACTTTTCAAAGCCTTTAAAGCCGTCTCAAAATCAGGTGTACACTGTTTTTCTTGCTCTCTGGCAGATTTGATGTTTAAACTCATGGGATCCTTTGAGTGCCAAATGTTGACTCTAAAATCATACAAAAATTCATGAAACATATTTAATGTGTTAGAAGGAGTTTCCAACTTCTAGTTTCCAGTTTGCATCTCTTTTCTCATTTTTATAATCGATCCCCTTTTAAAGCGGCATTATTTTCAAACAAGTTCCTTTAGTCTATTTTATTCAAAAAAAAAAAAAAAACACACACACACACACAGTTTCATGTTTGAAAGATTCGTCATACGAGGCATTTCGGGTGAACGTCAAACGTTCTTCCCGGAGTGTAATGTGACCTACGAACTCATTTTCTCTAATTTTGGGCATTTTTCAAAGTTTTGGCCCCTTAAAACTAAAAACGGCGTGGTGACTCCATTGATTTTCGAAAAATCGGGTGACATCACAGTGGCGACTCCGCTGGGGACAGAATAAGCTTTTTTTAAAAAAAAAATAATAAAACAAAACTCGTTTTTCAAACAATAAATAAAACTTGTTTTTAAAAAAAATAAAAATAAAATAAAAATAAAATAAAAAGCTTTTGCGGGTCAAACTTCCGCCTCAAGACTTGAAACTTTTATTTTTTGTGTGTGTGTGTGTGTTTTCCATGGTGCGTTGTTATCGGTTTGACCGTCCCGGGAAAGTCAAGATTTTGACTGTCGGATCCATTTCCTTAACTGTAAAAATTTTATATGTTTATGTGCTTATGTGCTCGTGCATTTATGTGCTTATATGTTTTC
The DNA here is from genome assembly GCA_022495995.1 of Adenophora triphylla var. japonica. Lineage (NCBI taxonomy): Eukaryota > Viridiplantae > Streptophyta > Magnoliopsida > Asterales > Campanulaceae > Adenophora > Adenophora triphylla. The sequence goes on from JAFEMH010000933.1 coordinate 542,129, forward strand.
CAAAAAAAATGATACCCAGTATATAGGCTAGAAACCATTAAACTTCCTCTTAAAACGCTTCCTTATGGAAGCCTGGGATAAGCTATGGGGGAACAACGCCATGTACTGGTCTCATTTCAATAAAAATTGTCTTCAAATTTTTTTTTTATTTTGCATGCATCATGCCTTTAAAACACATTTGAAAATTTCTGTTTTTACTCAAAAAAGAATGTAGACTGCCGCACACTACGCGCACGTTGATCGTACACTGCACACTATGTCCTTAACCCGGAAAATCTCAGTAGCAGCCTGGAGGCCTTACTACGCCTCTCGGTGCGAGCACGAGACGACCCAAATAGCCATTGGTTTTCCCTCGTGTCGACCCTGCACTTGTCCGTGACACACATTTTATTCGAGACTTGGCTGGTTTTTTGGTCCGATCCGTGTCAGACCGTGTTAGTGTATACCTCGCGTCGGTCAAACCCTAGTCAACCTGCCAAGTTAGGATCCTCCGCGGGCCTAAATCATTCGAAGTCATGTCGATTTTTCGTCATGAACTTTGACTCGATCTTAACTGGAGTTGAACTTTGACTTTGACCCGCACGATTTATGCACCGGCTTCCGGTGTGACACCGAGTCATCAAGGATTAACGCCTAGTCCATGCTTAATTACTGCTTAACCAACGACGAGTCAAGATCTTTTGTGGACTATTATCAGTTAAGGTCATGCCGGCTTTTAGTCAGGCACCTTAACTCGATCTTGACCCTCGATGTTGCCTTCGCCGGTAATTTGCATCGAGTGCACATTAAGAATTTATGATCCGCCAGACCTTAGATCCATTTTCCTTTTCGGTTGGTGGGACCCGCTTGCCCTACGGAACCCTTATTCGAGGTTACAGGTTGAGGGTCCATAGGCGTAGTGATGGGTCCCACTGATCCAGGACTTAGAGTAGTTTAAAAAAAAGGACAATCTTTTCCAACCGTTTAGGATTTGAGAAAAGGCGTTTTAAGTAAACTCGAACAAATAATCGCATGTTGCATGAGCCTTAAGCCCAAACACCAACCTGTTTCGCTTTTCCGAGTCTGAACCGCACCCTTTTGTGCCTTCGACAGTAAGCAAAGTTTGGATCAGGATCCCGGGTCATCGTTTGTTCAGCTCGGTCGGTTTTGGAATGTCAGATACTTCATCGGTCTCTTCTTTTGCTTTAGCTCAGAGTTTCGGAATTGCCAGCTCATAGGAGAACAGTGGGGGACGTATGACTCCGCACCCCGAGAATCTGCAGAATTCCGAACAGTGGAATCAGATGCTGGAACAGATAAGACAACATCAAGAGGCTCAGATAAGTCATTTATTGGAAAGTGTCAAAACCCATGGACTAGCAATTGTTCGCAACCCTAATGGAACCTTTACGATTGATGCGGAGATTGAAGCTAATTCCCTTCCTGGGCATGCCGACTACCGTCGAATGCCTTGCTCCCTTTCGTGTGGAACTACTAATGGGCCAAGAATCCCCCGACCTATAACTCAGCCTGTCTCTCAGCCCCTACAACTTGGTATGCCTCAGCAGTATGGTTCGGGCCATCAGTCTGGAATTGATCAATTCAGTACATCTAAGCCTCATCAAATCGGTACTCCTCAGCAGTCCGATCTAGGTCAACCTGCCCTCGATGCCTCTCAGGTTTCACCACTGGGTTTGAATCAGTTTGCTTTCGCTCCACATCTTGGAATGGGTCAGTTTGCTACTCCAAAGTCTCAGTCTGGTCTGGGCCATCAGTCTGGAATTGGTCAGTTCAGTACATCTCAGCCTCATCAAATCGGTACTCCTCAGCAGATTGACATGGCTCCGCAAGCCATTTTGGGTCAGTTCGCTTCTGAAGCACCATGGTTCGGAGGGGGTCAGCTTGCTTCCGCCAATTATCGAGGCCCACTTGCCCCTGTGATACTTCAAGCTCACATGGGCCACCAGTCTTTTATCACTACTTCATTTGGCTCACCGTATTCACAACATCCTCCAAGCTCTACCCCACCCCTCTAGTTGGGAAGTCGGACAAGGCCAAATGGTCCTCATCCAATTCTTCACCCGGCTGTTACACAAGCTTCTCCTGCTCATCAAGTACAGTATGCACATTACTCTTCTAGTCACGCTCCTCAGTGTGGTCAAGACATGTTCAGTCCTACTTTTACGGTGCCTCGGACCTCATATCTTCAGTAGCCTTTTGGATCCGCACTCACTACTCCCTGGTATCCAGCCATCACGAGCCATATATCCTCATCTTCGGCAGCTGCCAGACCTTATGAGGCCCCTTATAAGTCTCACCACCCCCAATCCTTTGGTCCGTATTCTTATACTTCAAGTTTGACTTATGAGGAGGGTTACGGTCACGTTGTGAATGCTCAGACTGTCATTCCTCCCACCAGGGTACTTCCTACTGTGGTTTCGTTTGCTAATGCCAATCTTGTTGCGGGGTCGTGTAGTCCTAGTGTTCCTATTAACTCGTTCGAAGGAATATTGGTACAACCAATTAAGAAAATACAAGAAAATCCTAGCAACGGGAGTATCGACAATCGCTCGACTCGAACCATCTCACCATACCAATCTCGCATATCTGACACAAAGGAGTTTTACACAAAATCAAATCTTCGATGCTTACATCGATGGTTACATCAAAATGGTTCGTGCACGGGGAAGCACTACTGGTCTGAACATGTCTCACCGCTATAAACCTTACCCTTCCAACACGGCTGCAACATCCAGTAAAGGAAAGAAGGCGTTGTGTACAATTGGCAGCATCCAAAAGGAACCAAGAAATAGTTGTCCTCTAAGGCAGCGAAAACATTTTGATGATTTTGGGATACCCATGGGCTTAATTTTCAAGGCTTTAGTAAAGCGAGGCCTTCTGGAGCCTCTCAGGGACTACCGTCCAAGGAGCTCAAATGCACCCCTCGACATGAGTAAGCATTACACCTTCCATAGTCATTATGGCCACACGACTGAAAACTGCACAGCCTTGAAGAGAGCGGTTCAAGGGTTAATCGAAACGGGCAACCTTGAGTGCCCCAATGGACCAAAACCAGCAAACTCTGTTCAGAATAGTGACCAAGCCGATGACCAAGGCTCGAATCCAACAACAAAGAGTAGCTAGACTAGGGGCTACCCATCCTTAAATTAAATTAAAATAGTCTTTTAGTCAACCTTCGTAGGTTCTAGTACTTTCTTCGTTCAATCAAGCCCTCCTCGGACATTGTAGTTAATATTAAATTTTCTATAAAAGAGTCTTTTTCTTTTCTTGCTAGACTCGAGACATTATTTGCACATATATGTTACATTTAATGAGATGGTTTTATTTTAAATGATCACTCGCATTGCTCAACAAATAATCTCTTGAAATGATTAAGATTCTGATTAATCAGTGTGAGAAGGTCAACTAATGCCCTCTCTATACACTTTCCATACCTCACAAAGGCCTCCATCAAGCCATACACTTTTCAAAACATGTCCCCATCATCAACTTGACCAAGTCAACCACGGCGGCAACATCAAGAAACAACAGAAGTCACTCAGCATTGAAAGATTGACCCTATGTTGACAACGACCTAGGGGCTTGCCTTTGCCCTCATGTACATCAAGAAAGTTCAAACAGGGACTGGCCTTCGTCCTCAAGTACTTCAAAAAAAAAGAGCCCAAGCAGGAGCTTCAAAAAAAAAAAAAAATGAAGCCAAGGACCCTGCATTGCCAATCAGAAGCTTGACAGATGAGCAAATTTAAAGCTCGAAGAATGGAAGTTGTCGATAACAAGGGAGCAGTTAAGGCAAAGGCAAAAGCATATAATAAGCCCTTAAGTTGTATCCAAATTCTTTCTCCCCCGATGAAAGACGACGATCAAGAAGCAATGTAATCATGGAAGTAGTCATTAAAAAACTACTTGTCAAGGAATCATCTCAAGGCCCGTGCCTCATCATCCAACCTCCCTATCCGAGCCTTTTCACCAAAGGGACCCAAATATTCATACCCTTTCCCAAAGCTAAACACAGTTCAAGCTCGAACTACGGTGACCTGAGCTCCTCACAATGAGGGGAACGTAGGCAACCAGAAATGGTCCGGTCATAAACATATTCAAATCCCAGAAAATTCGGTCTCATCAATGGCCTCTCCTATACACAAACTTTCTTCACGATTCGCCAACTTTGATTCTTGTTATTGATCGACTTTCTCCTCATGATTAATCAAAATGTTTGTTCATATCGAGATTAGGGGTTGAATAACCCTGTAAGTACCCAAATCTGGCTCATGCCTTCCGATTAAGTTTCCCGACAATTTCTCGGACTTTCCTAAAGTTCAGGGACAATTTTGGAACTTTCCAAAATCTTCCATGGGGTGAAGGACTTGATAGGAATTAAAATTTCATGTAGTCCCTCGCTGGAAAAGACCTTCTAGAAGGCCACCTTGCATGGTTCTAGAAATAGGTTGAGTCACTAATGGATAAGACCGCACGGCTTCATTAGCCAAGGGTTACAGCCGCACGGCTTCATTAGCCATCACCAGACTGCCTATAAATAGAGGTCTCCTCTACCCATTTTGATATACAGTTTTTGGCACTGTTACTCTGCCAAAATACAATCACGAGCTTTCAGAGAACAAAAGCCTTCCAAAATCACCTCCCTCCTCTCCAAAATCCCTCCAAAGTTGATCCTTCCTTAGGCAATCTTCAAGGAGATAGAGGAACACCACCATTGGTAACCTCTCCTCCTCTTCTCCTTAAAATATACTTGTCATAGTTTCTATATTGATCTTTGATATTTATATTGCTATCTACTTGCTTTATATTTGGTTTGTTGGTATAAAAATCAAGTCTTTAGTCATGTAGATCATAATACCCCCATTCTCCTTATCACATGGGATTCATGGAGGATCCTTCCCAAGAATGAACAATAAGACCTCAAATGGATTGTTCTAGGGTGGATCTCTAACATGATGATGTGAAAATAGCATCTTTTTCATAAAAAAATGTCATCTTTTACATTAAAAATGTCATCTTTATTCATTAATGTCATTCCCCTTCCCATAGACCTTGCTTCCAAGGATTGTCCACCTAAATGGTTCTTAAAGGACATAGGAAAGCCCTAAAGGTCCTTCCTTTTCATTCCTAGTCTTAGCTTGCATCATGTTCATTACATATGTTAGCATAAAAATGTCATCTTTACTTTAAAATGCATTCCCCATGTCCCTCATGGTTGGATCACTCTCCAAGGATTGCCTAGTGACCTTCATAAGGCACAAAAAGGCATAGGATGAGTATAAAGATCCAATCTTTATACCCCTCCCTTAGTCCCCTTTTGTACTTGAAGCATCTCTTGGAGTGTAATGGTGTAAATGTCCTATCTTCACATCATTTCCTCCTCATAAAGATGCCATAGCCGGAAATCCCTTTAGAAAAGAATGAACTTGAGCCCCTACATCTCCGATCATCACTTTAGACGAGCATAAATGTCCCGATCAAGCTCAAATCGTCTCAAGATGTAGGATTGATGGGCAAAGGTCATTCCTTTCTAAAGAGTCTCATCCTTGGACTATAAAAAAGGGTGTCCCTATCTTGATCACATGTGACCCAAGGTCTCATAATGATGATCATAAGTCCAAGATGAGAACGAGATCAATGTCCCGAACATATTAAAATCCAAGGAATCCCGAGCGATAACCAATTCATGGTTTATACGTCCGGAAGACCACTTGGCACATTCCCCCCCTTTTATCAAAACACATCCCACACACGAAAACACAAAGGCAAGCATGAAAATCGAATCTTGGAAGACTTGCTTCGGCAAGGCTCCTTGGGTGAAATACGATCCGTTCTTCCCAAGGGGTGACTTAACCTCCGGATCCAAATCCTTTTTTTCAAAGTTTTGAGGAAATCAAAATGGCGTGGTGACTCCGTTTTTCAATTTAAACCGGATGTCTCCAAACCGATGTGAGGCGGTGATCCCCTTACACGAGAAAGCGATTTTGAACACAAAAAAATAAATAAGAGCCGCGAACTTGGGCACCACATATCACAGTTTGGCGACTCCGCTGGGGAAGAAACCAAAAAAGCTTTCATTTTTAAAATAAAAAGATGATACTTGGTATATAGGTGGAAACCATTAAACTTCCCGTTGTCGCCTCCTAACACGAGTCTGGGATAAACTATGGTCTAACAAAACCACGTACCGGTATCTTTTTTTCGAAAAAAAAAGAAGCTTTTTTGGTCTTGTTTGTACTGAGGCTAATTTGGTTTCAATTCCCGCATATACGTGGTGGTTGGACTCTGGTGCAACAACTCACATTAGTATGTCTATGTAGGGTTGCTTGAACTACCAAGCCCTAGCGAAGATGAAAGATTTATCTATTTGGGAGCTGGGAATCCGGTGGAAGTTATAGGCAATGGGACATTTAGGTTATTGTTAAGTATCGACTATTATTTTGTATTAAATAATACATTTATTGTACCGTCCTTTAGGCGGAATTTGATATCAATCACAGTATTAGATCGGGAAGGTTATTCATGTTCATTTGGTAATAATAAATGTGATCTTATTTTCAATTCCAAAGTTGTCGGTATTAGTACTTTATCTTACAATGACAATTTATATTTACTTCAAACAGTAAATACTATTAATGAGTCCCATAATAATGAAACCAGAGGTACTAAGCGAAAGTTTTCAAGTCTAAATTCTTATATCTTGTGGCATAGGCGTTTAGGTCATATCTCCAAAAGGAGAGTTGACAAGCTTGTGTCCGAGGGAATACTTAACAAACTTGATACTCCGGAAAGGAACTTTTGCATTGAGTGCATTAAAGTCAAATTTACAAACACAAAAGGTACTGAATTATTGAGAGCGAATAATCTATTAAAACTTATCCATACGGATATATGTGGACCATTCACTACCCCTTCATGGAATGGTCAAACATACTTCATAACGTTCATAGATGATTACTCTCGTTATGGATACATCTACCTGCTTCATGAGAAATCTCAATCACTGGAAGTTTTCAAGTCTTATAAGACCGAAGTTGAAAAACAACTTGGGAAGACTATTAAGAACGTTAGATCCGATCGTGGTGGGGAATATTATGGTCGGAATGACGGTTCAGGTGAACAACGTCCAGGTCCTTTTGCTCGCTATTTGGAAGAGTGTGGGATTGTCCCTCAGTACAACATGCCGGGGAAACCCAATATGAATGGTGTAGCTGCAAGACGGAATAGAGCCCTTAAGGATATGGTAAGAAGTATGATTTCTTGTACTTCTTTACCTCACTCATTATGGGGCAATGCACTGAAAACCGCAATTTACCTACTTAATAGAGCTCCTTCAAAAGCTACTGAAAAAATCCCTTATGAGTTATGGACAGGCAAGAAATCATCCTTAAATTATCTTCATGTTTGGGGTTGTCCAGCCGAAGCTAGGCCTTATAGACCTAACGAAGGAAAGTTGGATGCTAAGACTGTTAGTAGTTACTTTGTAGGATACTCTCAAAGATCTAGAGGATATAAATTTTATGACCCGAAAACTAGAACCTTTTTCGAGACTGGCAATGCTAGGTTCTTTGAGGATGTTAAATTTAGTGGGAGAAAAGGTAATGATTTTGAATTTGAAGAGTTAGAGGAACCACTCTATATTCCTCCAACTTTAGTTCCTGTTAAAAATCAAGTAATTGCACCTGAAATTCAACAAGAACATACAATTCAAAATGATATAGAGGCTCTCGTAAATAACGAACAACATAGAAATGTTGAACATGAGGAAATTCAACAACCTCAAAATGAGAATGAACCGGTGCCCTTAAGAAGATCTACTAGAGAAAGAAGAAGTGCTATTCCGGATATTTATGATGTGTATCTTGCGGATAATGAGGACACCTTAGATTTAGTGGGAGATGAACCAATCACCTTCCATGAAGCCATAAATAGTCCTAATTCTCATAAGTGGATCAATGCCGTTAATGAGGAGTTATAATCAATGAAAGACAATGACGTTTGAGATCTTGTCCCATTGCCTGAAGGTGTAAAACCTAATGGTTGTAAATGAATATTTAAAACCAAAAGGGATTCGCAAGGTAATGTGGAAAGATATAAGGCACGCCTTGTTGCTAAAGGATTTACTCAAAAGGAAGGCATTGATTATAAAGAAATATTTTCTCTGGAATCTTCTAAAAACTCTTTTAGGATCATTATGGAATTAGTGGCACATTATGATCTTGAGCTACATCAAATGGATGTTAAGACGGCTTTTCTCAATGGAGACATTGAGGAAACCATCTATATGAGGAAACCAGACATGGTGACTGAATCAGATCAAACTAATCAATTAGTTTGTAAATTAAAGAAATCAATTTATAGCCTCAAACAAGCCTCTCGTCAATGGTACCTCAAATTCAATCAAGTAATTCTTTCATTTGGTTTTGAAATGAATGTTGTCGAGGATTGTGTGTACTATAAGTTCAGTGGGAGTAAATTTATATTTTTGATCTTATATGTGGATGATATTTTGCTTGCTAGTAATGACATTAATCTCTTAAAGGAAACTAAGAAATTTCTTTCAAACAAATTTGAAATGAAAGATCTTGGTGAAGCCTCCTTTGTATTAAGAATCCAAATTTACCGTGATCGCTCACGTGGAATTTTGGGATTATCACAAAAGAGCTATATTGAGAAAGTATTACAAAGGTTTAGCATGAAAAATTGTAAACCACTTGACACCCCTGTTTCTAAAGGTGACAAATTTAGTCTCAAACAATGTCCTAAGAATGATTTTGAATCCAAATCTATGGAAAATGTCCCGTATGCATCAGCAATTGGAAGTATAATGTATGCACAAGTTTGCACACGTCCGGACATAGCATTTATAGTTGGAATGCTTGGTAGATATCAATGTAATTCAGGTAAAGAACATTGGGTTGCAGCCAAAAGAGTGATGCGTTATTTACAAAACACCAAGGACTACATGCTTAAGTATACAAAATCGGATCATCTTGAGATCATTGGATTTTCTGACTCCGATTTTGTTGGATGCCAAGATAGTCGTAAATAGACTTCAGGTTACGTCTTCACATTAGCCGGTAGAGCAATATCTTGGAGAAGTGCAAAACAAACGCTCGTTACTTCCTCTACCATGGAAGCTAAATTTGTTACTTGGTATGAAGCATCCAAACAAGCTGTATGGCTGCGTAACTTCATTGAGGGACTCCGCATCGTCGATACTATCAAGAGGGCACTCAAGATATATTGTGACAATAGTGCGGCAGTCTTGTATTCTAACAATAATAAAAGTTCGTCTAGGTCAAAGCACATAGACATCAAGTATCTTGTTGTAAGAGAAAGAGTACAAAATGAACAAATAGAAATAGAACTTATTGGTACAAACTCTATGCTTGCAGATCCATTTACTAAGGCGTTATCTCCTTTAGTGTTTCATGAGCATGTTGCTCATATGGGTGTAACAAATTTTGATAACATAATGAAAGTTTGAAAGTTTTATTTCATCAATTACTTGTTCATGCTTATCTCATAGATTGATCTCATTTGGTTAAAGAGGACTAGTTGGTAGAATATGTATGTAGATACACATTCAATTTGTAATCCATGCTACACATCTATACTTCGATCTATGTCGTTTAGTCAGGTATGTATATATATATGTGTGATTATTGTGGGATGAGTTGTGAATTAATTACAATGACTTCCACATTAGTCCTTATACTTATATGACTAAATGGACGGGATTGGTTTCGAGTTATTACCCAACCAAAAACTATTCATCATACCTTGCTGAAATTACCCGGATCCGAGAGGCAGCGACGGATCGCGCCCGGCATCTGGCATCTTTCGCGTTGGAGCGGTTTTGTCTCGCCGTTTGTTTTCGCATTTGTAGAGTCGCCACGCCGTTTTTATTAAGCCCAAAACATTGAAAAAGGGCATCAGTTTAAAGATAATTTTAAACTGTTTTTGTGTGATGAGATTTTGAGTTCGGAGGTCAGATGACTCCTCGGGAAGAGAATATTAGAATATTAGAGCTCACCCGAGTCGCCTCGTAAAACGAGTCTTTCGGATACCCCTAATATCCTTTAAATGTTGTGTGTGTGTTTGTGTGCTTTTAAAAATGCATGCTGTATCGGATGTCTACATTGTATGCTATGTATGGAAATGTATTGAAATAGTAATGGAAGGAAGCCTTACCAATGTTGGTTCGTGTCTGTCTTCCGCTGAGGAATAGTGTTTGGGGTCGGAGTAGCGTTCCGATACGGATCGGGATTGCCGGGAGGGGCCGGTTGTACGCGGACGAGTTTCGGCGTGAGTTGATGTTGCGAGGCTGCGTTCGGGCGAGAGGTTCGGCGTGCGTGGGGATCGTCGGGATCACTCGGGCGAGAGGTTCGGCGTGCGTTGGGGTGGCGAGTCACTCGGGCGGGGTTTCGGCGTGGTTTGGGATCGCCGGTTTGACTCGGAAAGAGCCGGGACACCGTGGAAAGACCGAGGCGAGGCCTCGGAGTACCACGAGGGGCCTCGAGTACCTCGAGAGTGCCTCGGGGCAGCGCGGGAGCGTCGCGGGAGCGCTCGAGGAGGCTTCGGAGCACCACGAGGGGGCTCGGAAGGCCTCGGAAGGATCCGAAAGGGGCGGGAATGCCTCGGAAGGACTTAGAGGAAGCCGGAAGGCCTAGGGAGGAAGAGAGAAGTGGGAGGTGTGTGAAAATGAGGAGGGGAGCCCTCTATTTATAGTGCCGAGATTTGGTGCAAAGAGGTCCGTACGGACCTCACTTGGTAATCCAGACTTTTGGTTTTCCTCGATTTGAGGGAATGCGTGATGATGGAGGAATATTTGCAATTATGATGTTCCACTGTGCAATAAGGTCCGTACGGACCAAGTTGACATGCAAAGAGGTCCGTACGGACCAACTCTGAGGGGTAATCATTTTCCCAGGATTTGAGGGAATATTGTGGACTTTAAGAGGATTCGGTAATTATTAAAGCAAAGAGGTCCGTACGGACCATTATTGCTTTTCCAATTTCTGAAAATTCCCAAAAGGTCCTTTTGTCCCTTTTTATCCCGAAAGGCTCCTCCCTTGGTTTGGTGGGGGTTTTGAGAGGGTTTTGAGTGCCGGAGGTCGTCGAGGCTGCGTTGATGAGTCTGCGGTGTTTCCCGTGTGTTTGAAAGGGGTGATCAGTTGGGGTACTTACGAAGCCCTCGACGGCGTCACTTATGAAAGAAGTGGGGTCGCCGATAAGATAAGGGTCCTAATGCGGATCGCGTCTTTGGGAGATAAAGTGGCCAGGGAGGTCGGTGTGAGGACGTGGTGGTGTCCTATTGTGTGACCGTTTAGGTCGGTAAGGCTGGACCACTGTGATAGGATTCCCTACGTATCCACAGCGGGAATCAAGCACAGTCGTAGTTCGGGTGTGGGGTGAGTGTTTTGTGAATGCGGGCGTGGTGGTGCCACTGAAGTGTTGCGTGACCGCCGAGGTCGGTGGTGAGGACGTGGTGGTGTCTGGGTGACCGCATGGGTCGATGGCTGGACCACTGTGATAGGATTCCTACGTATCCACGGCGGGAATCAAGCACAGTCGTAGTTCGAGAGGTCGTGAAATTGTGAGTGCGGGCGTGGTGGTGCCACTGAAGTGTTGTGTGACCGCCGAGGTCGGTGGTGAGGACGTGGTGGTGTCCTAAGATGTGGTGACCGCCGAGGTCAATTGTGAGGACGTGGTGGTGTCCTGGGATGGAAATTTTACGATTTTCCTAATCGGGTGGTTTAAGGCCTTTCGGGCCGGAGATAGTGATTTGGGAGGTTTATACGGTCTTCCGAACCGAGTGGTTTAAAGCCTTCCGGGCTGAGGATAGCGTGAGGACTTGAATCGTCTTCTGAATGTGGTTGCGCCACGCGTGAGGACTTTGAATCGTCTTCTGGCGGCGGTGGGTGCCACGCGGGAGGACTTTGAATCGTCTTCTGGCGGCGGTTGGTGCCACGCGGGAGGACTTTGAATCGTCTTACGGCGGCGGTTGGTGCCACGCGGGAGGACTTTGAATCGTCTTACGGCGGCGGTTGGTGCCACGCGGGAGGACTTTGAATCGTCTTACGCGGCGGTTGGTGCCACGCGGGAGGACTTTGAATCGTCTTACGCGGCGGTTGGTGCCACGCGGGAGGACTTTGAATCGTCTTCTGGCGGCGGTTGGTGCCACGCGGGAGGACTTTGAATCGTCTTCTGGCGGCGGTTGGTGCCACGCGGGAGGACTTTGAATCGTCTTCTGGCGGCGGTGGTGGAGGCATGGCTGCCTTGAGCTTCGAGAGGTTTAGATGTCTCGTGCTTTGTACATTGGGGGAGAAGGTTGGACTTACGATGGCTGCCGGTGCTTGCGTTGCCGTTGAAGTGGGCAATGATGACGGCCGGTGATTGCTTCACCATTTGGCATTTTGGAGCGCTTCGTGCCTTGGGATTTGTACTCGGAGGTGTTGGCTCCTTCTTGTGCTTGTTTTGCCGTTGAGTGGGCCGGGGACGATGGCGGTCTTTGAGGATATGCGATCTTGTACGACTTCCCTTTGACTTGTTGGGGGAGGAGCTCGGGCTTACTTTGATGGCCGGTGCTTGCGTTGCCGTTGAAGTGGGCTAGGTTCGGAGCTTACAACGGCTAGGTGCTTGAATTGCTGAGGATGCATGACCTTGTAGGGGCCCTTTCTGGCGAGAAGATGACTTCGGACCTCTTTTGAGGGCCGGTGGTTGAGATTGCCGTTGAGCGTTTTGGAGGCGTCTTGTGCCTTGATATTCGTCTTTGGGAGGTGTTGGCTCCTTCTTGAATTGCCGTTGAGTGGGCGAGGACCGGTCTTACATTGACGGTCGGTGGTTGAATTGCCGTTGAAGTGGGCGAGGACCGGTCTTACACTGACGGTCGGGGATTGAATTGCCGTTGAAGTGGGCGAGGATTCGGTCTTACATTGACGGCCGGTGGTTGAATTGAAGGGTTAGGGACCATTACGCACTTGGATTTCTTGGAAAAGGCCTTAGGACAGCCGGGGGCAAAGATTATAAGGGCGGGAAAGTAATTTGGCCACCCCTTGCAAAAAGAGGTCCGTACGGACCAACTGGTGCAAAGAGGTCCGTACGGACCACTTTGGTTTTACAGTTCCCAGGTTTTGACCGGGTTTAAATGCCGAGGCTCCCCCACTTCTTCTTCCTCAGTTCGTGAACCAGGCGAGAGAGAGAGAGGAAAAAACTCCATTGTTAACCAAAATCTCCCATTTTTCGCTTGAATCGCTTGCAATGGCGGAAGGATCTCGAAGGAATCGTCGTCAACGCTTGATCAAGAAGTGGTCGAGCAACGGATGGAGCTCCAAAGAAATTGGATTTCGTTTGTTCCATCTTCGAAGAACCGGATGTCTTGTATCCGAATCAGGAGGTGCACAATCGTCGTTCTAGGAACGTCGGGGAGGTAAGAAATCCGTTCCGTTTTGATTCCCTGCTCGAATTTTTGAATGCTAGAACTAGGTTTTAGTTTTTCGCATTTTTGAATTTTTGTTATTTTTTTATGCCTTTTGTGAAATTCTTGATGAATTGTTGAAAATGGACATGTAAAAATTGTGGGTATGTGTATTTTGTGCAGAAATGTGTAGATTAGCTTTTATTTGTGAAAATAAAGTGCCTCTCTAATGAAATGCATGCTTTGGTGTTTTGTACCGTATGCTATTTATGTATGTACATTATGAGAAAAGTTTGTCGTGTAGTGACAATTTTTGTGAAAAAATGTGACATGTGCCGTGTTTTGTGACGGGTTTTGTCTGAAAGTGTGTGCCGTGTAGGGACGGATTTTTTGAAAAATGTGTTATGCATATGTGTCGTGCCGTGTGTGCCATGTTTTTGGGTGACGGACTTTGTGGGGAAAATATGTGCAATATGTGCCGTGTTTTTGTGACGGGTTATATGTGCCTTTGCCGTGTTGGGACGGACTTTTTTTTTTGAAAATGTGTCGTGTAGGGCTTAATCCCTCTTTTGAGAAAATGTGTACAGTGTGTGCCGTGTTTTTGTGACGGACTGCATGGGAAAAATTATATGTATAATGTATGTGAAAATTATGTGCAATGTGTGCCGTGTTTTGTGACGGGTTATATGTGAAAAATATGTGCAATGTGTGCCGTGTTTTGTGACGGGTTATTTTCATGGCCTTCCGTGTTGGGACGGACTTTTGTGCCTTTTGTTTTATATTAAGTACTGTGATTGACGTACCTTTCTTTGTGTTTACTGCGGGATGCGGGAGCTTATGGCGGGAAGGCCAAGAGGATGAAGACTCGGGGATCGCTCGAGGCATTGTTGAGCTTGTGGCGGCGGATGCCCGATATTTCCGTGGATGGTAGGCCGAGTCCCGGGGAGGCTGGTCTACGCTTACGGCTGGGTGTGTTCGTAGAGAACACAGCCGGAGTTTGATACGAGGAAGAACAAGAGCGTCTTCCTTGGCCTTTCCGAGTATTGGTGGGATACCACCCACACCTTCCATCGAGTTGGGGAGAGGTGACGGTGACGCCGACCGACTTTCTTTGCGATTCACGGGCTTTCCTTGAGGAGGGCCGGTGCGGTGGAGGATATGATCTCCGTCTTTGTGTTGACCAGAGAGCTTGGGCTTTGAGCCTCGTCCTCGCGAGGGCTGCAGGGATCTTGTATAGCGATGTGGAGCGAGGATCACGGCCGGCATTGGGGCCTATGTCGGGTACCGGCCGGGTGACGGCGGAGCGGTGGCGCGCTCCTTTTTGTGGTATGCATTGTCCGAGACTTTGTTCTCGAACCACGCGACTGCGGCTCCCTTTGCTCTGTTGGAGAGCTTGATTGATCTGGATAGAGTTTGTGACATTGCTTGGGGCGAGGCAGGCTTGGATGAGCTCTTCTTCTCTTTGGACCGGTTTAGCGGGTGTGGCTTGATTCATTGGCTGTTTTGACTTTGCTTTGGAGGTATGAGTTTATTCTTTGTTTTTGATTTAGCAACTTGTCGTTTCTCCGTTTTCTTTTGCTTGAGCCTTTTCTGTTTTTGTCACGGGTGTGGTTCTATGAGGTTTTCGGTGCTTCCCGTGGGATAGAGATCCACAGGGCATTCTTTGCGTACCTGCTATCTTTGAGAAATTTGAGCTCGTACGGCGAGGAAGAGGAGGACCCGGCGGGGAAGCTCACCATCGCCTACGGGGATGTGCGGGAGCGTACGGAGAGGGTAGCCGGAGGGTTTGTTTTGTTCCGTGGGCTCGGTATGAGGGTGATGAGTTCGAGGGCTCCCAGGAGTGACAGCGCGACGGAAGATCTTTGCGGGGCTTGACTGCGGCGTCATGTACACAGGGAGCGGGTCTTACGCGGCATGGCCCGGTGTGCTTCCGTGGCTCAGGGACCCTCCTTTTGGGATGCTTGATTCCGGGATATGGATGTGCTTGATTTTGAGAGGTACC
This sequence comes from Adenophora triphylla var. japonica, assembly GCA_022495995.1. Lineage (NCBI taxonomy): Eukaryota > Viridiplantae > Streptophyta > Magnoliopsida > Asterales > Campanulaceae > Adenophora > Adenophora triphylla. Next base: position 557,551 of record JAFEMH010000933.1, read on the forward strand.
TTGGCGGTGTGGGCGCAGGAGTTCATTTTGTATGGAGAGGAGTACGGGGCCTTCGTGAGGAGGAAGGCGAGGGCGCCGCAGTGCGCGAGGAGAGGAGGGCTGGCCCGCGAGCTCCCGAGGTTCCGTGCCGGGGCCGGATTTCACGTATGTCCGTAGGGGACGGATCGAGGAGGAGGGTGTACATGCCCGTTTACGAGCGAGCTCTGCTTGCATACGAGTGGATCCCGATAGATCGGTGAGTGTGCTTGACTCTTTTCCATCTTGGCATCTTTTACGTATTTTTCTCTTTTTGTTGTTGAGTATAAGCTATTCTTTGGCGTTTCCTTAGGCTGCTTGCTTGTGCGGAGTCCGGGGAGAGCCTATGATATCTTGACTCGCCGTTATGTGGCGATGAGGTCGTTTGCGAAGAAGATGGCGTCGAAGATGTCTTGCCGGTCTTCGCGACGCGTGCGGCGTACCGGCTATGCCTTCGAGGCATTAGCAGGCGTTCCTCCACCGAGGCGGCGGAGCCGCGGCGGGAGGGACCTTCGAGGCGGCATAGCATGGATGCGGGGACGTCTTCGGGAGCTCGGCGGCGGCCCTTTTATCGATTCTTCCCTCCTCGGGATGCGCGGGGCGAGGATCCTCGAGCCTTCTTTCTTTGATCCTTTCGTCGGATTTGATCCTTCGGATTACTTTGAGTGGCGGCCTCGGCGTGGCTCGGTACTGCGATGACGAGGACGTGGCGGGCGAGTTCACGGGGATGCCCGACTTCTCTCTGGAGGACCTCGGCGAGGATGATGATGATCTTTGAAGAGTCGGATTAGGGTCCATTTGCTTTCCCTCTTTCCATATCTTCTCTTTTTTTTTTTTTTTTTTTTTTTTTTAGCAAAGGACATTTGATGTACTGTAATAAAACACTCGTATTTGCATGGCAAACAGCATTTTATTTTAAGATGTAATGTCATTTTTGTGATTCCCGGGAATTGTCCTAGAAATTGTTGCTATTATTATTTTTTTTTGTGCATGCCACGTAAGCTGAGAGTGCATTTGTGGGTAGTGTATGTTTGCGGGAATGGCTTTGGCAGTGTTTGGGCGGTTTGGAGCAAGGTCTGCGAGGACAGTGGTTGTTATGCTTGTTTCTTTGGGGAAATGGGTTCTTTTTGCAAGGAGGTCCGTACGGACATACTTAGCATGCAAAGAGGTCCGTACGGACCAACCTTGCTTTTGGGAAGGAGATAAATGCTTTCCTGTACTGGTTCTTCCTCATTTCCCCATTTGCAGCCATTTTCGAGCTTTCTTCCCCATTTTCTCTAGGAACCTCCATTTTTGCCATGGATTCTTCGTACGTCCCTAGAATTTTGCCGAGGCTTTCGCGGGAGAGGCAAGCACACTTCCTTGAGCGGTTGAAAACGTGGATGCGGCGCCGTATGAGGCATCGAGAGACGGGCTTTCGAGGTAAGGTTTCGTCTTTGCTCGATTTGGTCTTTTAAGGAGTTGGTTCTGATTGGGATTTGTTGCGGGGCTGCCGCGAAGTTACAGGATGTTAGGAGGCATGTGTCTTGTTTCTCCTATAATGAAATGGTGCCCACTTTTGAGGATTTTCGGGCTTTGATTGGAGGGGCCAGGAGGTGGAGGCCATCTCGCTTCCTTTGATGGGTGGTCTTTGCGGTGAGCGTGAAGCTTGCGAGGCTTTCTTCGTACTTCGTTGGAAGAAGTGCGAGGCATGATCCTTGATTCGGGTCATATCGACATTTACGAGCTGCCGGAGCGGTTCATGGTTGATGATGAGTGATGTCTCTTGGGACGCATTTGCCTTGTGCGTGATGGCGGCGCTTTTCTGAGTCGGCTCCACTTGGCATTTGCGATGGTGCTTTGCTAGATGTGGTAGGGCCTTTGCGGAGTGGAGAGGATATTGTCCCGTTGGTCTTTGGGGAGACTCTTCATGGTATCGGCCGTCTGCGGCGGGGATCGTTTTATGAGAGGGAAGCCCGCTTTGCTCACCTTGTGGGCTGCGAGAGAGACTTCGAGGCCATGCCGAGGCTCAGACGTCGTTTAGTCCGTGGTCATTTGCTCGGCGACCTCTTGTGTTGGATATGGATCGATCACTTTGGGAGAGATGGATGGCACGGCTTGGTACGCATCGAGATCCATTTGGTGGGTTCCTTGCTTTGGAGGATTGAGACTAGGAGGATCTTGCGGGAAGGGTCCTACGTTGTCGAGTTCCGGGTTTGTCTTGGTCCTCCTTCTATATTCCGTCGCTTGTTTCCGGCGGTTTGGGATGAAGCGAGAGCCTTTGTTGGGCTTGGATGACCTTGCTCTTGCGGAGGTAGTTCCTCTTTGTATGGCGGCTTCGGGTGCCTTCTTGTATTTTACGAGGGTATGGAAGTATTCCGCTTTCCCTCTGTGGTACTCCTTAGACGTCGGGAGCGTCGTATTGACGACTCGGTACACGGCTTTGGTATGAGCGGCGTGTTGGGCGATCCCAAGTGGTCTTGGAAGCGGCGTGTAGCGATTACAGGACCGGTTGCCGTAGTAGCTATTGCCTTAGGAGTGCGAAGCACAGTCGACCCTTTGGATGTGACGGGAGACACTTTGTTTGACTACGAGACTAGAGTTGACCGGCGACGGGGAGAGGTCCTCTTTTGCGGACTCGCGGGGAGGAGATCGAGCCGAAGCACGGGCGAATGAAGCCACGAGAGCTCTTGGATTGTTTGACTCTACGGGGAGGACCCACGATCTCGGGCGAGAGACGCGAGTTGGTTCACGTGGAGCGAAAGAAGACTCGCCGGGGACGAGGAAGAAAGGAAAGAATGGCGAGGACAAGCGCGAGATGGCGCGGAATGACCTCCTAGGTATCCATTCATTGCATTTGCAAACACATTATTTGTTAAATGTATTAAAGTTGTCTTTTAGCATGTTGTGAACTTGAGAGTAGACCGTGCTTGAACTCATCAAGAAATGTTGTAACCGTTAGTGATTTGTGATTTACTTTTAAAGCTTTGTCGAGACGCAAGATCTCTTGTTTGCCTTTGTTTCTTTTGTGCACCTTGTCGGCGTCCATCTTTGGACTTTTACATTTGCATTTGCGGGTGAAGCGATGCAGGCCATGACGGCAATCCCTTTTGCTTAGACTTTGTGCTTGGATGAGAGGTTGAGTGATCCCCTGACTAGTCATTTTGACGGTCTTTTTTCGTAGCTTCCTTGCCTCTTGTTGGCGTCGGGCTCTTGACCTCTTTTTGCGGCTTACGCTTGAGCTTCTTTTATTTTTATTTTTTGTGAGCCCTTGCTTGGGCTCTCTTTTTTTTGTTTTTTTTTGTGAGCCCTTGCTCGAGCTCTCTTTTTTTTTTTTTTTGAAGCGCGTGAGGGCGAAGACAAGCCCACGGCTTGGAAGCGAGACATGAGTCGATCGTTTGATCTTTGAGTGACCCTCGGATGTCCTTTGATGTTGCCGCCGTCGTTTGACTTGGTCAAGGTATTTGTTGGGGCGTGTTCTTGAAAAGTGCGTAGCTTGATGGAGGTCTTGATTGACATTCAAACTTTTGACTTTTTGTGTATTTTTAGACCGGACCAATTAAGGTTGCCTACGTTCCCCGGACTAGAGGGCTCGAGTGTCTGCGTAGTTCGACACTACATGGAGTGCCGAGATGCACGATTGTTCTTCTTTAGGCGAAGTATCTGCGAAGTTTGCTTAGTTATTTGGATTCATGAAGGGATTGCCGTCTAGGTGCATCGGCTTCATGGCGCCTCAGGAGAAGATCTTTTGAACCACGAAAGGGCCGATCCATGTGGGTTCCCATTTTCCCGGTGGGTTGGTTCGAGTGGGAGGCTTTTCTTTGAGTACAAGGTCGCCTTCCACGATGTCTCGGGATTTGACTTTCTTGTCGAAAGCTCTAGCCATCTGCTTTGATAGGCTCGGACGTGTTCCATGGCCTTTAGTCGTCGCTCGTCTAGCGAGCCAATTCGTCGTGTCGGCCGGAGCCATTCAACTTCGTTGATGTCATTTTCCAGCGGCACTCGGAGTGAGGGAATTTCTAGCTCGATGGGAAGGGCTGCTTCCATCCCGTATGTCGGGGCAAATGGGGTTTCTCCCGTGGGCATTCGGCGATGTGCGGTAGCCCCAAAGTGCAAGGTGCGGCTTCTCGGGCCAATCTCGTCCTCGGGTGGTCATTTTTCGGATGATCCGTTCGAGGGTTTTGTTTCTTTGCTTCCACGGCGCCGTTTGTTTGTGGCCGGTAGGGAGAAGATTTGTGGCGTGTGATCTTGAATTCGGCGGCGATGCATCGAATTCCCCTTGAAGTGTGAGCCATTGTGCGATATGACCTCATTTGGGATGCCGTATCGGCGAGATGATGTTTTCCTTGAGGAAATGCGCGACCTTCTTGGAGGTGAGTACCTTGTAGGACTTGGCTTCGACCCATTTGGTGAAGTAGTCGATGGCTACTAAGATGAACTCGTGGCCGATTCTTTGCTGGCGGAGCAATTTTCCCGATGACGTCAATTCCCCAGTGGCAAATGGCGAGGTGTAGTCATGCGGTAGAGATCGTGGGGAGGTAGATGATTGAGGTTGGAGAACCGTTGGCACTTGTCGCGGCTTCGGACAAAGTGGATACAATCTGCCTCCATGGAGATCCGGTAGTAGCCCATCCACGAGAATGATTTGCATCGGGGCTGCGGCGTTCATGTGGGGACCGCAAGCCCCATTGTGGACTTCGTTCATGAACTTGTTTGCTTCTTCTTGGGCGATGCGGCGTAAGAGTGGTCCGTGGTAGCGTTTCTTGTATAGCATGTCCCGAGGATGACGAAGTGAGAGGCGAGGCGTTTTAGGGCCATGATGCTCTTGGTTTTGACCCCTTACGTGTGTGGGTCTTCCTTGTTCATGAAGGTGGTTTCCCCGTTCTTGAGGTATTGGAAGATACGGTTATACCATGGCTCATTGACGGGCTTAGGTTACGGTTCGATCTCACAACGGTAGGCGGGAATTTCCTTTCGTCCGACTTTGAAGGGTTTGATTGCTTTTCCTTCGGGGGATTTCCACAAGGGAAGCCAAGGTGGCTAAGGCATCTGCAAACCTGTTTCGGTCTCTTGGCAAGTAGTGGAAGGTGACCTCTTCGAATTGTGTGATGAGGTCTTCCATGCGGGCATGGTATTTTTGCAAACACAGGTCTATGGTTTTCCACTTGTTGGAGACTTGGTTGATGATCAAGTGAGTCCCCATAAACTTCGAGTTTCTGGACATTCCTCTCGAGTACGGCTTGTAGTCCGGCGCGAGGCTTCATATTCGGCGGCATTGTTGGTTACCTCGAAATTGAGCTTTATAGCAATTGGGGTGTGCTCGTCCTTGGGATCTACCAAGAGCATACCGATGCCGTTTCCCTTTTTGTTGGCCGCTCAGTCGAAGAACGGTTGCCATCGATTTTCGCCTTCGATTGCGAAGATTCCCTCGTCTGGAAATTGTGGTTCGGGGCCTCGAGCCTCGTCGGTGGGGAAATCGGCCGGTTGTTCGGCCATGGCCCGTCCCTTGATTGACTTTTGGTTCACGTACTTGATGTCAAATTATGCTAGGAAGAAAGACCATTTGGCGAGCCTCATTGATAGAGATGGTTTGTCGAAGAGGTACTTGACTGGGTCCATTTTGGAAACCAAGTGTACCGTGTGCGACTGCATGTAGTGCCGTAGTTTCCCGACAACCCATACCAGAGCTGCGCAGGTTTTCTCGAGGCGAAGTAATTGAGTTATTTGCCTTGAAACTTTCGACTGACGAAGTAGATGGCGTTTCGACCCGTGACTCCTTCTTTTCTTGACAGAGCATGGCTCCGACTGCGGTGTCGGTCACAGTTGTTGGTGTAATGCCCTAGGCTTTAGTTATGTTTAACTGAAAACTGTTATGTATCATCTTTATCGTTTATGTTTATTATTTGATTATTATATAGTTTGCATATTTATTGTAATAATCTCCGTCCCTAATTATTAAGAAAATAATTAGTATAATTGTCAATGGATAATCATATGATGATTATATGCATAGAGATGCACATTGAAATTATGGGTACTTGTTAGAGAACAAGTGACTGGACTTGACCCGTATGAGATTTATGTCATGGTCAAATGTCATAAATCTCATAAGGTTACTTCATTTAGTCCCTAGACCTGAGATTATCATGACCTTACATATGATGAAAAGTTATGTTTGATTTTAGTCAAACGGTATCTTAACACGATATCTATAAAGGCTATCTTTGGCATGATCGGATTCATGATGGGAAGGATGATAAGTCAAGATGGAATTTGTCCCTCAAAAGAGAGATGTTTTGCTTGGGCCCCTCGATGAGTGATAATGATGAAAGCGTGTGGCCACACCCCAATATGATTGGACTATCATTATACTCAAGATCGAGAAAGCATTGAACAAATACAAGTTGACGTGGACCATGACTTGTGTTCAATATAACATCGTGAGACAAAGGGAGAAATGGAAGTGTACCATTGGAAACGTGAACTCTTACGTTGTGTTATTTGGGTGGACATAATGGCTTGCTAGAGTCCGCTTATGTCTTATGAGGGTCGATATGATCGGACTCATTGCCAACATAATACAATCCTATTGGGTCACACACAAATAGAATGAGTTGGTTGAACCAAGGGAAGAATGATTGAGAGTTTACGTATTTGGCAACTTATGTCACGCGACATAACTAGCCACCGGCTAGTTATGTCACGCGACATAACTAGCCACTGGCTACTTATGTCGTGCGACATAACTAGCCACGACGCTTTTTTGACGGCTGTTCTCCTAATTCGATTAGGAAACATATTTACACTAAAGTAGTATAAATATGTGAGGTCTGTCAACCCTAAGGTCTGGCCGAAATTTTCAAGGGAAAATCATAACAAAAATACTCTCAATATTCTTCCATAAGTTTTAGGAATCTAGCAATTCCCAACCCGAGAATTGTTCTTGACATTCATATTTGTGTGGATTACCAAAAGAGGGTCTTAGTTTTGTTCAAACAAATCAAAGACCTAGAGTTCAAATCTGAAGATCCAAAGGAGTTGAAGATTCAAAGATTTGAAGATCAAAAGTTTGTGATTACGAATCACATAATTATCCGTTCGATAGCTCAAGACCGGAAAGCAATTTAGGTTGGTAAATTCTATCTCATAGCAATTCAATGGATAATCATATAGAACGGATCTTAGGGCTTGGGTTTTGTGTTAATTTTATGCTTAATTCCGCTGCGCATGGACCCATAAAACCCAACAGTGGTATCAGAGCCCCGTTCGTATGGTTAAGTTTGAATTAACATGCTAGAATGATTATATAAATTGTTTATATGTTCGTTGCATGTTTTTGTATGCGATAGAATTTTGATTGTTTATGTGAAACAATGTGAAAATCGTTTTCGAATTATGTTGAATTAAATCTGTAAAAGGGTTGTTTTATATGATTTAATTGCATGTAATCTGAATTGATTGAAATGGAAATCCTATGACGGCTACCTATGTCGTGCGACATATTAAGCCAAAGGAGGAAATCTGGTAATCTGGCCGGTTATGTCACGCGACATAACTAGCCACCAGCTAGTTATGTCACGCGACATAATAAGCCAAAAGCGGCGAGAATCGGTTTGTTCAATTTTTACGCTATTCTGTGATTGTGTTTACAATCGATATGTTCATATGAAAATCTGGATGTTATAAAATTGAGTTTATAAGTCCGCGATAGATTGATTCATTGATATACATGATTAATTGATTAAAATGTGATTTTAATAATTATTGCAATGTATATGAAAATCTGGATGTTATAAAATTGAGTTTATAAGTCTGCGATAGATTGATTCATTGATATGCATGATTTTGATTAAAATATGATTTTAATAATTATTGCGATGCATGTTTTATTTGTTCTTACATGTTAAGAATTTTTTTTTTTAAATTAGATGTTTAGTTGAAACATGATATTTAGTTTCCTAATATGTTTAGATTTAGACATTGTAAATTTTGGATCTTATGATTGTTTATGGAAACAAGTCATAAATACGCGAAATTTAAAAGGAAACTAATTGTTTATAAAAGGTAGTGATTATGTTGCCAAATCGAAATTGATTTCTAATTGTGCATGACTAGGTGAGTTCTGTCTAAGGAAGAGTTGGTACTTAAGAAGTCCTTGTGGCTCACCTATCTTCACAGGAACTTACACAGTGCATGATTATGACTATCTTCTTGATATGCTTATAATCTACCTTAAAGAACCTTCATTTAACTTTTAAGTTCTTTTATGCCAATTCATGATTAAACACTTGAGACCACTCGGATAGTTTTGGGTGGGCTTGCCATAGCAAGGTACTTTGATTCTATTCCGTTTGCGAGCAAGATGAGGAAATGGTGGTTCCTATACGTTTAATATGAATGAACTTAATTGGGTTATCAAAATGGTTTTGGACCCAAGGCATAAGATGAGATTAAAATATGCTTAGACATATGATGTCTTAAATAAATCTCATAAAAGATCCTAAGAGTCATATACGATATGATTGATGTTTTCTACCTAATTAGTTTAATCTTGAGCGGTGCGCCATAGCGTACTTGAGATTAAATTAAAGATGGATCTTAGTCCTAAGAGTCATATACGATATGATTGATGTTTTTCTACCTAATTAGTTTAATCTTGAGCGGTGCGCCATAGCGTACTTGAGATTAAATTAAAGTTGGATCTTAGCCCATTAAATGCATATTATGCTTATTTGCATTGGAAGGTGTATGATTTAGTGAGAGTATTTGTAAAATACACTATTTGCTCTTAAATGATAAATGTGTTGATATTGATATGTGTTCATATAATTTGTATATTTTGTTGTAGAAGTAGCATTACATAATGATAATTGCGATTCGTCCTTATGAAGGACAAAGTTTGAAAGGAACGATACATATAATTCGATTGGATCGAAGCCTAAAGAATGGTTCTTGGGTAAATGTGTACGTTCTTGACGAATCCGTTCCTATTGAACCCACTGCAAATGTTGCAAAGGGCAAATAAGGAAGCAACATTAGAAACATATTGATGATTCTGACAATATTGCTTGCCTTGTATTTGCCACCGTGTTTAAAGGCTCTTATGAAGAACCTTGAGCACATGATAACTATTCTTTTGTTCTAGCACACCGCATAAAGGAAATGTTCCAAATGCGAACTAGGCAAAAGATATATGTTGTGGTGAAGGCTCTCAATTCATATGATGAAAGAAGGAGCAATCCGCAAATTGTGTTAATGGTTGACACAATAAAAGGGTTCATAAAGGAAGAAAAAAAAAAGGTAAAGCAAAAGTTGCTAAACCTAGGACAAATGTTGTCAAAGCCGAAGAGGTCAAACCCAAAGTGTCTCAAAAGGATGCAGTTTGCTATCATTGCAATAAGATTGTCATTGGAAGCAAAGTTGCAAGGCTTATTAGGAAGGCCTAAAAGGTGAAGAAGGGCAATATGATTGCTACTACTTCAAGTATCTATATGATAGATATTTTTCTTTCGACTTCTTGTTCTTGGGTATATGATACATGATTGAATCCCACATTTGTTTAAATGTGCAAGGAACAAAGAATAGAAAGCTACTCAAATAATGTAAATTAAACCTAAGCATGGGAATGGAGCAAGAGTTGCAACATTAGCCATAAGGGACTTATGAAGTCACTTTGCCTTGTGAAGTAGTACTTGTTTTGAACAAGTATGACTACGTTCCGAATTTGAGTAGGAGTATTATTTCTGTTTTCTTAAATGGATGATGAAGGATATAATTTTCTTATTTTCAATAAGAAGTTTTATATTTATTTAATGATATGCCTTATTATAATGCATATGTCATTGAATGGTCTTCATATCCGTGATGATAAGATACAAAATAATGTTGAAGATATCTATAATATAAATGGAAATCTAAACCGAACAATATGAACAACGCGTTCATATGGCATTGCCGCTTGGTCAAATAAATAAGAAACATATATCTAAACTCCATTAACATGGACTTTTAGACTCATATGACGATGAATCATTTGAGGAATGTGGATCTTGTTTATTGAGATTATTGATCAAACCACCCTACACTAAGAGTAGTGGGAGGGCTAGTGACTTATTGGTCATTATACATGAGATGTATATGGACCGTTAAGTAGCATTGCTAGGGAAGACTTCGGTATTTCATCACATTTCACTAAAGACTTATCTAGATATGACTATGTCTATCGATGAAGTTCGAAGGTGAATCGTTTGAGATGTTTTGAACATTTCAAAGATGAAGTACAAAACAACTTGGTAAAGCTGTTAAGTACTTCGATTAGATCGAGGTGATTAATATTTGAGCCAAGAGTTTGACAATCATCTCAAAACTATGAAATTGTTTCAAGAGTTGACTCCACCCTGAACACCACTATGAATGGTGTATCTGAAAGGAGGAATTGAACCTTGTAGGACATGGTTCATTCGATGATGTGTCAATCGAGACTTTCCTATTTCATATTTCCTTTTGAGGATATGCATTAGAAATAATGCGGTTACACTGAATCGAGTCCCTACTAAATCGGTTCCTAAGGCCCCACATGAGATGTGGCATGGAAGAAAACTTAGTTTGTCTTTCATGAAGATTTGGGGTTGCGAATCTTATGTAAAGAGACTTGTCTCTTATAAGTTAGCACCAAATCTAACAAGGTTATTTTCGGATATTGATTTTACAATCACAAAGAGAACAAAATGTTTGTTGCTCTACACGATTTGTTTCTTGAGAAATAGTTTCTCAATAAAGAATCTAGTGGGAGTAAAATTAATCTTGAAAGAAGTTCAAGAACCCGAAAATAATATGGAACCAAGAGTAGAGACGGAACCAAGTTCACAAAGGAGTTGTGAAACCGGTTCAAGATGCACAAGTCCATCGTAGATTGGATGGGTCACGATCCGAACTCAAGGAATAATGATTTCTCGTTGCGGAAAGTGATAAAGTGAAAGTCATTAAGAATGACGATCCTACTTGCTATCAATAAGCGATGTCCCCTCCTAATTTGGATAGATGGTTATGAACCATGGAATCCAAATTACAATCCATGTTTGACAATCAAGTTTGGAACTTGATTGGGCTACTGAAGGTGTAAAAACTAATGGGATGCAAGAAGGTCTTCAAGACCGACATGGATGGGAAGGTGTGTACTTTCATGACTAAGGATTGTAACAAAGGAATTCAGGAAAATTCATAGTATTGACTATGTTGAAACCTTTTTCGCCGATTACAATGTCGAAGTCTGTTAGATTTTCAATTGCCATTATCACATATTGTGACTATGTGATATGACAAATGGATGTCAAACGACTTTCTTTAAATGGAAAGATTATTAAGGATGTGTAGAGTACACAACCCGAATAGTTTGTCGATCCAAGAAACTCTAATAAAGTATGCATGTTGCAAAGATCCATGAGATGGATTGAAGCAAGCTTCAAGGAATTGGAATCTTCGTTTTGATGAATTGGTCAAAGAGTTTGACTTCATCAAAGAACAAAGATGAATCTTGTGTATGCATGAAATTCGGTGGGAGCGTAATATTATTTCTATTGTTTTATTACAATGATATCTTACTCATTGGAAAACAAGTTCCGACACTTAAGACTGTTAAGTCTTGGTCAAGGAAAGGTTTCTCAATGAAAGATATGGGTGAAGCCGATTACATCCTTGGCATCAAGATCTATAAAGATGGATCTAGAAGGATAAATTGGTTTGAGTCAAAGTGTTCACATTGACAAGATTCTTAGAAGAGCTCTAAGAAGAGTAGCTTGTCAATGGGTCATGGTATTTCTCTTAGCAATATTCATTGTCTTATGACAAGCGATGAGCAAAAGGGAATGAATGAAGTTCCATATGCTTTGCGGCACTTGGATCTATCATGTATGCCATGATTTGTACTAGACCCGGCATCTCATATGCTCTAAGCATGATGAGTCGATACCAATCTGATCCTGTGATGAGAACCATTGGATGGCAGTCAAGATGTTCCTTAAGTACTTAAGAAGAACTAAGGATACGCTCTTGGGATTTGAAAGATTGGAAGTTAATCTTGTTGTAAGGGTTACATAGGTGCTAGCTTCCAAACTAACAAAGTTATTTTAAAATCGCAATTAGGATTTGTGTTTATACTTATTAGAGGTGCGGTTTTGATTGGAAGAGTTCAAAGGCAGAAATTGTAGTCGATTCTACTACTAAGGCCGAATTTTGGCAACATATGATGTGGCTAAAAAGAGGCAGTTTGGATAAAAAGTTCATTAGTGTTTTGGAAATGTTCCAAGTATCAATAATCGGTGAAACTTTTGTTATGACAAATAGTGGTGCCACTTGTGCAAACAATGGAACCAAGGTCACAACAGTGATCCAAACACTCACTTAGACGTTCTTCAAGGAATTCATAAAGAATGAGAAGACGTTAAAATATACAAAGTATCAACCGATGATGACATAAGGGATTCACTTACAAAGACCCTCGCACAGGCGGAACCATGATGGTCATGTTAGATCCATGAGTATTCGATACAAAAATGGAGCCTAGTGCAAGTGGGAGGCTTGTTGGTGTAATGCCCTAGGCTTTAGTTATGTTTAAGCTTGAAAATCGTTATGTATCATCTTTATCGTTTATGTTTATTATTTGATTATTATATAGTTTGCATATTTATTGTAATAATCTCCGTCCCTAATTATTAAGAAAATAATTAGTATAATTGTCAATGGATAATCATATGATGATTATATGCATAGAGATGCACATTGAAATTATGGGTACTTGTTAGAGAACAAGTGACCGGACTTGACCGTATGAGATTTATGTCATGGTCAAATGTCATAAATCTCATAAGGTTACTTCATTTAGTCCCTAGACCTGAGATTATCATGACCTTACATATGATGAAAAGTTATGTTTGATTTTAGTCAAACGGTATCTTAACACGATATCTATAAAAGGCTATCTTTGGCATGATCGAGATTCATGATGGGAAGGATGATAAGTCAAGATGGAATTTGTCCCTCAAAAGAGAGATGTTTTGCTTGGGCCCCTCGATGAGTGATAATGATGAAAGCGTGTGGCCACACCCCAATATGATTGGACTATCATTATACTCAAGATCGAGAAAGCATTGAACAAATACAAGTTGACGTGGACCATGACTTGTGTTCAATATAACATTGTGAGACAAAGGGAGAAATGGAAGTGTACCATTGGAAACGTGAACTCTTACGTTGTGTTATTTGGAGTGGACATAATGGCTTGCTAGAGTCCGCTTATGTCTTATGAGGGTCGATATGATCGGACTCATTGCCAACATAATATAATCCTATTGGGTCACACACAAATAGAATGAGTTGGTTGAACCAAGGGAAGAATGATTGAGAGTTTCTGTATTTGGCAACTTATGTCACGCGACATAACTAGCCACGGCTAGTTATGTCACGCGACATAACTAGCCACTGGCTACTTATGTCGTGCGACATAACTAGCCACGTACGCTTTTTTGATGTACTGTTCTCCTAATTCGATTAGGAAACATATTTACACTAAAGTAGTATAAATATGTGAGTCACATTGGCAACCCTAGATACGGCCGAAATTTTCAAGGGAAAATCATAACAAAAATACTCTCAATATTCTTCCATAAGTTTTAGGAATCTAGCAATTCCCAACCCGAGAATTGTTCTTGACATTCATATTTGTGTGGATTACCAAAAGAGGGTCATAGTTTTGTTCAAACAAATCAAAGACCTAGAGTTCAAATCTGAAGATCCAAAGGAGTTAAAGATTCAAAGATTTGAAGATCAAAAGTTTGTGATTACGAATCACATAATTATCCGTTCGATAGCTCAAGACCGGAAAGCAATTTAGGTTGGTAAATTCTATCTCATAGCAATTCAATGGATAATCATATAGAACGGATCTTAGGGCTTGGGTTTTGTGTTAATTTTATGCTTAATTCTGCTGCGCATGGACCCATAAAACCCAACAACAGTTAGGTATAGCAACAGTGGCTTCTCCTCATGGGGAGGACAGAGAATCGGAGGACTCACAAGGTATGCTTTTATTTTTTCAAAGGCATCTTGGCATTCTGAGTTCCATTCGATGTCGGCGTTCTTCTTCATCAGTTTGAAGATTGGCTCGCACATAGAGGTCAATTGGTTGACAAAGCGGCTGATATATTGCAGGCGGCCCATGAAGCTTTTCACCTCTGTCTGAGTTTGCGGTGGTCTCATTTCGATGATGGCCTTGATCTTTTGAGGATCAACCTCGATGCCTCTCTCGGTGACCATGTATCCCAAAACCTTGCCTCGGCTAACCCCAAATGTGCATTTGGCAGGGTTAAGCCTCATTGAGTGTTTTCGGAGGCGATTGAAGAATTTTCTCAGGTCTGTGAGGTGTTATCCGTCTGATCCCTTTGAGTGGATGATCATGTAATCGACGTACACTTCGATCTCTTTGTGGATCATATCGTGGAAGAGGGCGGTTGCTGCCCGTTGGTAGGTAGCCCCAGCGTTCTTTAGTCCGAACGACATTCTTTGTGTAGCGGTAGGTTCCCAGGGGTTGTGAAAGTTTGTCTTTTCTTGGTCTTCTTCGGCCATCTTGATTTGATTGTAGCCAGCAAACCCGTCCACGAAGGACTTGACTTCGAAATTGGCTGTAGTGTCTACCAACATGTCGATGTTGGGTAGTGGAAAATCGTCCTTGGGACTTGCTTTGTTGAGATCTCGGAAGTCCACGCAACAGCGTACTTTTCCATTGGCCTTGGTGACCGTGACGATATTGGAGAGCCATGTGGGGTACTCGATCACCCTGATGAAGCCGACACAGAGCATTTTTTCGATCTCCTCTTTGACTTGTAAAGACCATTCTGGCTTGATTCAGTGTAGCTTTTGCTTGATGGGCTTAGCCTCGGGATTCAAAGGGATCCGGTGCTCTACAATGTTAGGATCTAATCCGGGCATGTCTCGGTAAGACCAAGCGAACACGTCCACAAACTCTTTGAGCAGTGCAGTCAATGCGTCTTGCTCTGTGCCGGTGAAGAAACTTCCGATTTGCGTCTCTTTTGGCTCTTCAGCAGTTCCCAAATTCACTTTGGTTAAAACCTCCTCGACAGCTTGGGCCCGGTTTTTCTCTCGTTTGACAACATGCTTAAAGATGTGCTTAATGTATTGTTCGTTTAATGTGTCTGCTTCTTTATCAAGTGAATCGTTATTAACTGTTTGTGTGTTAGTTAATTTATCAGTTGTTAAAGATGCAATGAGAGGATACTCGGAAAGATCGAAGCATTCATTAAGAGCATACGGGAATACATTATTGGCAATGAGTTCGTAATCTTCTGGCGTGAGGCCATCAGATGACTCGAGAGACTCAAATTCAAAGATAATGGACTCAGGATGAGTTTTGACACTAGACTCTAGGACTCGAGGGTCAGACCAAGTTATTCGATCATGTCCTTTTTCTTTGGCGGTGGGTCGGAGAAGGTGGCCCGGTTATTGAGTGGCAATGAGCTTGATAGGAGATGGGGCTTGAAGGGCTTTATGTCACCGTTCCCAATCATTGCTATCACGGAGTTATCGAAACAAAATCGATTAGATCCGGCATCTCGATTTCTTCTTTGAAGAGCAGGTGGAGCGGTGGCTCGTCCCAAGCATCGTCTGCGAGTCTTTTGCTTTTGTCTTGGGCATTACTAGCTCGAATGCGGACTCGTCCCGTTTGTTGAAGGCATGAGTGTTGACGAGAGAGTTTTCGAGTTCTTACGCCAAAGAGGGAGTTTTCCCGAACCAAAATTCGTTGTGAATAGTGGTGGTCATGGATCCCGTAGAGGCGGTGCGTCGAGAAATGCTCTTCGGATGGGATTTGGCTTGAGGCCTGCGAATCTTGCCGAGGTTACTGTGGAGCTTGTCCATGGTTGTAGGCCGGCTTTGTTTGGCGGCGATCGGCTCTGTTCCCTTTCTGGATCTTCTTCCAAGTTGCCGGCCTTCTTTGTGAAGTACTTGTTCATGTCGAAGCTGTAAGGACGAAGATCGTAGATTGCGTGTACGCCTCTTTTGTTATCTGCGAAGCATTTTCGTGCAGCTCGCTTGTCCTCCGCAATTTGTTCGGGAGTAGGAGAGTATCCCAGGCCGTGCGGGGTATTACGTTCTTTGATATTGATGATACATTGAGTGCCACGATGGCGTTTTCCCAAACCGAGCCCCGGGATGTAGTTCATGTGCTTCATCATTTTCATCGGGGGAGGGATCTTGTCCCAAATCAAAGGCAGGTCTATGTGGCACACTTGGGCCTTTGGGCTTTCGATGGTGAACCCTGTTAGCATCATGCCATCATCGTCGGGTTTGATCTCTAAGACCGGGACGCCGTTTGTGTCGGTCCTTTCGTTGACTATGCTATCACCATAGATGATGGTAAGATCTGTTCCTTGGACGAACTTTACGCACTGATGGAGAGTGGATGCCACCCCATTGATCTGGTGTAGCCAAGGGCGTCCCAAAATGGCAGTGAATGTGATCGGGATGTCGATGACTTGGAAATCCGTTGGGACCATCTGCTTTCCGAACCACAAATTCAAGGTGGCTATTCCCAAGACTGGGCGGGATGTTGAGTCGTATGCCTTGATTGCCTGAGTCGAGGGCTTTAGATCAGTTGCTTTGATCCCTAGCAAATCCATCATTTTGGCTGGAAGGACGTTCATGGATGATCCCCCATCTACCAACACCCGTGGTAGACGACGCTCGTCCAACCGAATCAACTGTAGAGGCTCGTTGTGGTCGGCCCCAAATTTTGGAAGGTCGAGCTGTGAAAGTGATGATGTTCTTTGTAGTTAACATTGCCAATCATACGGCTGCTTCATCAGGTGTCTTGTGAGGGGAACCATGGTCTGGGCCAGGCTTTCTTCCAACTTGAGCTTGTGCGGGTAAGATGAAGTGAGTAAGGACCAGAGTGAGATGTTGGCCTGAGTGCACTTGAGCTGTGTTCGGACAGGATCTTCAGCCTTTGGGTCCAAGGTTTCGGCTTCTTTGGCATAGGGTCCCTTTTCAGTTCGTGGCTCAGGTATGGCTGGCCTTTTGTCTGTCCGTGGAGGATTCACTGGGATTTGGCCGGAACGTGTCGAACGTTCACCTCTGGACTTATGGTTTTGCTTGTCTCTCCCGTTTACGTAGTGGGAGGAGCTCGATTGGCGTAAGGCCGGAGGCTGCGCATTTCAATTCGTTCACCGTCATAGCCTTTCTTGAAGCATCAATAGTGGCTTTGAGATCTTCCCAAGACGGGGTTGGATTATGCGGACCTTCGGGCCTTCGATGGCGGTGCGAAGCTCGTCCCAGTGATCATGGAGTAGACATTTCCATGGCCTTGTGCGAAGCTAGGCTTCTTTGGAGTAGATGACATAGTAGTCAAACTTTCTGAGGGTTCTCAAGGGTTCCGACTGTGGGATCACCGGATTCATACCTCTTTTTCAGTTTTTGCTGAGAAGATAGCTTCTTCTTTCTTCGAGGACGGCCCTCATTCATTTCATCCTGGAATTCCATTTCCAGACAAGCACTGCAATCGCAGACGTCCCACCAGATGTGTTCGTTGTTCGGCGGTGGTACCGAGACCTCAAGAGGCTGGATGGGCAGGCTTTCCTTTGGAAGGTCTTGTGGCCTTACGTCATAACTGCATGGCTCGTATGAGGGTAACAGGTTGACTTCTGGGAAACAATGAGAGATGTTAGAGGCTGTAGGAGCAGTCATGACTTGGGAAGCCCCAGGTAGTTGGGTGGCTAATGTTCCGAAGTGGTGCATGGCACCTTCGATCCAGGCTTGTTGCTCACCTTGGCGTTTCTCAATAGCCATGAGGACCTGCCAAACTTCTTCCAATGTTGGGAAATTTCTTGGGGGTAAGGTCCCGTTTTCATCGTTGTTATCCACTGATTTGGCCATGGGGAGTTGACGGATTGTCCTGGTGACAGAGCTGGGAAGGAGGTAGGACCTTGCTGTTTTGACAGCAGGAGGCGGGTTCCAGGTACTCTCGACCACTCTCTGTTAGCTGGAGGGGGTGACGGGCAAGGTTTAGACACAGGAATGGCCTAACGGGATAAAAGGGGAAAAGCTCACGTGGCATGCGGTTTCCATTTCTTTTATTTTTTTTTTGTTGTTTTAATTTTACTTAAAACATGTTTTCTCAGAATCCTAGGTAGGTTGGAAAAGATTGCTCTTCTTTTTCGCAACTATGCTAGATCCAGGTCGATGGACACCATACTGTCAAGCGCGCTATAAGCCCCTCGTTTTGCACACAGTATTTCGACGTCCCGGGGTGGACAACCCTGGGCGAGGGTCCTATAGTGCAAGCGGTTTCCACCGGCCTAAAGAAAAATCGAACCTAAGGACCGAGCTGTCATGTTCGTTTTGATGCGTTAGCCATGTGAATAGTGAACCGAGCCGACCGCTAAGTCAAGATCGAGTCAAAGTTCGGCATGACCTCTCTTTACCTTGCTTGCGCAAGGGATGCATGACGTTAGGCGTTAGGCTGGTCATATTGTCATGGGCGACGTATCAAAGGCGTGATGACATGGTGTCATGTGAGCATGGATGTATATCCGGGACGGAACATCGTGCAGGTGTAGCTTGAAATCAAGATCGGGTCAAGATTTTAGCATGACCTTTCATCGCTTTGCTTGCGCAAGGGATCTTGAGTTTCGAGCCTTGACTCATAAAAATGGCCGGCATGGTATATGTATCCAGTGCCGTATGACACGGGTAGGTAAAAACCAACCGAGTGCGGACAGAGTGTGACTCAAGACTCAAACGTGCGGGGTTGACGCTTGGCTAGGATGGGATGTTTGGAATGATCCCGTGCGCGTCGAGGCCTAGGAAGACCCAACTGACCTGGCAACCAGAGACCACTCCGGGTTGAGGGTTGTAGTGTGCGGTGTATCCGAGGCGGCCGGTGCGCGTAGCGTGCGGTGTAACCGAGGCAGCAGTGTGAGTAGAGTGCGGTGTAACCGAGGCAGTAGTGCGCGTAGTGTGCGGTCTCTAAAATTCTTTTTCTGAGTAAAACAGAAGTTTTTTTTTTTGAAGAATTTTAAATGTATGCACAGATGTATATTGATGCATTTTTTTGTATTTTTATTTTTTTTGTAAAATAAAAACGAAGCACGTGCACACACGCACAACATTTAAAGAAAGGGGTAAAATGAAAGTTTGACCCTCATCATCGTTTTAAAAATCTTTTGTTTTGTTTAAAAGTTTTTAAAACAAAATTCTCCCCAGCGGAGTCGCCAACTGAAATTACCCGGATTCGAGAGGCAGCGACGGATCGCGCCCCGGCATCTGGCATCTTTCGCGTTGGAGCGGTTTTGTCTCGCCGTTTGTTTTCGCATTTGTAGAGTCGCCACGCCGTTTTTATTAAGCCCAAAACATTGAAAAAGGGCATCAGTTTAAAGATAATTTTAAACTGTTTTTGTGTGATGAGATTTTGAGTTCGGAGGTCAGATGACTCCTCGGGAAGAGAATATTAGAATATTAGAGCTCACCCGAGTCGCCTCGTAAAACGAGTGTTTCGGATATCCCTAATATCCTTTAAATGTTGTGTGTGTGTGTGTGTGCTTTTAAAAATGTATGCTGTATCGGATGTCTACATTGTATGCTATGTATGGAAATGTATTGAAATAGTAATGGAAGGAAGCCTTACCAATGTTGGTTCGTGTCTGTCTTCCGCTGAGGAATAGTGTTTGGGGTCGGAGTAGCGTTCGGTACGGATCGGGATTGCTTCGGGAGGGACCGGTTGTACGCGGACGAGTTTCGGCATGAAGTTGATGTTGCGAGGCTGCGTTCGGGCGGAGGTTCGGCGTGCGTGGGGATCGGCCAGGATCACTCGGGCGGAGGTTCGGCGTGCGTTGAGGTGGCGAGTCACTCGGGCGGAGTTTCGGCGTGGTTTGGGATCGCCGATTTGACTCGGAAAGAGCCGGGACACCGTGGAAAGACCGACGAGGCCTCGGAGTACCACGAGGGGCCTCGAGTACCTCGAAAGTGCCTCGGGGCGTCGCGGGAGCGTCGCGGGGGCGCTCAGGGAGGCTTCGGAGCACCACGAGGGGGCTCGGAAGGCCTCGAAAGGATCCGAAAGGGGCCGGGAATGCCTCAGAAGGACTTAGAGGGGAAGCCAGAAGGCCTAGGAAGGAAGAGAGAAGTGGGAGGTGTGTGAAAATGAGGAGGGGGAGCCCTCTATTTATAGTGCCAGATTTGGTGTAAAGAGGTCCGTACGGACCTCCTTGGTAATCCAGACTTTTGATTTTCCTCGATTTGAGGGAATCTGTGATGATGGAGGAATATATGCAATTATGATGTTCCCTGTGCAATAAGGTCCGTACGGACCAAGTTGACATGCAAAGAGGTCCGTATGGACCAACTCTGCAGGGGGGTAATCATTTTCCCCGGGATTTGAGGGAATATTGTGGACTTTAAGAGGATTCAGTAATTATTAAAGCAAAGAGGTCCGTACGGACCATTATTGCTTTTCCAATTTCCTGAAAATTCCCAAAAGGTCATTTTGTCCCTTTTTATCCCAGAAAGGCTCCTCCCTTGGTTTGGCTGGGGGTTTTGAGAGGGTTTTGAGTGCCAGAAGTCGTCGAGACTGCGTTGATGAGTCTGCGGTGTTTCCCGTGTGTTTGAAAGGGGGTGATCCAGATTGGGGTACTTACACTTGCAAGTGAGTACCTGGAAGCAAAATCGAAGACATACAATAAGCCAGCAGCCAAAGCTAGTGCTACAGATTTCATGAAAAAAGATTTCCGGCCTTTGAAAAATGTTTGGAACGCCATCCTTGAATTTTAGACCACAATTTGTCCCGTATTAAGGGGCTTCCAACCACCTAAGATACAAGAAATTGCTGTTTGAATGGCACTGCTAATATTAGCACCGAAGAAAAAATACTTGATTTAAAAGGTGGTTTAGGTGAGAAATTGTTATTTTATTTAAATAAAATTGATAAAAGGGTA
>JAFEMH010000934.1:0-27500 GCA_022495995.1 Adenophora triphylla var. japonica
ATTACACAATAATTACGCTGACTCTGTAGAATTCATAACCAGAAAAAGGCATCGATAACAGAAGTTCCATTCAATAAAAAAAAAAAAACAACAACAGAAGTTCCCATTTCAAACAAGAAGTCCAAATTGGAATGAAACAGAAGATACATGATTGAAAATGAAAATAGAGATCTAAGAACTTAACTAATTGTCAGTTCACAACTTTCGCGATATGAATCAAGTCAGAGAATATATTGATGCTATAAAAGGTTACGTATTTCATACGAGAATGTATATCTCTACCTTAACTCAAAATACTTACGGCCTCTGAGAATTTGTCCCCACACCTTTAACATGAGATTAGGTCCACTGAATAACATTCTATGATTAGAGCAAGTACTGCCCCAATCTTCACAACCATGTTTTGAATATTCAACTTTCCAGTAACAGAAAAGGAATATTATGAAATAAGCCCCTCAATCCTCAATCACCATATTCTCGAAAACTGAAAAGAATCAGAATAAAACACCAAACACAAGATGCCAAAAACAAGGAAAGTGAAAGGAAGGGAAGGAAAGAAAGATGGCAAAAAAGAAGTAAGGATAAATCTCATTTTCATGGACAAGATTTCAGAAGATATCTAAGATCTGGTTCTCTTAGGAAGAAAAAAAAGAAGAAGATAGGGGTAAAATAAAACAAACATAAAGAAACAAAACTAATGTGCCTAGGACCATCTTAGAGAATGAGACAATTGTTTTGATTTTGTGCCTAAAGAAAAATAACCAGAAAATTATGAACATATTTACTGATCCAAGAATCAGAAAACAAGAATTGCATCCCAGATCATGTCCATATCCAAGGATGGCATTCTACTAAGCTGAACCCCTTCAATATGATCCGATGACATTATTTCTGTACTCTTCTTATTTTTTTCATTCATACCCTCTTTTCTTGTTGACCTTGAGTTTTCAGATAACTTGACTTCTGCTTCCGCTGCTGCTGCTGGTGCTAAATCATTGTTTCCTTTTTGCCCCCAGTCACCTTGAGATATGGCTTTGCAACTTGGCTTCGAGGAAGGGCAGCTGTAGTACCATTTACTGAATTGGCCTTAAGTTGATGCTTTAGATCAGGGAAATTCAAATACGCGTAATCACCCTCTTAGTATATAGGCTGCTGTGTCATAGGCATAAGCTGCTTCCTCAGCAGTGTCAAAAGTTCCCAACCATACCCTTGTCCGGTTTCTTGGTAACCGAATTTGACCACCCATTTTCCCCCAATGCCTTTGCCTCACTCCTCTAAACAACTTCCCCGGTGAACTGACTGATGTGAAACAGGGTTTTGGATTTGGAGGCTTGTTGGCTTTTTCTTCTCCCGGTGTATTTCATTGGCTGTGTTTTTGTAGTACTTAGCCAGTAGTCACCAAAGCCTTTGGATTGGTACTTGGCTAAATTCTGATGGTAATTTTGAGCCAATCTGTCCACTGCAGACCTGAGACTGAGGTTGACTGAGTTGGGGCAGAGGGAAATAAAGGGGTTTTGTCGAGACGGAGAGGGGTTCATTCAAGAGAAAGGCTTAGATTTGGGTGTTTTGTGGGGGTGTTGGTGGAAGGGGATGCAGGTGGTGGTTAGTGGTTGAGTTGTGGGAATGTTTCCAAGAAAATTCAGGGGAATGCAGCTTTGAGATTCAACATGCAGCTAGCAGAACTCAAACTATCCGGCGAAGTGGAAGAGAAGGGAGGAGATTTTAAGCTACTACTCGCCACCACCACCGCCATCACCGCCATGGTCATGAGAGGGGATTATTCCAAATATCAGAAATCTGCGAAAAACGGAGATCCTCTCTTGCCATGTCTTGTTGCATGAAGGTTTCCATCTTAAGAAACTCATTCTCCCATGCCCATAAGTAATGTGAGGCACTAAGGTAGGCAGAGGAAAACCAAAAAGGGGGAGGAACAAATGAAATATACAAAATGAAGGCCTTATATCTCTCTCTCTCTATATATATATATATGATTTATATATCTAACTCCCACGTCATCTTTAGTTGGTTAGTATTATAAAAATAAAGGGCACATACATTGTGTTCTTAAAGGTCAGATTTACAAGTTCAAGGACTGAAGAGAGGGGGAGTAAAAGGCTCATTTCGTGCTTGCCATTCATTGATGCTCTTTGAGTGGCCAATAGAGGGAGTGACAACTCATCAAGTTTTTATGGGTTCTAATATTTGTTTTATTAAACTTGGTGTATATTCTTATTCGACAGTGACAATTAAAGATTTGAGAAAAACGTAGCTTTTACTTTTATTTTTGCACATTGTTGGGTGATTGTTTATGTTTTGATCATGTGGACTGGTGTCCCATGCTCCCCACTCTTCTAATTTGTCCCCTTTTGCTTTTCTAATCCAATTATTTTATAAACTATGATCAAGACATGCTAAGCAGCTTTCTATCTGTGTATTTTATTATATAATTAAGAATGTAATGGAACAATAATGAAATCACCCAAAGTGAAACTTTGAAAGAGAATTACTATGTTATGAGGAAAATATTTACTCCATCTCTCCCAAACAAATAGTAAACTCTTTTTAATTTTTAATTTTTTTAAATCAAGTCACATTTCTTAAAAAAATAAAAAAAATAACAGATAGTTGTTATATAATTTCATAAATGTTGAAACAAATAATATGACATACTTTAAAGAGCTTAATATTTATAAGCAATGTGAAGTGCTACATGTTTGCAAGGATTCCACGAACTTAATTTCAAAAAAGGATAATGCAGGGCTCCTGTAGGGTGGTGTAACTGAACATATGAATCTGTTAGGTTTGGATCCTGGCTTTAGAGAAGAAAAGGGATGCTAAATGGGAAGAGGTTTGGTGAAAAATCAGAAGGAGTTTACTGGTGAGAGTGCGGCCGCGCTAGTGGAGGTGCAGCGACCGCGCTTGAGTTGGACGAGAGAATGAAGCTTGGCGAAATCCATTCGTCTTCGCAGCGACCGCTTGGCTAGATTGTGTCTTGCTTACGACGGCGCTCATAAGAGGAGGATTTTACACGGCAGATTTTGTTTCACTATTTTGATTAGAACTCTTCTTAATTTTGATTTAGGAGCACTCCTTGTATAACTATATAAACATAGATACGACCTAGAACATATTGTAGTGTGTGTATGCAACATATTAGAAGGTGTCTAATACATATTGAAGCCCAGCAATTGCCCCGGACGTAGTTCATGTGTTGAATGATACCGGGTAAACAACTCTGTAATGTTCTTGTGTGTGTGATTCTTTCATTATTGTGCTTGTGGCGGTGTGTTGATTTCTTGTCCTAGGTGCAGCGGGGTACCACAATTCCACGACAAGCCCAGTATCGAGCTGGATTCCCGGAGGATTCCAAAGTTTCATTAGTTGTTGATTTTTTTTTTTAATCGCGTTCTTGGGGATTTTGGTGAAGCGATCGGATGAAGAACTCGATCGAGAAGTTCGGCGGTGTGAATTTCACGTTTTGGAGAGACGAAGTTGAAGATTACGCTTTGTGTAAGGATCTTGTGGCATAAACCCTTGAAGGAAAAGCTCGAAGACATGTCACAAGATGATTGGGAGACGTTAGATCGGAAGCGTTAGGAGGCGGTGAGGAGTGTGCTCTGGCGGCGACGTTGCACGGAACGCAGTATGGAGGCGAAGACAACGGTGGAGTTGCTACAGCAACGGCATCGGACATTGTATGAGAAGCGAGTCGAATATCAATAAGGTGCATTTGATAAAGAGGTTTTGCGAACGCGAAGAAGATGTCGAGAGGGCGAACGGCGGCGGAGTCATATCGGCAATTTGAAAGGTATGGTGGACCCGATTGAAAAGTGTTGATATTACTTTCTCCGATGAAGTGCTAGCTTGTTTTCTACTAAAATCATTGCACGATAGTTGGGAGGTTGCACTTGTCTGACGGATTAGTAAACCAGCTGGCATTGAGTGTATACGGAGGTTAGAGATCTCATCCTTGAAGGAGTTGCGAAGGAAAGAAAAGGAGAATCTTTCGTAGATGGGGCTGCACTTAGGGTGGAGAGAAATAGGGGAAGGACCTAGAAAAAGGGGAAAAAGGTCGGAGTGCTTTACAAATTGTGGCGAATTTAAGTCCATATCGATTATGTTTACATCTAGGGTAAAGATGGTGGTGCTGCGTGGTGGATGATGGTGGAAATGTAGTAATCTAGGGAGGGCGGTCCGGGTGTGATTGGGTGTTGGATTGGAGCTTATTTGTCATGTGCTAGTGGGGATGCGGGAAGCTGTCAGTATGAGCGGTACTGCTTCGGAAACTTTGGGGTTGTCTATCTTGAGTGATGAATTCGGCCATTGAAGGTCGAGAGTAAGGGGATGTGATGATGAAGACACCTAATGCGAGGTACATTTCTGACTACCACTGTGGCGTGATGCGTATGTTCAGGATTGAGGAGAGAGGGTGATTTACGTAGGACAACTGACTTTGACGAGTGAAGGGTATGGTGTTTGCTTTCGTTGGTGGGTCTTGGGAAGTCACGAAAGGGGGCTAAAGGTAAACAGGTAGCTCGTGGGGTTAAAGGGGAAGATGTTGTACTCTACCCCTGCAAATGTCGAGTGTTGCGTTCCGGTGGGAAGCGAAGGCTTAAGAACCGGCAAACTGTTGGTGTAAAAGGGGAGACATCAAGAAACGGTATGTTGAGGAGAGAAGACCTGAGATTTGATCGACGTGGTGTGGAAGTCCAGGTGCCTACTAGAGAGCGTGAAGAGTGTGATCGAGGCCAAAAGCGAGGCCGATGCAGAAGCTTGAGGTGTGTCCAAGTTTTGAGGGAAGCATTGCGAGGAAGGGTGGGTGCGGAGGGAGAATGCGAGTAAGTTAGACTTTGCGAGGAAATCAGTGAGGTAGAAGGCGATTTGGGGAGGCAAGAGAACAATCCTAACAGCGGAGAGGTTGAAAACGTCGCTTGGTTTCAACTGCGCCTTGAGTAACTTGGAGGAGGGAGGTTCGGTAGTGTCAGCTTGATATGGATGGGGAAATGTGTTCGAAGGTCTTTTACTACGTGGTGGGAGTTGAGTAGGGTGTTTCTATGTTTGTTAGTTTAGTCTCACAGGTGGGGAGATTGTTGGGTTTGGATCCTAAGCACCCAAAGGAAGAAAAGGGATCTAAGTCGGAAGAGTTGGTGAAAATCAAGAAGGAGTTTAATTCGGAGCGAGGGCGGCGCGGCTGGTGGGAGGTGCGCGGCTTGCGCAGTTGGACGTAGAATGAATGACTTGGCTTGGCGAAATCCATTCGTTAACGTGGCCTCGGCTTGGTGTCATGTTGCTTGGTGTCTTCGCAGCTCGCCGCTAAATGCAAGGAAGGATTTTAACATGGCGAATTTTGTTTCCTATTTTGATTAGAACTCTTCTTAAATTTTTGATTTAGGGCCTCCTTGTATAACTATATAAGCATAGATACGACCTAGAACATATTGTAGTTGTGGCAGCATGTGACATATTAAAAGGTGTCTCCCACATACATATTGGCTTGTGCAATTGCCCCAGGAGCGTGAGTTCGTGTGTGTTGAATGAGCCAGGGTAAACAACTCTTGTGTTCTTGTGTGTGTGATTGATTCTTTCATTGTGCGTGTGGGTGTGTTGATTTCTTGCATTTTGATTCAGTTACGCGGGGAGCAACGCGAATTTCACAACGAGAATCAGTTTACATATCTAGAGAGGCATGGAATATGTTCTTTATCGTTGAATTTAACACCTGCTCACCTTTGCCCTAGCTACAACTTTTAAATATTTGCCATCGTCACATTTTGCGTTACCAATCACATGACTCGTAACTCCATAGCGTCTGCGTTTTCATTAAAAAAATTATTTATATTAAGAATTAGATTTTCACAATCTCTCCCTCCACCCTTATACTTTGGCTGATCACAGCCGCCACCGCCCACCACTTGTTTGATCAGCATAACGTTTGCACCTACCCGAGTCATTACGCATCCTTGCAGCCTACTATAAGATGGTCAAAAAAAAAATTAATCATTTTAAATTTATTTTATAACAAGACAGCCCCCGCTCCCTTTCCCATGCCCCCCGCTCACTGCCCTCCGCCGCCCACCATTTGCCCCCGCCCCGAGGCGGGTACAAAAAAATTAATCATTTAAATTTATTTTTACCGGCACTTTCCACCCACCCCTGTGCCAGTCGGCCCCCTTACCGCCAGCCGTCAAAAAAATTGGTGAAATAGCTCATTTAAATTTATTTTTAATAACTCCACTCCCACCTCGAGGTTAAAAAATATTTTTTTTTATTTTTAAAATTATATTTTAACAATTCCTCGCTCTAACTCTCAAACAATTTTTTTTATTTATATTAAAATTATCTTTTTAACAACCTCCTCACCACCCCACCAACCACTAAACGCCCTTCCCTGACGTGATCAAACTTTTCTTTTCAATTACTCAATTAAATTAATTTATTTTTTAACAACTCCCCACTTCCAACTCAGCCTACTCTCGGCCACCCAACCCTACCCCAGCACTCACGGCTACCCACGACTAAAGCCCCTTACCTACCTACGCCCCCTATCCCCCATCACCATCCTAGCCTTATCCATCATTTTATCCTTTATATTTCCCCCATCTTACCCTATTACTACCCCTATCTGCTATCCACCACCTACCCACCTACCCGCCTACCCACCCACCTCACCCCTACTAATCCCCACCTCCTACTCTACCACCCACCTCCATCATCCTACCCCGCACACTTATCACTTTCAACTTATATCTCAAATTGTATTTTAATGGTCAAAAAATATTTTCATGTGAACAAATTTTGAAAAGTATTTTTAAAACTGTCTAACAGTATTTAGAAAACGTGTTTATCTCGTTTTTCAACGAAAATATTTTATTGTAGAGAATCGATTTTCGCGCAAGTTATTTTACGTGCCGATGAAGCATGATCAGAAAGTTATTTTACACGGCGGAAGCAATCGAGGCTGAAAGTGGTAGTGGGTTTAGGGTGAACCAATGTCGAAAGATCAACACTCACAATTGAAGACTTTTCTGCATGTGCACTTAAGGTAAAGGTAGTTGAAGATCTAGGGCCTGAACATTATAATGTTTAGAAGCTAGAAGGGCCAGGGATTTTGGTGATAATTAGGCTCGGTTTGTTTGTTTGGGAAAAAATGTTTCTTTACAAAAATATTTTCTCAGTTTTGAGTGTTTATTTAGCGTCGAAAAAATGGAGAAAATGTTTTTGAAAAATATATTTGCCTTTCTAAGTAAATTGATTTACTAATTTTTTAAGTAAAATATTTTTCGAAAATTGGTAACACTCTCACATACACCCACGTTATCCACGCGACCACCCCTGACTTATCCTACCTTATCCCTTACGTAATGCATACCCACTTCCCATCGAGTAAAAAAAAATCATTTAAATTTATTTTTAACAACTCACCCAATCCACTCACCTACTCTATGCCTTTGACCCATCGAGTGAAAAAAATTAATCATTTAAATTTATTTTTAACAACTCCTCCCCCAACTCCTCCACCAAATTCCCCCACCATTTTAAATTTAGTTGGGTAAAAAAAATAATCATTTTCCGGAATAAAGTTTGCTGATTAAATTTTAAAAAATGGAGGTCGGGTGGCGGGAGTGGTGAGTGGATTGGGGAGAGTTGTTAAAAATAAATTTAAAATGATTAATTCTAACTTTTTTAGGGGGAGACAATTGTGGCAGTGGGGTGGAGTGGTGATTGTGAGAAAGGGGTTATTGGTAAAAATAAATTTAAAATGATTGGTATTTTTGACTCGACGGGGGAAGTGGTGTGGTGGTAGGGGTGGGGGTGAAGGTGATGGGGTGATTGGGGGTAAATAAATTTATAGTCAACTCAATCGAATATTTTGAAAAATATTTTCCTTATCAAACAGTTGAAAAGTGTTTCTACATTTTAAACACATTTTTTCCCGATTTCGTCGAGAAAAATATTTTACAAAATTATTTTTCGAAAAATGTTTCTGTTAACGTGCAACGGATGTATAGAGAGTGTTGCAAAAGCACATCTGTCTATTTCATTATAACACTCCGCTGATCAGGAAAAATGGAACATAACTATAATATCCTTTGCTGGTTATGTCTAACATTTTTCCTAATTATTAAAAAAAAAAAAACTCATTTTACATAACATCAACTCATTAACTGCTCTTCCTCTTACCTTTGTATCGACCAGACCATTCGTCTCCCCAAACAAAGTGCTAACATTAAATTAATAGATGCTAATACTAGTAATTTGACAAATGGGCATGTCCCCAACATCAAGAGATGGGCCATCCAATGATTGGTCAATATATAATGGTAATTAATTAGACAAAAAAAAAAAAAAAAGATTAGTGTAGTTAGCAAAGGTCACATTATATCAATGTTATCATCAACATGATTATTAGATTAAAAAAAGAGAAAATTTGTTTCACAAGTATGAGTTAGCTAGGGAAGGGAATAATACCATTAAAGAAAAAGAGGGATCCATAGCCATAGGCATGAGAACAGGTATTCCTTATTTGGCTTTTGTTATAGGCAAGCACATTACCAACTCTTGATCAAACTAAACACTTTACAAAAGTTAATGACTCATTTTGTGCTTAATATTCCCATTGTTTTGTCATTGCAGTTATCTTAAGCTATCTCTCTTAGACCTCAACATCTATCCCATTCTCCTAAACCCCCTCCCCACCACCCCCTCCTTTGAATGATTTGATTTATTTGGCTATTTCTATCCAATTTTAAAAATTGTTATTGATTCAACATCAGAAATACTATCAATAAAATGTTACTAAGTTTGCTTTAAAATTAAAGTTTATAAAATAAAAATGGGATAATGGAATATTATTTTGTATGCACAAACTTTACATAATGTATGTAAAGTAAATGACCGGGTATTATATACCTAACCACATGGAATGGAATGGAATGTGCAAATGCTATGCTTTCATTCATGTGTTCCAAGTAAAGGAATCAAGCTAGGTTGGACCAAATTTTATTACTCTCTCTCTTTTCCTCAATTCTAAATAAATTTTTAAATTTTAGCAGACATTCTGATCACTGACGATGCTAACAATAAATGACAAAACAGCATAAATATTTTTGTTATTTACTTTTTAAAAGTATAGTTTTGCAAATATAAAATGACTAGTTTAAAAGAAATTGGTAAGAAAACATGAGGGATAAAGGGTTTTTGTAAAAGACAATCATTAATTATGAATAAAAATTTCTTGAAAATGAACATTAATTTAGGAGACGGTAGTATTACTTGAAAAATCTTACCAAAAAATGTAAATTATTTGTTGTGCATGCTATATAAAACATACACTCCCTCCATTTCTTTTAAAAGTTTATTGTTTGAGTTGGCCACAAGAATTAAGAAAAAATATGATATGTTGTGAATGTAAATGGTTCGGTTAGAGATAGAAAATGAAGTAAGTGTATAATTATTATGAGATGATAAATGAATTTCATTTTCATTTTTAAAAAAATTCAATTTGACATCCATTAAAAAAATAACTAAGTAAACCTTCAAGACGGAGGAGTGTTTGTATTGTACTTTATATAAAACATTCTCATATGTCAAAATAAGGTTCTATTTTATTTTATTTATTTCCACTAGCAGTACACACTTCGTTATTAAGTATTTAAATTTTAATACAACAACAAACAAATCTTGGCCCCAAAATAATTTTGGTGACGACTAACACAATCTTTCATATATCATTGGCAAAAAGAAATACTGTTGAACGTTATTTGAAAATAAATAAAAAAATAAAAAATAATAAAAATAAATAAATCAAAAATCACAAATAAAAATCAAAAAATCAAATAAAAAAAACAAAATCAACCCCCATGGATTTTATCTGTTACTCTTCAACCTCTTACTTTCATCCACTCCAAGTAAACTCATATCATTTTCAATTACTCTAATCCAAGTTTGTTTGGATCTTCCCCTACCCTCGCCATTTTATCGTTTCTCTCTTGTTTGACCTCCTAGCCGGTGCATCACTCGGTCTCCTTCTCACATGTCAAAATCACCTTAGACGATTTTCCCTCATTTTATCCTTCGTGGCGCAGCTTTACTTTACCTCCGATCACTTTCATTCCCAATCGATCCTTTCTTGTATGACCGCACATCCATCGAAGCATACGCATCTCCGCCACATTCATCTTGCCGTATGCACGTTTCACGGCCACCGACAGTTCGGTGCCGTAGAAAGCAATCGGCCTAATTTTTGCCGTGCGGTAGAAATTTTTCCACTTTAATCTATTGGGCATGCCGCGATCACGTAGAAACCACAATCTTGTGTACTTATTGACACAATTTAATCCTATGCCATCTCCATCTAATTCTCCATCCTTTGTATAATGGATCCAAGATAGCGAAAAAACTCGAAGCTTGGATAATATTTTCATCAAATGTGACCGCCCCGCCTTACTTCCAGCTACGCTAAGCTTACACTCCAAATATTCGGTCTTGCTTACGCCCAATCGAAAACCTCGAGATTCCAAAGTGTCTCCATGACTCCAATTACTTTCAACATCTGCATGATCGGCCTGATATCATGCACGAAACTGACATACGGCTTTGGTATATCATCTTGGGTGACCCGTCGTCCGTCCAAAAAGAAAGGGGCTAGTGCGGAGCGGAACTTGATGCGAACTCCAGTCTTTATAGGGAACTCTTGAGTCTCCCAATATTGATCTGTCTACTTGAAGTACTAACTCCATTATACATTATCATGATAAAATCAATATATTTCTTTGAAACACCCTTCTTTGCTAATGCCCACCAAAATATTTAAATTTTAATATTTAAAAAAAAATATTTTACAACCAAATTAATTTAATAAATGAATATGAATAATTTTTATTTGTATATAATAGTGATCAAATTAAATAAAACAAAAAGAAAGTATTTAATTGTAATTCTATATAGGTCACAATTCATAAAATACGCTCTTCTTACCCCATTCACAATTCATAAAAGAAGACTTATATTAGGGGTGTAAGTAGTTTAGCTCAAATCGCGAGTTTGAGAATGTAACCAGAGCTAGAAACCTAGTGGGGTTTAACTTCGGTTTTTTATTTAAGTGGTTTAGCTCGGTTTATAAAAATTACAAACCACGTGGTTCGGTTTGGCTTGCGGTTTGAGGGTCAGAGGCCAAGCCCAGAGCCGAAGAGCTAAGCGGTTTAGCCATTAAAACCAAGAACTATGAGACCGAGCTACGAGGCCAGAGCCAAACCAACATAAACCATAATCTGAAGAATAGCTTTTATTGTTTGGGAATAAAATGATTACGATTTGAATGTTGAGATCCCTAATTTTCTAGTTTAGTTACATTGATGGGTTTAGGATTCTTTGGAGCATGGAAGACTACATAAAAAGTTGATTGATAAAATGAATTTGGTTTTGACTTACGAAACATTGAAATTCCTATGTCAGCAGAGATTGGCCCTGTGATATGCATACTACTTTAAGTGCATGGTCCTGTTGTAAGTTGGAAGCTCTAGTTATCAGTGCCTTAAACTAAAGGTTGTGGTATTGAAACTGAAGGTTCAATCTAAGGATTAGGGTTAGAGTTAGGGTTAGTCGTAATGTAGTGAATATTACGACTTCACGGACTTCACGGAGAAGACAGAGACGATTGTATTGACATGATAATCTCACATTGATTCTTGAAGAAATTCACTCCTCTATTAGTCGGTTCAAACCGCGGTTCAA
This sequence comes from Adenophora triphylla var. japonica, assembly GCA_022495995.1. Taxonomy (NCBI): domain Eukaryota; kingdom Viridiplantae; phylum Streptophyta; class Magnoliopsida; order Asterales; family Campanulaceae; genus Adenophora; species Adenophora triphylla. The sequence goes on from JAFEMH010000934.1 coordinate 11,734, forward strand.
ATCGAGCCAAATCGAACCATGATGATTTTGGCTCATTTCGGACCGAATTTTTTATGGTTTAGCTCGGTTTGAAATTTTTACCAGAACCGATACTAGCGGTTTGGCTCCTAAATTTGTCAATAGAGCTAATAGAAACCATTTACACCCCTAACTTATATGCTCCTTCGTCCCACGTCCCACGTGAGCGTGGACCAAAATTTTGGGCACACTGAGTGGGAAAAGTAAGAGAGATAAATAGTGAAAGGAGATATATGTGAGTATGAAAAAATTAAATAGGAGAAAGAATAAGTGGGAGGAATAGTAAGTTGATTGGTGTTATGAGTGTAAAATTAAAGTAGAAGAGAGAATGAGTGGGTGAAATAGTAAAGATTCTTTGCCATTTTAGACAGTCCACACTCACGTGGGATGGACGAAAAAGGAAATAAGTCCACACTCACGTGGGGCGAAGAGAGAGTATACTATAAGTAGATCCGTGCGGCATGAGACAAAATTACGTTTATATATGTAAAAGTAAAAGTAATTAAATTAAATAATAGAAAAAGTCATTTTACTATAAAATAAATAATTACACAAATATGAAAATATGATATGACTAATTGTTATTTAAATAGAAAAGTGATCAAATTAAATGAAATGAAGTTGGAAATATATGGTGGAAATTCTAAATAAAGAATTAAATTTGGAAATTACAATTAAGGCTAGAAACACATTTTTCATTTCACTCCACCAAATAAACACAATCATTTATTAACCACATATGACTACTATTAATAGAAAATTCATTTTCCAAAATTAAAATTACCATCTACATCAAGCCTAATTGACAACATGTATTCCCTCTTTAAAAATATAGCGAAAATTTGTTAATGACAAATTTCCTTTCATTTAGTTAATCCATCTCATTTTAAATACTCCGTACTAAATAATGATTCTAATGAAAATTAAAAAAATTTATTATTGTATCAAAATTGATAATACTTTCAATAATAATTTTTGGATTTTCATTAGAATAATTACTTTTTATTTAAATTATTTTTAGGCTTTAATAATATTTCCTCCGTCCCTTTTTAAAGTTTTTAATTTGACTTTTACACGCTTTTTAGAAAATTAAGGTAAAATGGGTCAACAATTGTAGTGGGTTGATAACATTTTTCAAAATACTATCCGTTAATTAATTGGGTGAAAAGTAGATTAACGATTTTTTATTATTATTATATGAATTTTTATGAGGACATTATTGTCCAAAACACTATTCACACTTCATCATTATGGATAAAACAACTAAAAACCTTAAACTTAAATTGAGATGAAAAAAAAAGAAAGTATATGAATATATACTGGGACAAAAGGGATAAGATTTTTTTGTTGATTGATTTTTCACAAACATAAAATAGTTTCATTTTTAACGCTAATTCATGTTGTTGATATCAATAATTACATTGATCTTCCAATAAGTTGTAATAGTTTGGGATTGAAATTTTCATAATTTCATTCTCAATTTACTACAATTACTTTAAAAAAAAGTTAAGAATATTCGTTGTACTCCTTCTGTCCAAAATTCAATAACCAATTTTTTTTTTTTTTAAATTGTCTTGATCCAAAATAAATTTGAAAAGTTTTTGGTCATGTGTTATTACTTACTTTCCTTAACTTTTTATATTCAATTTTGTGATTATAGCATCAAATAGATTTTAGTGGTAACTGAAATATCAAATATTCTTAAAAATATTACTAGCATAAAGACTCAAAAGTAATTTCAGATGTGATTTTCGATGAGACTTTGTTAATTTACTAGTAATAAAATAATTTTTCATATCAAAAACTATAATTCATAACGTTAATTTTTTTGGCCCACGCTCACTAAAAATTATGGATTCGCCACTGCCTGAAAAGAAACAAAATGGGTCATTCACGATAATTAAGAAAAATGTATAGTGAAATAAGTGTTGTGATAATGAAAAGTGAGGTAGGAGAGAGAATGTGGGAAATAGTAAATGTATATTTATTGTGATTATAATAAGTGGGTAAAATAAATGAAAAAAAAATAATTCATTTTGAAAGTGTGGATATTCAAAATGAAAAATAGTATATTTTCAGATGATACGTATGAGGAAGCATTTATTATTCTGGTTTGGCCAGCCAACTTACTTGTTTTATATTGGAACCCGTAAGTTATAATTCTTTCGCCCACTGCTACTACTACCAATAGTTTATTAACGCAATTTGTTAGGGTGGGTGTTCTAGACTAGACTAGACTAGACTAGACTAGGTTTTCATTTTCTATTTTTTTTTTCCAAAAAGATAATCAGTTTTAATTATTCAAGTCTTCCAACAATTTTTTTTTATTAAAAAAAATACAATATATTTTTATTGACATACAAATTTAAAATGAATGTTTTTTACCAAATTTGTTTTACTAGTTGTTTTATATTAGCAATACTAAATGTTTAAAAGGTGAAAAACAAGAATATTTACACATCTTTTGATGATATTTCAGTTAGAGAATACGAACCATTCTACATTATTCAAAGCAACTTTTGTACATACAACAATCAATTGATTTGGTTCTCTTAAATCAATCTTCATTTGTGACCACAACATTAGTTAGTTTGTTTGTTCATGCATTTATCAAGATTGAGTTTGTGCATGTATTTATCCATGTATCAGAGAGAGAGAGAGAGAGAGAGAGAGAGAGAGAGAGAGAGAGAGAGAGAGAGAGAGAGAGAGAGAGAGAGAAAACTTGTACTTTGGCAGCTTAATCTCAAAGCCAGTCCTAGTAACCCAAAGAAAAAAATATTCCAACTTAAAAGCAAAGAGAGGTTGAATCCTCCTTCTAATTGTAACTTTTGGACCACTTAATTAACTTTTCTCTCCTCCTTACCTCAATGTTATTGAGTGTCATGAGAATCCATCTTTACACTTGTATTCGACATCTTTCTTTCACCCGGTGGCAGATCCACGTTCAGTAAGTAGTGGGGGTCGGACCCCCTAACTTTCTTGTCTATTCAATTTTGTCCCTTAATTTTTTTTTACTTAAGCCCTTGAAAAAATGCACATGACCCCCCTCAAAATATACAATCAAACCTAACTATATAAGGAGTCACCTCAAAAACACAGTTACATAGAAAGCACCCATATCCGCCCGCAATTCACCAAAAACTGAAGAACACAAGCAGCAGACGACGCAGTTAACCGGAGGAATTAGTCGGCGTTGACTGTCGTCATCCCTGTCTTTACGGCATCTGACATTCCTTCTGAAACAAAGTTCACGCACAAAATCTAGGGAGAAACGCGTTTCTCCATAAGTTATGGAGAAACGGGTCCCGACATGTCGCGCGACAATGAGCTAGATAGCCAGAAACCTATGAAAGTGATATCCAGAAACCTTCAAATGAATATCCAGAAACCTTCAAAATGTTTCTGGATATACATTTGAAGGTTCTGAATATCCGTAAACCTTCAATAACAATTTCTCGGATATGCACCTAACGCTTTACGGATATGCACCTAACGTTTACGGATATACATTTCACATCCTTTTGGCTATCAAATACAAAGCTTCCGGATATCAACCGCAAAGCTTCTCATTATCAATGCAAAGCTTCGGATATCCAGAAGCTTTTGGTCTTGGCCTTGGGTTTTTTTTTTCTGGTTATCAAATGTAAAGCTTCTGGCTATGAAAAACACGTTTCTCCATAGTTATGGAGAAACGCGTTTCTCAGCAGACGCACTCAAGTTCACGTATATCTTTCTCTCCCTTCATCATCTCTACCTCTACCACCTATTCTATTCTCAAATCCCCAAAATTCTAAAATCCTAAAAATTTAGGGCTTTGAAATTGTAAATCTGATGACGCCTCGACTTTCGGGGGTCTCACTTGCTTAGGATATCTGGCTTGAATATTGGGTTTGTACCTAGAACACAACACAGACAATGAGCACCTTCAGAGACCAAGCCGGAGTTTAATCCAGCTCAGGCCCTCGGGTGTGAGAGTAAGATCTCTGAGGCTTGTGACTGAGAAATAAGACTTGGAATATCTTAATGAGTTTTGTGTTTAGGGTTTAGACAGTGTGGCTTACAAATATAATTTGGCATTTAATTTGTCCATGGGGACAAAGGTTGATATTTATAATAAGTGAGAGCTGCTCGTTGACGTTAGTCTTAAGGATATCTTTGTCTTAAACCTAGTACACGTGTCTGCGCCTGGTAGGCTCGATCAGTAAAGTGAGATTTTCTGCATAGGGATGTCGCTGAGTGGACAGGAACAGAGGCAACTTGCGCTAGTTGGCGCGGCGCCCTAATGTCATAGTGGGCACCTGAGCCACCATTCATTGTGATGAGAATAAGCCAGCTTATTGGTGTCAGACCCAGTACGAAATCTTGCTCTACAAGATTTGGCTTTAACAGGGAGTCTGGTGAGATAACCGGGAGTCTGGTATAAGACCACGGTCAACATCTTTGGCGCGGTCAACAATATTGACGCGAGCACGAATCTTGCGGTCATAGCTTCCGCGGTCACCTTACTGACGGTCTCGAAATTTCGCGATCACCTTACTCTAGCAGTCTAAGGGGATGTCACGTCATATATGACCTTTGGATCAGATCGAGCTTTGGGCCCGGTCTAAGCAGTCCGGGCTCATAAGTGGCCCCTAGCTTCGAGCGAGGGATTATTTATGGTTTGAGCAAGGAGCTATATATTCGATGCTCGGTCTGCGGTCATATCACTTTTGTGGTCACAAGTGTTGTGTTTTTTCCCTGGTCTTTGCTTAGACTCCTTTGTGTGTGGCACATGTGAGGGGAGTTTGGTGGAAGTTAGTAGAAGCTTTGGTCTGCTTCCCGGTTCGTGTGGGTCCCTTGATTGTCGAAGCGCCAGCGCGTGTCAGGTACGGAGGAGACGTGTCTGAATGTCAAGAGGCGCCATAAATGCCAACCGCCAATAATTTGAAATTTAAAACTATGGCGCCGGTTTGTGATTCGAGGGGAACGGTTTGTGGGTTATTTAATACGGGTCGGCCCGTATAGGTAGGCCTATAAATATCAAACCCTTCCTCCTTCAAACTCTTTTATCACCTTCAGACTCTCAACTTGCCTAGAGAGAGAAAATTTTCCTTCTGTTTCCTTAAGCATTTCCTTCCGTAATCCTCTTTCGTAATTAATTTTTCCTTTTCCTTTTCTCTTCATCTTTTTGTCTCCTTTCTGCTAGAATGACCTACAAGATGGAGTGCCCTCTAAATTTGGGTAATGGCATGACTCCTGATACCTTCGCCGTTTGTTGGAAATTGGGGGTATCTATAGGAAAGTGGCCACCTCTTGGATTAGTTTATCTTTAGAAGCTTTTAAGTATTTCTCGATCTATTATGACAGGGTAAATTGGGTCCCACCTCGATTGTGGGAATCCAAGAAAAGGCTGCACTTGTCCGGTGACATGTTGGTGTTGGGGGATGTATTTCGTTTGAGGAATTTTACAATGGCGGTGTTGTGCAGGTTTCCCTGAGAGAGAGATCAGGCGTTGAACGTCGTTGAATTGGTGAGGAGGGCTAGAGTAGATCCTCTTGGTGTGGTGATAACTCACTGGGAAAAAGTTGATCTGATGGATGAGACCGAGGTGAATGTGGCCCATGATGCCACTGGCGTGCCCACGAAGGACTTGAATGAGCCTATGGAGGTAGAACACCCTTGTCCGTGGTGGCCCCTGTTGCCCAAATTGAGGCCCAGCCTATACCGGTGGTGGATCTGGATAGCAGTGGTGATGAGCTCATCAATATGGACGTGGATGAAGTTGGAGTGGAGCCATCACTGGATGATCTACCAGTCTCTTTGGCTCTGATAGCTCGAAGCTTAAATCATTAATTAGAAGATAGTTTCAGAATAAATAATTCATTGTCATGTTTTTTGAAATTTTCTAGACAAAACATACCGAATATATTAAGTATTTAAACATAACTTGAAATTGTGCTTCAATATTTATAATAACAACATGCCATTTGAGTACTTGTAATGGTATGTGATAAAGAGTGAATTAACATTATTACAGCAAGATTAATCAAAAGAAAAAAGGGTTATAGGCTAAAATACATAAATAGAATTAGGGGTTTTCAAATCTAAATGTGAGGTATAGATAAAAGATATGCATATCTACGGTTATTATTGAACGGTTTGGTGGTTCGGTCTCGCGGTCTCGAACCGTGGTTTGGGGGTTCAGACAGCAAACCAAACCGAATCACACGGTTTAACAATTTTTGAAATCAAACCAAACCACTATTGCTTAAAAACCGAACTAAACCGCGTGATTTATTTTGATTTGATTCCTAACCGCGATTTGAACGGAACCACTTACACCCCTACCTACCTGTACATAAGCAATAGCTAATCGAGATATGATGACAATTTATATACTCCATCCTAAAGTTATAATCAAGAAAAATTCAGTAATTTTTTTTGTCGTTCGAATATAGTTAGTAGTTGATATGACCAATGGAGAAGGGGTAATTATGCCACCTTAATAAATTTATGAACAGTATAAACCGAGATACGAACATGGGCTTGTCCGGGTAAGGCCCAAGTGGATTGGGCCCTAAAACATAATCCATCAAGTCTCAGATACGAGAAGAGGCATGGGCTTCCTCGTACAAAGTCACCTCGTCATTCGTTAGGCCGACCAAGGCTTAACAGGATAAATGAACAAGTCCCCAAGTCGAGTGCCGAGGAGAACCTCCCTCCAAGGCCGAGATGATATCCCTTGACGACGAGGAGGCCTCTCGCCTATCAAAACCATCATGACTAGCTCTCCAGTCATCTCTTATCCCTTCCCCGGCTCATTGTAAGCCGGTCAGGCTACGTATGACGAGGAAAGGGCCATCTCGACTTTCGTGTAGAGTTACAGATTATGCGTTCCTATTCAAATTAGGAGATTGAGCAGTTATAATCTCTCTAGGATTGTAACAACCTCACTTACCAAATTCAAGTCCAACAAGGACTCCTCAAGTATAATCCTCTTAGGATTCAAATCTTATCTACAGGCATTCTTATCCAACATGGATTTTACATTGCTAAATCTATAAATACAAGCCATATTTCAGATTATTTGGTACGTGATCTTTTGACTCTAAATTCTGTCAAATTGATTTCTCTCTCTATAAACACAATACTTGCTCTCGCGTCGGAGGGCCTTCGCCGGAGAAGCCCCGGCTTAGTTTACGTGTTTTTGTCTCTGTTTCAAGCTATTCAATCGCAGGAGTATAACCGATCGCTGGATTTGGGCTGATTCGATCTTTTTGGCAACATCAGTTTGGTTCCATTGCCGGGAATCGATTCAAACACCTATTGAGTAGTCTGAAAATTCTTGTTTGCCGGAATTTTGTGCTTCTGGTAATCAAATTCCGCCGGAGAAAAAGTCAAATTTGTGGCTGGAAATCCGCTATTTCAACCGAAAACAATCTGTTCTGTTTGATCGGAAGAAATTCAGTCCACTTAGATATCTGGTTCGCCCGAAAATATTTTGTATCGCCTGAAAGTTGGCCGGAAATAATTGATTTTGGCCGAAATCGCTTGTTCTGCCTGAATTCGTTGGCTGGAAAGTTTGTGCCCTTGGAAATTTTGGCCGTTTATAATTCTGTTTGGTTTTTGGATAAAAATTATGTTCCAATGGAAGACGGAAGAACCATCAGTGTTACTAACGAGGATCAACGAACTCACGGCGAAGACATCCCTCCCACCAATGGGGTTTCCTCCTCCTCCACCTCAGTTCGAAGGCCCACCTCCCCTCGGCATGACTCTCCGTTCTCGGAATCAGTCAGCTGCCGAGGTGGCTGATAACAACCCTCATCGTCGTCGTCCACGAGGAAGAAGAGCACGAGCAAGCAGACGACGAGGAATGCTAATGCTGGATGAGCTAAGAATTCCACTCAGCCCATTGATTGTCGTACACTTTCACATCAACAAATGGAGACTTTGCAACAAATTTATGAAACTCAAAATGCTTTGTTGCAATTGGATCCCGAAAATTCAATGGCCGAGTTCATTAGGCCTTCGAGGACAGAAAACTCTCGTGGAAGGGAAATTCAGGGTGATAGGCGAGGTAGTCAGAGGAGCCCTCCTCGTGGCCAAAATCCTCCTCACCATGATCCTGATGTACCGCCTAAGCACAACCTCCGAGATGCTCCTCCTCGTTCTCAGTCGAACAATCATGAAAATGAGAGAAATGTGGTGGACCTGAGAAGCCACTTGAACTCGAGGGAGCAGGAGGTAAACTCAGCCGACTTGTGAGCAAGGCTCAGTCTGGCTAGGCGTTTATCCCCTCCTCGTCGTAACATATCTCCTCGTCATAACCATCATCCTCGGCATGATTCACCTCGTCCCAGACACTTTGCAAAGCCGAGGAGTCCTCGTCCATACAGAATGATCCTTGGTGGCTACGAAGGGGAGCCGAGGAAAGATAAAACACCCTCTAGATGAGGAGAGAACCACCGAGATGACGAGGAGCATAGTAGGGTGAATGGTCACCCCAGAGAAAGGTCCCACCAAAGTTCCCACCGGAGTTCCCATCAAAGCACTCACTTCAAATCACAAATGGGGATTGATGCTAGAGAGTTGTTGCTCTTAAAAAAGAGAATTGATGATATGAAGATGGGGAAGAAGGACGAGGAAGAAGATGACACTATTACAACTCGTCCTTTCTCTCAGAGAATAAATGATGTACCACCCAACCCTGCCTTCAAGGTCCCAAGTTTTGACAAATATGGAGGAACCACTGACGCACGGGACCATGTGCAAAGTTTCGAGTCTACTATGGCCCTCCTTACCAAAGAAGTTGACGTTCTTTGTAAAGCCTTTCCAAGTACCTTCTCTGAAACAGCCCTGACCTGGTTCTGTGAGCTCAAAAAGGGAAGTATTGATAGTTGGAGGGGCATGAGGAGGATGTTCCTAGATCACTTTGCCATGGCAGGGAGGAGGAAAAAGAGGTTGACTGACCTTGCCAACATCGAGCAAGGGAAGAATGAGAACACATTGAGCTACTATAACAGATTTCGGCCATAGAAGATCAAGTGAAGGAAAGCCTCACGGACAGAGAGGTGATTGTATGTTTCAATTCCGGACTGAGATCCGGACAACTTATATATGAACTCTCCGCTAGAGAGTCCAAGTCCAAATCTGACTTATATAATGTTGCTTATGCAATCGCCATGGCGGAGGAGAAGAGCAAGAAGAGGTCCGATAAAATAGAACCGAAAGCAGCTGAGACTCACCATGCTTCCAATGGAAATGGCTTCAAAGGAAAGAATAGAACAAGGGATACTGAAAAGGCTGAAATCTTCACCCCCCTTACTAAGCCTATCACAGAAATCATGCAGTTGGTGAACCTTCCTCCTCCTCGTTCGCTCAATGACAAACCGAAGTTCCCACGTGACCCTTCCAAATATTGTGATTTCTACAAAGACAATGGTCATTTCACTGAAAACTGTATTGCCTTGAAAAGGATGATCTAAAGGTGGGTTGAAGAAGGAAAGCTTAATCGCTATGTCATGAAGAAAGATGGCAAGCGAAAAAGGAAGGAGGATGATGAAGAGGAGGATGATAAGTGTGAAGACATAGAAGAACCAAGGTCTCCTAGGGCCAAACTGCATGTGATCAGGGAGGAGACGGTCTCTACCAGGAAGCTGAGGGACCAAATTCATGAACTAAGCAAAGTCTATCATGTCCCTGTCTGGGTTCACAAGGCGGAAGAGGTCTTCAGTTTCTCCCCCAATGAATTCGCTGGAAGTCGTGCAGCCCGTGAGCAACCCTTGGTATTAAAAGGGAGAATTGACAATTGTGAATCCGAGAGACTCCTCATTGACACGGGGGCCTCTCGAGATATTCTTTATTACTTCACCTTCCAGATGATGGGCTTGAAAGATAGCATCTTGGAACCTTACCATGGAAGACTAGAAGGGTTCACCAATCATAAGGTCGGAGCCAAAGGAACTATTGATCTGCTACTAGAAGTTGGTGAACATCCATTCTGAACCACGACCACAGTCACTTTTGTCGTTATGGCTCTGACCAGTGACTACCATGCTATTCTAGGCATTCCAAGTCAAGCAAAACTTGGGTTGGTCGCCTCCCTTCCTCACCAACGAGTCAAATTTCCTACTCGTGCTGGAATTGGATGTGTGAGGGCAACTGCCAAGGACTTCTTGGAGCATGGTAAAAAGCCGGAAAACATCTCAAAGGGTGGAGATAGATACCCTTGAAGATAACATGAAAATCTCAAAGTCCCTCAAAACTACCCATACCAGCTCTAGGATGAGCTTGATCATCGAAGTACCAGAAGAGGAGCCCATGGTCCTAGAAATTGAGGAAGACCATGACATAGTTCCGTCCATCCCAGAGACAGAGCATGTTCTCATCAGCGAACAGAACTCGGGGGCCAACCCTAACCCTGACTTGAGAATAGTTAATTTGCCCAACGTAGACGAACTGATGGAAGAGGAAGGCCTAGATGTGAATGACAACGAGGGTAGAAGACTTTGATAAATTATCATTGAATCTCTAGAGTTCCGTGACGGTCCATAAATGGAGCCCGTGGATGAATCGGAAGAGGTCGTTATACATCCTGAATACCCTGAGCAAAAAATAAAAATCGGGGGCCAACTCTCCCAGGAAGAGAGGGAAGAGATCATCTCCCTTCTGAAAAATAGTCTAGATTTCATTGCCTGGAAAGTCGAGGACATGAGAGGAATTAAAGAAGAGGTGGCTCTCCACCGTCTGGAAGTTGATCCATCTGCTAAAACCATCAAACAGACTAGGAGGATCTTTGCAAATGACGAGGAGGCTATCAAGGAAGAGGTGCAAAAGTTACTTAGCGCCAGAATCATACGAAAAGTGAAATACCTCGTTTGGTTGGCCAACGTGGTAATGGTTAAAAAGCGAAATGGGAAGTGGCGTATGTGCGTAGATTTCACCGATCTCAACAATGCCTGCTCGAAGGACAGTTATCCTCTCCCCAGAATCGACAAGTTGGTAGACTCCATAGCTGGACACCGAACTCTCAGCTTTCTAGATGCCTATTCAGGCTATCATCAGATAAAAATGGCGGAGGAGGATATTGAGAAGACAGCCTTCCAGACATTGGGAGGAAATTTTTGTTACATCATGATGCCCTTTGGGCTTAAGAATGCGGGACAACTTACCAACACATGGTGAACGAAGTTTTTGGAGAACAAATAGGTCGTAACATGGAGGCCTACATTGATGACATGGTCATAAAGACCAAGGAGGGTAGTCACGCCCTTGACTTGGAAGAAACCATTAATAACCTTCGAGCCAACAACATGAAGCTAAACCCAAGTAAATGTGTTTTCGGGGTGACGGCTGGAAAATTTTTGGGTTTCATGGTATCTCAAAGGGGAATAGAGGTGAACCCTGAAAAAAAATCAAAGCCCTTATTGACATGAAGGAACCTACCAACATCAAGGAGGTTCAAAGACTGAATGGGAGAATAGCGACTCTTAGGAGATTCATTGCCAAGTCCGCTGAAAAATCACTGCCTTTCTTCAAGGTCTTGAAGGGGGCCAAGAGCTTCTTCTGGACTCCCGAATGTACAGAAGCATTCCTCCAGTTGAAGGAGTACTTGGGATCCCTCCCTTGTTAAGCAGTTCGATTACCGGTGAGATGTTGTATGTCTTCCTAGCCGCTACAGACCGCACAATTGCAGTGGTACTTATCCGGAATGATGAAGGTACTCAGAAACCAATCTACTATGTCTCCAAGGCATTGCCAGACGTGGAGAGTAGATACTTTAATGCTGAAAAGATATCGTACGCGCTAGTTATTGCATCAAGGAAACTACGTGCCTATTTTTCTGCACATCCCATCATCATGTATACGAATGAACCCTTGAACAAAATTTTGCATAAGTTGGACACTTTCTACTGACTTCTTCCAACAGATCCAAGGGTGTCTCTTGAACACTTTCTCCTGCAATACTTGAGTGATCATCAAAAACAATATTCATAGATTCTTGGATGGTTTTTAACCTTAGATTAAATACCCTATATGCACGACTATTTGAAGCATACCCAAGAAAAATGGTCTTATCACTCTTAGAGTCCAATTTTGCTAAGTATTCCCGATCATTGAGAATGTAACACACACAGCCAAAGACATGAAAATAATGAAATTTTGGTTTCCTACCATTCAAAATTTCGTATGGAGTCATGGTTGTGCCGGATCTTAGAAAAACTCTATTGGCCGTGTGACAAGCCGTATTTAGTGCCTCTGCCCGAAATCTTTTCGAAATTCTTTTTGAAAATAACATCACACGAGTCATTTCAAGTAAAGTCATATTCTTCCTTTCAGCTACCCCATTTTGTTGAGGTGTTTTTGGAGCTGAAAATTCATGGTGAATACCTTTTCTTTCACAAAAATTTGAAAAAGAAACATTCTCAAATTCCCTCCCATGATCGGACCTAATTCGAAAAATTGAAGCACAAAACATGTTTTTGATCCTAGAGTGCAAGATTTTGAACTTTTCAAAGGTCTCGATTTTTCCTTAAAAATAAACCCAAGTAAATCTTGAAAAATCATCAACAATGACATAAGTATATTTCTTGCCTCCAAAACTTTCTATCTCAAGTGGACCCATTAAATCCATATGCAAGAGTTGAAAACAATGTGTCGTATCAGTGTGTTGCTCATTGTGTTGGGCAGCACTATGGGTAACACGAGTTTGTTTCCCTTTGAGACAATCCTCACAAACGATTTTTTGTTTAAGATCAAGACTAGGAATGCCTTGGACAGCATCTAGGTTAACAATCTTTTCTATGTTACGAAAGTGAACATGTCCCAACTTTTGATGCCACAATGTACTGTCATCAATTTTTGCCGAATGGCATACTTGCTTGTCTTCGACAAGATAACAATTATCACTAGATCTTGTACCTGTCATCACACAGTTGTTAGTCTTGTCATAAACTTCACAAGTATCTTTATTAAATTTCACCTCTAAGTTGTCATCACAAAGTTGACTAATACTAATTAAATTAGTTACAAGTCCGTCAACATGTAAGATATTCTTTAAGGTTGGAAATCTAGACACATTTAGTGTCCCTCTCCCAATGATATTACTCTTGCTCCCACCACCATACGTTACACTACCCCCATGAACCGTTTCATAGTCTTTTAAAAACAATTTTGTTCCTGTCATATGACGTGAACACCCACTATCAAAGTACCAAGAACCTTCAATATTTGTTTTTAAAGCAGCGTAAACAACATCACATCTCAGATTAGCTTTTGGTTTCCACACCTTTTTTGAATTTTTACCATTCTGACTGGGTGTGTTATCCTGTGTGTTGGGCAACACCTCAGGTAACACCAAGGGACTGGACGATTTTTTCGAAACAATATGGCATTTATTTTTAAAATGTCCAGGTGTGTGACAATATTGACACACCTTCCCTTTGTCACATGGTTCTTTTGAAGAAGAATCTTTGTCATAAAAACGTTCCTTAACAAAACAATTCTCATTATCATTTCTAGACAAGGTAGAAATAATACTATTCAAAGATTCTTGGAAACCAATACCTGCTTTGAGAGGTATACTTAAGTTCAAGATCTCATCCAACTTGGTAAATCCAGTGTTGAGCTTCTTCAAGGTGGTTTCGGCTAGAGTCAGTGCCCTTGACTCTTTCAAGCTCGATTTCTCTCTTGGTTGCTTGAATCTCCATATGAGTCACATAGGCCTGGAGTCCTTCGTTCTTCTTGGTTAAGGACTTAACCAACTTGTTCTCTTTCTTCCATTCCATGAGCAATGCCTCGTAAAGGTCTTTTAACCCGGAAATGAGGTCATCTTTGCTCTGCTCATCCTCTTGTGTACTTCCTATATCGGGGTTAGAAGAGCTAACAAAACAAACAATATTATTATCACATAATTCATCATACCTGTCGGGTGTGATCACGAGATGTTATCTCAGATGGATAACACCTTGGGTAACACTTGTCCTTTTCCGTGTTACCTTTATCGTGACAAACATGGTTGTTTGATCGAGATTCTACCTGAGATGGTCCTTCATCCTCATCATCGAGAGAAACCCATAGGTTCTTTCCTCTCTTCCTTAGAATATTTGCACACTCATTGGAATAGTGACCCCAACCCGAGCAAGCATGACATTGAATGGATTCAATGTGTTTTGGATCAGACCTTAACTGATCTGATGATGCTCTTCTTGGGTTCAACCTTGGGTTAGATGGGAAAGTCCTTTTTGGCATCGAATCATAAACCTTGGTTTGCTTCTCCTTTGCTTTCACATGCATTTTTTCATTGTTATACTTTCTAACCATAGAATTGTATTTTCTAGCAAGTAAAGCAACACTAGCATTCTCATCAATTTCTTCAAAAACCTCATCTTCATTTTCTTCCAAAGAACTCGAGGTTTGAGTTTTCAAAACAACATTTTCCCCTTAGATGCTTCACTTTGATCTAGGAGATTTAACTCAAAGTTTTTCAAAATACTCATTAAAGAATTGATATCCATAGTTGAAAGATTGTGAGCCTCTTCTATAGATGAAACTTTCATATTAAAACGCTCAGGAAGGGTTCTAATTGCTTTTGAGACAAGTTGTTTGTTGGTAAAAGGTTCACCCAACAATTGACACTCATTAGCAATATCAAATAATTTTTCAAAATAAGAAGGAATAGTTTCATTTTTACCCATCCTTAATCTTTCAAATCGGCTAGTAAGACCCCTAAGCTTAGTTTCACGCACACTGCCATCACCTTCACAAAAGCGTTGTAAAATGTCCCATGCTTCCTTTGCAGTGGAACTATTTTGAATAAGTTTGAAAATATGCTTATCAACCCACTCAAAAATGGCATTAAGTGCCTTTTCATTGAAACTAGCTTGGTTGATCTCTTCCATGTTCCATTCTGATTCAGGTTTGACTTGCACGTCACCATCCTCATCAGCAGGTAACATTGGTAAGGAGTAACCATTTGTTATAGATCGCCATGCTCGAAGATCAATTGATTTGATATGCGAGCGTAGAAGGATCTTTCAATAACAATAATTCGAGCCATCTAACACAGGAAGACGCTTATTGTTAGGATTAGCCGGATCATAAGACATGACACCTAGACCAAGCACTTAGTATCGTCAAGTGACCTGCTATGATACCAATTGAAATTGCCAATGGCTTCACTGGAAAGAGATGTTACCGTAGATGTTGCCCAATAACTTGGATAACACACTGACGGACAGCACACACACACCAAATAAAATAGTTTGTAAAAACTTTGTGCAGCGGAATTAAATAACACAAGATATAATTTTCTCAAGTTATATAAATATATAACTTGAGTGTGCCTAGATGGCGAAGACTTTATAATCAATATAGGAAAATTACAAAGTCGAAAGTTCCCTATTGCTAATACAATGATGATGCTCTATGGAACTAAATGAGACAAAGCACGAATCCTATCCTTAGTCAACACTCTCTTAAACACTCAGTGTTTAAGCTAGAATCACAAGGGAGGAAGGATTATGCGAACCAAAGAACTTTGTCTCTCTTGTGCTATGGTGTGTGTATTTCGTATTTGGCATCTCTTCAAATGAATCACACCTAGCCTATTTATAGCCTTCAATTGCCTTGGAGGCTACTCCAAAATAATGACCTTGGACCTTCGGATCGTGTGAGAGGAGTGGAGAGATTTCTTGGCTTGAATTCCTCTTCTTGCGCCAACTTCCCTAGAATGTAGCAACCGAAACTTGAAGCCCAAGTCCTTGCTT
>JAFEMH010000934.1:32500-75000 GCA_022495995.1 Adenophora triphylla var. japonica
AAAATTTAAATTAAATTTTGCCCTTAAAAAAAAATTTAATTAAAAAAAAAAAAACGTGTCCTCCGACACGGGCTTAATTAAAAAAATAAAAAAATAAAAAAAATGTGTCGCCGAATACGGGCTTATTCTAGTGTATATATATATATATATACACACACGGGAATACGTAGACATCCAGCAAACTTGTTGTGTAGATAGATTTCAAAATATTATCTTGTACTCTGGAAAACTAAGCTATACTTGTCCATCTACTCATCCATATAGCATTATGACTTCCCACCATAGGAGTGCGCTTTTTGGCTTTGTTTAACAAAACTTGATTATCCTCTAATTAAACTAACTTTTAATTTAAATACACCATTATTAGTGGTCCTTAATCAAGTCATTAGAATCTAAGAAACCAATTAGGCGGTCGAAAGCTAAATTAATTCTAAAAAAATTAAGGTTTCCTGACCTGTCATAGACTCACCATCAAGTATGTATATTATTTGGTCAAATATCGTGCTCAAAGTTTCCCAATATTTTTACTAGTTAGTTGTTGGGTTGTGATGATATCAAAAATGTTCGAATCATCCTAAATTCAGCGTAAGATTGTATACTGGATGATTGAATAGTATAAAAAAGAAAAATAAATACGTAAAATAAGTCGAGACTTAACAGGCGAATGCCCTCCGACGTGAGAATAAGTATTTGTGTTTAGACATAGAAATCAATTTATCAGAGTTTAGAGTCAAAAGATGTTTTACCAAAATAATGCAAATTATGACATGTATTTATAGCTGTAGGATTGTAGAGTTCATGCTAAATAGAATTTGTGTGTGAGAAGGTTATAATTCTATTGTGATTATAACTTCACGCAATCGTTGTTTGAACAGGATTATGTAATATTATTCTGCACGTACGTATAGGGGTTACACCCCTCGGCATGTGTTGAATGGTCTGTCTGTTTTGACGCCGAGAAAGAGAGTAGCAAGGATAGGGAATCACATTTCCTCCCTTTGTTGATAACCGAGTACGAGTTCCTCGTCTTCTAATGAGGCCTAAGCTGGCCTTGCTGGATGCCCTGCTCAGCATAGGAGTAGGTGTCTTGTTGGCGTACATGAAGTCCATGCCTTAGTCAATATAAGCTCATCTATATATAGGTCAAAATAGTGGGAATGACGAGTAGGTACGACAAGCAAAGTTAGGGAAGGCGTACTCCATTTGTCATAATTGATACTTATATAAATTATATTTTGGGGTCAATTAATTGGGCATTGCTGTTTATCACCAACGTTCGTACCTCGTTTTATACCGTTCAGTTGTAAAATTGGCAAGACCAAACGTGACTGAACCAGAGTTATTGGCCAACAATCTTTTTCTTTGTAACATAAACAAGAGGTTAATTAGAGAAATATTGATGCAATAAAGTGTTAATTAATATATGTATATGTGTGTTTATAAAAGGTTTTGAGAGGCTGGCAGCTATATTCATTCCCCTTTGACATGACATGGGCAGTGGGAGGATAAGTTAATTTGTCTATCTATCCATGTTAGTGACAAACAAGTTATTCTTAATCTAACATTAGTATAATTAGCCTACTACAACTACTCCATTTAATCACCTATTTAATCACTTTTACTTTTCTCATTGACTTGGAAGCCTTTTTTTCTCTAATCTTTACTTGTTTGTTCCGGCTAATGTACCGTCTCGCACTTCATTTATTTCGATTTAGGGGTTTACATTTTGCTTTGCTCTTGTTCGTTATTTCAACTCGCTCTGCATATCTACCATCAAACTTGCCCCACTTCTATGCACTCCAACTTATAGTTATAAAACACGTTCAGCATCGATCTAAATCGTCTGAGATGGGTGTAGCTTTCTGTCTGGAACTCAAAGAAAAACTTACATACCATATTTTTCAAGTTTGACTACTAATTTTATATTTAATGTTAATGTTTAATATTGTTAAACTGAATTTATACTAGTTATGTTAAGGTTTAATGATAAAAGACAATGTTTTGCAATTTTTTTCTTAACATATGTTAATATTTAATAATATTTAAAAAAAAATGCGATAAACCGGATGTCATGTTCCTAAGTCAAAATCGATGTTTGGCTCTTTTGCAAACTTGAGAAGTTCAGTGCACTTGTTGTTAGTTAAGCATCAAGGAAACCAAAACAGGCATGCAAATTGGAGATTCCAGCCCACTTCAATAAGTCAAATTAGTCTCTGTCCCGAATTAAAGTGTTAGTTTGACTTGACACAGAAATTAAGAAAAAATAAATGTTTAATTTGACACGAAAATTAAGAAAAAATAAATATTGTGAATATGACAAGTAAAATAGGAGAGAGAAAGTGGGTAGAAAATTTTTGTTGTGAAAATTATAAGTGGGTCCCATCAATCATTTTAAGTATTAAAGCAACTAAAAACCTTAAACTGAGAAATACCAAATAGTAAAGAAAAAACCTTAAACCGGTACGGAAGAAGTATATACTCCCTCCTTCCCGATAAATGCTTCACCATTTTGGCCCGACACACAAATTAAGGGTAAAGAAAATGTTGTGAGTATAATAGTTTAATAGAAGTGAAAACTATAATGTGAAATCATTTGATAAAATGTCAACCATGGAAATATTAATAATCAAGACAAGATAGGAAAATTACAAGTCAACTAGGAGCAGTTATGTACATTATTTATTTTCTAAGTCAACCATCATTTTATATTTTATTTTGGTGTATTTAAGATGGGAAAATGGAAAGTCAACTACTTAAATGCAAAAATAAGACCAAAACCCAACAACTATAACCCAAGCCCGCTCCAAGCTAATGGAGTGTTCAACACCTCAGACAAGATGCATGGCTTCAAACAGAAAATGCACTCCATGATCATATGAGTTTGATAAAAATGGGACCCATGCATGCAAAGTCAAATTAATTTTAATTATTAATTGAAAAAATGGATCGACGTGGCCAAATCGCCACAGCTCACAGCAGTAGTTTCGGATTCTGACAAAGAGCAACACAAACCGCTGTTGAAGCAGTGTTGGATCTTGACAAAGAGCAACACAGGCCTCAGAGCATTTACAGTCATGGCTTTAGTTATGGCACGAGCCCATGTGGCAACTTAAAACTCTCTCAATCATGACTTTTATAATGTCATGGATGACTTTTTTATTTTTGGTTTTGACAGAAGCCGTGGTTCACTGTATGAAAAAGAGAAAAATCAAGGCAATTGACCAATTACCATGTGACACGTGTCAAATTTTTGAAATTAATTTTTTCAACAAAAATTGCAATTAACATATAAAAATAATAAAAATACAAGAATATTGAAAAAACTATCATTATTAATATTTTATCACTCTCTATAATTAAAAAATAAAATATATTAATTATAATATAAATGAGTAGGAAAGAGAAAATATGGTGGAGTATAATAAAAAGTAGGAGAGAGAAACTGATGAATTTTGTCATGAATGGAGATAAAATTGTTTGAAGTTGTGTTATTGATGACTGATAACGTGAAGCTGAGGTGGAAAAGAGAGAAATGGTTTTGAAGTGGCATATGAATGAAGATGTGCTCTCATGCTCATTCTTCCCCTGTTCGACACTCAGATAAATCTGGTGCTTCTGTTACGGTGATATCATTGTGCAATAAGATAAAACAGAGTCAAATACCAAAGAATTAGCAAAGGAAATATGTCACACACAAACTCACTGCGCTACCAAAAACTAATCATGACTCCACCAGACTTTTTGTGTTAACATGTTTTCTCTCTTGCTTTACTTGTCATCCTCGGAATTTAGGGATGCCAAATCGGATTGAAATTGGATCGGAATTGGAAAATCGGATTAGAATTGGATCGGAAAAGTCCGAAATCGGACTGAACCGGGAAAAAAATCGGAACCGGAGTAATCGGACCGGAGTCAACGACGGGCCGATTAAGGGTCACCATTTTGGTGAATCGGGCCGAAAAAAGCCTGAAACCGGATGAAAATTCCTTGGTTTACAAGAGAACCGGACCGAAAAAGCCCGAAATCGGACCGAACCGGGGAGAAAACCGGAACCGGAGTAACCGGACCGGAGTCAACGACGGACCGGTTAAGGGTCACCATTTTGGCGAACCGAAACCGGCAATTTTCAGCCGAAATCGGTTTTGGTCATCCCTGCCTCGGATCTATCTAATGAAATACACTAGGCAAACTGCCTTAGCCCCTCAATTAACTCCCTACTCCATTCTGGCCACCACACTTGCTCGGGCACACAAGGACATTTAGAGGGAGAGGCGAATTTTCAGTCTTGTCGATTCTCTACCCTGATCACATGATTGTTCCACCCTGACACTTTGTTGGACATGGGATAGATAAACTTGGGTTGATTTGGGTCACTTCTTATCACTACCAATCTCGAATCACTCTTATAACTAACAGTGAAGAAGTGGTGGAAGACAGACTGATAAGGCTCAAAGCCTAAGCTACGACAAAGCACAATAAAGCCGGTAAGGAACCTCAAGGCATTGGCACATAGCATGGCCGGGATAACCTGCATATCTTCAAGGAACTCATTTATGAAAGGATATAGGGGCAAACGAAGACCTAACTGGAACTGTTTGAAGAAAAAGTGAACATGATTCAAAGAATACATGAAATCCTTAATGGCTTCCTCGTCCTTAATAGGCATGCCGGGGAAATAAATAAGTTTATACTCCTCTCTCGACACCCCATACTTGGAGTAAAGTTCCTCTATCATGGGCTCACTGGCTCTAATGAGTTTGGGCATAGGTGTATAAACCATACCTCAGCCAGATCTACCTCGGCCTCCTCCACGACCTCCAATACCAGCTCCCTCTGGGAATGCGTCTACAATCCTCCCCGAAGTCGAGGGACTGGCGGGACGAGCGACTCCACTTCCTCTTCCCGTCATGGCTGCACAAACAAAAGAATTTAGGGTCATTATTTGGCCAAGGCATATGGAAGACGAGGAAGAGGAAGAACATCCCTCCTCGTCCTACAAACTAAAACCGAGAGAGAACCTTACCCAACAATGGAAGGCGCTCCAGCTGGTCATATTTCAAGTAGTAGAGATTGATGTGGTCAATTATCTCAGACCAGCCTGGGAACACTACAACATTTGGGGAATCTATGTTCACTCGGTCAATTCTGTACCGACCTAGGTAGTGTACGTCAGTTCTAGGGCTTTGATACCTCGTCAAGATTTCCCCTATCTCATTCAAACTCAACATCATCCAAGGACCATCAGTTCACTGATAAACCCTAATATTTTTGGTGTGGTAACAGTAGAGAGCATTCGGGTTACTCCTCCATGTTCTTGCCATCTCTAGATACGAGGGAGACACAGATTGCTCAAGAAAAGCTTCAAGAACAACAATGCCGATTTTGAACAAACCTACCAAGAACAACACGCAAAAAACCCAGAAATTATGAGTAATAATGCAAGAAGTACACAGAAAAGAGAAAGATTTATACCTTCAATCGAAGTTTGATGAAGAAAACACAGGTGAAATTGATTACAAATGCACGAATCTGGGCAACGGAGTCAAGAAACCAAGAACACGAAATGGCGATTTCAAGCCTGCTAATTCTCTCTCAAGGATTAAGGGTGATAAAAGATTGAAATTGAAGGATGTTTAGGCTTATATACCCAAGTTCGAAATGGGTATGGATCGAAATTCGGGTAAAGTGACGCCGTCCTTTTCGAGCATTAAATGCACTAGTGGGTTCCCGAGGCGAATGTCAGACTTCGACAGACGCGCCCTATCATGATACGAATTAACCGACGAAATATGAAGCGCCTCGTGACATGTCAGCCCCCGTTCGTATTCGTTTAAGCCGAGGTAGAACACCACTTCCTCCTCGGCATAGCCGAGCTAGGAAGTCGGGGGTCACTGAACGGTATAAATCGAGGTACGAACTTGGATCCATGGCCGGGCAAGGCCCAATGGATTGGGCCCAAAATATAATTCATACAAGTCTCAATTACGACAAAGGGAGTGGGCCTTCCCTACCTTTGCTCGTCTTGCCTTCTCGTCATTCCCACTATGTCAACCTAGACATAGCAGAGCGTATAATGACTAAGACCCAACAAAACTAAATGCCGATGAGGCATAATCATCAATGTCGGGCAAGGCATCTCTCAAGGCCGAGCAAGGCCTCCCTTCAAAGACGAGGAATCCCTCGGTCTCCATATAATACAAGGAAATGGGCTTCACCATCATTACAATTCTCTTCATCGGCTCAATATAGGCCGACCAGGCCATGTACGACAAGGAACCCCGCCTCCAAAGCCGCACGTGCAGATTGGTATTATCCATTCTTATTCAAATAAGAAATGTGAACAGTTATAATCCTCCTAGGATTATAACCTTATCTCACACAGTTTGTCATCCAACAAGGACTGAACAGTTATAATCCCTCTAGAATTATAACCTCCTCACCTACGAATTCCTATTCAACAAGAATTCTACAATGCTATGCATATATATACAAGCCATAATTCACATTATTTTGGTAACACATCTTTTGACTATAAACTCTTGTCAATTGATTTTTCTCTCTAAACACAAATACTTACTCTCACGCCGGAGGACCTTCGCTGGTGAAGCTCCGGCTTAGTTTACGTGTTTGTTCATATTTTTCAGGCTATTCAATCATACATGATACAACATATTCCTGAATTTGGAATGATCCGAACATTTTTTGCATCATCATTAATCATGGAAATATTAATAATCAAGACAAGAGAGGAAAATTACTAGTCAACTATGAGTAGTTATGTACATTATTTATTTTCTAAGTCAACCATCATTTTATATTTTATTTTGGTGTATTTAAGATGGGAAAATGGAAAGTCAACTACTTAAATGCAAAAATAAGACCAAAACCCAACAACTATAACCCAAGCCCGCTCCAAGCTAATGGAGTGTTCAACACCTCAGACAAGATGCATGGCTTCAAAAAGAAAATGCACTCCATGATCATATGAGTTTGATAAAAATGGGACCCATGCATGCAAAGTCAAATTAATTTTAATTATTAATTGAAAAAATGGATCGACGTGGCCAAATCGCCACAGCTCGCAGCAGCAGTTTCGGATCCTGACAAATAGCAACACAAACCGCTGCTGAAACAGTGTTGGATCCTGACAAAGAGCAACACAGGCCTCATGCTCAGTCTTCCCCCTGTTCGACACTCAGATAAATCTGGTGCTTCTGTAACGGTGATATCATTGTGCAGATAAGATAAAACAGAGTCAAATACCAAAAAATTAGCAAAGGAGAAATGTCACACACAAACTCACTGAGCTACCAAAAACTAATCATGACTCCTCCAGACTCTGTGTTAACATGTTTTCTCTCTTGCTTTACTTGTCATCCTCGGATCTATCTAATGAAATACACTAGGTATTTCCTACCTCCGATCTTCCTAATTTTTTTTGTTGTTACTACGAATGAACTTGTGCCATAATCACTCAAACGACCAAGTCTTCACTTACCTGCATATTTGTGTGGATTGCAGTCTGCATGCATTTATCTCTTTACTTTACTTTCTTTCTAAAGCATTCACCTTGGCACAATTTGCTTCATCTTTCAATTTTCTTCTTTTTCCCTCCATTTTCTATCATATCATTTACACTTCATTATAAGATGGACACACTCATTCCCAATTATAATCTTATTCAATATTCACCTCTCAGCAAACACCAGCCCTTGTTGTCAAAATAGCATTCTTCTTCTAAAGCTAACAACATTGATTGGTCAAGGATTCTTCTTCTAAAGCTAACAACATTTCGTTAATTTTTATACCAATTTGCAACAAAATGACAATGTTAGAAATCGACTTGCAACTTTTTTAATGTTGGAAACCAAATAGCAAAATTGATACAAACATAGATAACCGAATTGCAATTTGCCCAAATACAGAGTACTTATTAAGTATGTGGCTACAACATGGGCACGGCCGCATAGCGTGAGATGTGAGAACGAGCAAAAGATATAATGAAATATTCAACCACCTTAGTTTCTAGGATTCCACTTGGTGTAATACAGATTTTAATGGTCTTTCCACAGTGGCAATTTTTTATTACAGTGAAAAAACAAGTCAAGATATCAAGGCCAAGGATCCATCTAAAAACGAAGAGGGTAGCTTATATAGTGCTCCTATAGAGAGGTGTGGGGCTTCAGAAGGAATAATAATGAAGTTTGCATGAATTTGAAGGAAATTAGGTCTAATACAAACACTAATTAAAGAAGCATAAAACACAAGGTTTTGATCCCCTTTAGCAGCAAAACCGAGAGTCATTGAATTGTATTTACTGCTGGAACACAAGAACGAAATTTAATACAACAAAAGAGAAATTGTTATTTTGCATTCACGACAAATGACAAATGTGCATACGTTCGAAGGGAGAAATGTATCTCTAGAAGCACTTGTTTGTACTTGTCAAAGTACACGAGTTATTAAGCACAATGCCACTAATGTTTCTTCAGATAAACTTATAAAAAGTGCAAATCAATGAACACAATCATTCGTAAACATGATTCATGAAGATTTTCTATTTACTTTTTTTCCACGATTTTCTCTGTCTTAAACAGAAGCTGGTGGCACAATAATAGAATGAAAAGAAAGCAACCAGCTAGAAGTACCACCTAAAGACTTATCATAGTAAGTAGCCTTTTTTCCATCATATAGAATTGCATAGAATTTAGAATTGTACAAGTTGCATGGTAGCAATTATTTCATTTACGCCTTACAAATAGTTTGATAATTTGAACACATGGGCTTATCCAAACAAACACCAAAGGAAAGATATACAAAACCTGTAAAATTGAATGATTTCATTAAGGCCATGAAAATATAGTGCTGACTGTCAAGACAAGGCACTATTGGAACTTTCTAGCAAACAAAAGATATGAATTATCACCATCTTAATCTCCAAAAAAATCCATTTTGAGTGTCTCACTCAATATTACAAAGTCCCAAAATGGATTTTTTTTTAATACTCTTTAGATAATGGGGACCACTTATCATACTCATAACAACAACTACCCAGTTACTATCCGTACCCCACTTTCTCTCCCCTACCCCACTTTCTCTCCCCTACCCCACCATCTATACTCACAACACTTTGATAGTATAAACTTTTCCTTAATTCCCGTGCACTACCTTAAAATTGTAACATAAGCCGGGACGGGGGAGTACACAATATGAAGAGTGATCGGATTCCAATTCTAACGAAGGAACCCTTCACATCGACCCTCATGTGAGACAAGACCATAGAACGGTGTACCATGTGAAGAGAGTAGATTAGTATTATGGGCATCAGTGGGACCTGAGCTTGAATATCATATCGATCAGTAGCCTACCTAGAGGAGTGACAGGTAAGATTGGAGTGACAGGTAAGATTAATGGGGCATAACTTGATTTCTATCCTAGTTCCAAGGAGTACCAAAGGCAGGAAAAATATTAACTTGATTATCTTCAGTATTTATGACATTCCTGACATAAACTAAGTTATATACGGAATAAAACATAGTAGCATACATATGAATTACTACAGCCTTCTTGAAACTATCTCTTGCTTGAAAGAACAATAATAGCAATTGTTGAAACTATCGCTTTGTTTGAAAGAATGATAATAGCAATATAAAGACTTGAGAAGTAAATACTAAAAACTCTGAAAAGCAAAATAACTGTATCATGATGGAATATATCACAACTGCAACAAAGAAAGCTATATTATCTCAAAGAAAAGTATGAATCTTTTAACCATTTCAAAGCACCCATGGAAAGTA
Organism: Adenophora triphylla var. japonica; assembly: GCA_022495995.1. Taxonomy (NCBI): domain Eukaryota; kingdom Viridiplantae; phylum Streptophyta; class Magnoliopsida; order Asterales; family Campanulaceae; genus Adenophora; species Adenophora triphylla. The sequence continues at coordinate 42,298 of JAFEMH010000934.1, forward strand.
AAGTAAAATCACACCAATGTAACAAATGCCACAAAGTATAGTTTCCCAGAATAATTATTCTTAAAACTAGAGAGACGTCAAGAGAATGCCCATTAACAGGCTATTGCGCTATTTCTTGGTTGATTTACCTCCTGCATCACCGCCGCTCCCAGCTGCTTGTGCAGCCTTCTTTGCCGTTTTCTCTTGAAGAGCCTTTGCATCCCTGCATCAAACAGCCCTCCAACAATTACACATTGTAATGCAAAGCTTTTCTTGTCTTAGGTTTATGAACAAAAAAAACTTACAGAAATAGATTTTTTGGTTGTACCAAGTCAGCACAATGAATATAAGCTATGGACAATTTTATCTTTCCCATAACAGATATCAGATCTAACCATTACAAAGTTGTTAGGGTATGTAGGCTATTTATAAGAACAATCATGAATTCCTGATGATTATGACACACAATTAATAACAAAACAAGTTAGAATATCCAAAAATCAGATTAGACTCGATGTTTCATGTTAGCTAAAACCATTTTATTTTTGTTGTGGTTATATTCAACAATCAAAATAATTATATTGAAATTTAAAATTGAAATAATGAAGAAGAAAATAACGAACCTTTCACGGCGCTGTTCGGGGGTGAGGCCATCGTCTTTGTTCTTTCCCTTACCGCCGGCGCGAGCATTAGCTCTTTCCCGGTCCTTCTCCCTCTGGTTACCTCGTTCAATTCGATCCAACCAAACGAATCAAGGAAAAATTAACATATACAACTTCTTGCAATTAAAATAAGAATTAAAAACATCAATAATCGTTAATCATGAAAAAAAGCAAGAAATTTTGATTCAAAGGATATGAGTCATGTTGAGAAGCAGCAGAAAACGTCTTCGGTTCGGCTGGAGAGAAGAAAAAGGACTTTGAGGCGGTCGTTAGGAAGGAATAGGCTGCCTGCTTGTGAAACAAAGAGTTGACTTTACCCTTTGAGATTTATTTCTAAGGCCAAAATAAGTTGGACTTAAGGCCCCCAAAAAACTAACCAATTCTTTAAAAGGACCGTTGTTTTATCAATATGTATTCCCCCAAGGACCTTCATTCGTTTGATTAAATAATTAATCCTCAAAATACCCTTATCCCATCAAAACCCTAAAAAAACACATGAATCCTCAAAATAACCCTTATCCCATCAAATCCTCCTCTCACTCACCGGAAAGCATTGTTGAGTTATCGAGTCTAAACCAACATGAAATATTAGTGAGGTGGCTCTAGACTAAGGAGGAGCTTAAGTTTGAGTCAAAGAAGGAGGAAAAGGGAGGAGAAGGATACCTAATTGCTGAGGAAGAGTCCTGAAAACATATGATCGCATGGTGCAGCCACATCTATGATTTATGCGTGAATCACAGACACACGAGACTACGTGCAAAGTTTTGAATCCACCATGGCCCTCCTCACCAAGGCAGATGATATTCTCTGCAAGGCTTTTGCGAGTACCTTCTCCGAAACAGCTCTCTTCTGGTTCCGTGAGCAAAAGAAGGGAAGCGTCGATAGCTCGAAAATCATGAGAAGGAGATTCCTAGATCACTTCGCTACAGCTGGAAAGAGAAAGAAAAAGACTGACGATTCGATTTGATATGTTGTGCATTCCGAAAACTTAGTCTATTTTAATTTTGATCGCCAACTTGATTAAAATTTTACCAAAGATTTAGTAAAAATACAACCATCCCAATAAAAATTTAATATTTATACATTATTGTAAATATTATCAAAAACAATTTTTAAACTTTAACCTGGTTAGCTAAATTAACACAAAATATTGATTAAATATCACTTAAGCTAACCATTAAGGACCAATGTTATCTTTTTATAACAGGGGAAATATTAAATTAATCACTTTCTAAATTTAAATTTAGAGATAAAATAATTATTTTATTTAAATAAATCTGACATGAGAGTTGCAAGGAAAGTATTAACACAAAATTTTGGGAAAAAACGCATTTTTTCAAAGAGTTTGGAAAAACGTGTTTTTAAACCATAAATGGTGGTATTTTTGTAAATAATTGACGTTTTTAAAAAACGTGTGAGTTGACATTTTCGTAAATATTGTATGTTATCAACTGATGCTAACGCTACTAACAGTAGCACTTACACTCTTGAACTCATGTGATGACGCTCATCAAAACACATTCTCCAATACTCAATAACAAGATTTAAAAAAACTTCAAAGGCATATTTGAGGGACTAAATGACGTCTTTTGGGGTTTATAAACCCTATATCACAGGCCAAAGACAGGTGATTGTAATAGGTCTTGAAACTCCTTTCGATTTGATATACTTTGCGTTGCGTGATTCATTACGAGTCAAAAGTTATATCAATTTTAATGCATGCACCCAACAACACGACTACTTTTACTAGTAAAACAAATACGTGACGCTTCTTGTAACTAATGTTGGTTGTATCATAACGCGCTCTTCAAAATTTCAAAGTTTTACTCCGTAAGAAATGACTTGGTGTAGTCCGTAAGAAATGGCTTGGTGTAGAGCAAAACCTCACAATGTGTGAGGTTTTGGGTTTGATTTATCTCATGCCTTCTAAGACATCGTTTTAAGGGGATAAGTGGTGTTTGTTACACCATGTATTGCTACTGGTGTTGCCACATATGTTGCCATCGTGTTTGGCAACACAAGATAGTTACTGCATATTTTTCATAAATAACAAAGTGATAATTAATTATATTATAATAATTGTTAGTCTGCTTTATATGAGGTTGAACAGGTCAAAGGATCCTTGCTAGACGTTATTTTCGAATATGAAAGGAAGTTACACATAAAATAAATGTTTATGTGTAAAAGTAATGACCAAGTAAATTTGGATAGGAAGTTAGCTACTCAAGGGGAGCTGAAGATAAGAGTAAAAGGTCAAGCTACAAGCCAGTTGCTGCGTCAGTGAAGAAGCCTAGAAGACCAAGTCTTCAACAAACAAGGAAGGAGGGCTATTTTGAAGAAAACAAACATGTGGCTATTTCTATGGTCAGTTGGAGTAGGCTCCAAGTTTTGGAGGCCTATATATAGTGCAGTCGATCAGCTTCAGTGATCATCCAATTCAGAAGACACAAATTTGCACAAGAAATAATTCTGCTCTTCAGTGTCGCCATTCAGTTTTGGCAACACTTTGTCCAACACTCAAGAGTTTCACATATATCTTTGTATTTTCGTGAGGTTATGAGTATTAGTATTCAGAGAGTGTTCTATATTTGTTATTCCTTCAGTTAATGATTATTTATCATTAAGGGAACTTTTTGACCTTGTATTTAAATAATTATATATAAAAAGGTCTTGCCCTCCTGGCTCCCATCAAGTTATATATTTATATAACTTGATAAAAATATAATTCTTGTGTATTGTTATTTATTCTTCCGCTGCAATTAGATTTATTTCTATTATTTGTTGTTTTCGAATTGGTGTGTGTTGTTGTTAGTGTTGCCGACACTAAGGACAACACTTGTGAGTTTCGTCTCACTTTTGCTAAGCCATAGACAATTGCAATTGGTATCAGAGCCTAGCACTTGATATACTATGTGTTTTGATCCTTTTGTCATGGCTTATGATCCTGCTAATCCTAATCAAAAGAGGTTACCGGTTTTAGATGGATCAAATTATGCTTATTGGAAGATTCGTCTTCGCTCGCATATCAAATCAATTGATCTTCGAGCTTGGCGATCTGTTTTAAATGGTTATTCTCTTCCATTACTCCTTCCAGATGAAGATGGTGACGTTCAAGTCAAGCCTGAATTTGAATGGATAATTGAAGAAAATAATCTTGCTAGTTTCAATGAAAAGGCACTAAACGCCATCTATGAATGGGTTGACATGCAAATGTTCAAACTCATTCAAAATAGTCTCACTACAAAAGATGCTTACAAAGATTTTGTGAAGGTGATGGTAGTGTCCGAGAACAAAGCTAAGGGGTCTCACTAGTAAATTTGAAAGATTAAGAATGGGTGAAAACGAAGATATTACTTCTTATTTGGAAAAGTTGATTGATATTTCAAATGCTTGTCAAGTATTAGGAGAACCTTTTACAAATAAACAACTTGTTTCAAAAGCTATTCGTACTCTTCCTGAGCGTTTTAATATTAAAGTTTCCGTCATTGAAGAGACCATAATCTTTCAACTATGTATATTAACTCCTTGATGAGCATTTTGAAATTTTTTGTGCCAATAAGAGTTCCTCCTCTGAACCAAAAAGACTGTGACGACCCCAACCCTAGGCACTTATTTTAAATATTAAATTATATGCTTTTAATATTTATGTCATCTTTATATGTTCAATTATATCTTTATATTCTTAAGTTAGGATAAATTGGGTGAAAAGTAAATTTAAATCTCATAAGAATTTATTGGACATTTAATAAATGAACTTGGATAATAATAAAAATGGGAAAATGATAAATAGTGTAGGGAGGTTAAATGAGTAGGATAAATTAATGGGATAAGTTTTTAATTTAAATTAAATGTGTTGGATGAAAGCCTTTGTAATTTCTCATGGGGGCCAAAGTGTTAACTCTTCCCCTCCTTGCTGCCATGTGTCATCACACCCTCACCTCTCTTACTCCCTTCCCCTCCTTCTCCCCATTCACTACACTACTCATCTTCAACCTAGAGACAAGCTTAGAGAGAGAGACCTCCATTGAAGCCTTTGCCAAGCTTTGAAGTCATTCTTTCTTCACCAAAATTCAAGTCCTAGAGCTCCATTGAAGTTGGGTGATCTAGAGGAAACCTTCTAGCTAGAAAGATCAAGCATTTTCTTCTAAAATCCAAGTAAGTTGTTATGACTTCTCTTCTCATGAATGCTCATGAATATTTCTTGTGATTCTTGTTCTTATGTGGTGATTTCTTGCTTGGGAAATCTATTGGGAGTTGAATGTGTTGATTTAGAACCTTGATGGGTTTGTAGAAATATTGTGAGTTATGGAAGTTGAATGGATCTAGGTTTAAGACTTGATTTCATGGAGTTAAAGGAGTAGATTAAAGTTACCCAAGTTGGAAATGCCCTTTAGGTTCATAACTTAGAATGCATTTGGTTGTACATTTGGTTTCTTGGGATTTTTGTGTTGATTTCTGCTGTTTGTGCAAATTCTGGGCCGAGGGACGAGTCGTCCCTTGGACGAAGGGAAGTCGTGACCTAAGGGGGACGCTGTGTTCAGCTGGGGGGTAAAGTGGGGACGAGTCGTGCTCCTGGGGACGAGTCGTCCCCTGGCCAGATTTTCTCACCTCAACTTTATAGCTATTCAAACCTAATCAAACTCGAACCTAAATGAAATCTTTTTAACCTAGATTAAAGTAGAATACTTTGGCTTCACAATGACGTTCTAAGTGATCAAAATGGAATAGTGGAAGTACCTTAAATATTGCTTGGAAAACGTTAGATAAACTAGTTTAGCAACCAAACAATCATGATCCCAACTTGGTAGATTCCCCTTAGACCTTTCAAGAGGCTATGTATTCTTGTATAATGACCTTGTAGGATGGATTTATGCTACTTCCTTGCCTTACATTGAGTTCGTATACATTGTTTCTATTGCATAGTGTATTGAATAAATGTTGCACTATGATATTGGTTGGACATGAGTATAGTTTACCATGTTGATATGTTGTTATCCCTTTTTGTGGATTTTATTCAAGTATCTATTATGTGCTTGATTATGTGTGAGTCGCCGACGTTGGGTATAAGTATCACGATCAATTATGGAAGTGTGACCTAATGTGACCGGATTATGTTATATCTGTGACCGTCCCCTCCTGTGGCCACAGGTTGGGGTATAGCGTCTGTATTGAGCCAAAAGCCTTACAGAGTTGCTACTGTCTTTATTTGGTTCCCTGAAAAACGGGTCTTATAAGACGTGAGTATTGCCTAAGCAGCTCACTGTAAGATTGGATTATTATTATTATAACCAATGTTGTACGACTATCGTTCAGACGGAAAAAGGTAAACCAAGGTAACGGAACGTGTTTATAGCTTTTCCAATGTGTTACGTGCGACTTGTTATATGTTGCATTTATTTGGCATATTGCTGCATATCATAATAGCTTGCTGAGATTTATTCTCACCCCTCTCCCTTTACTGTTTTAGATCCCGAGACAGGAGGACCGCCCAAGTAAGGACGGAGAGGAGTTTGGAGTAATCTTTTGGGGTATTGTCAGGGTATGTTTAGGTGACGTATAAATTGTATTTTGGTAATTCCATTCTTGGAGTTGGTAATTATAAACCTTAAACTCTACGTCATAACCTTAAATCTTTTGTAACTAAACAGTTAACTATTTTCAAAGTTAGTTATCTCCTCCTCCGATGTGGAGTAGAGTGGAGTTCTTATGAAATGTTATGTTATTCATGTTCATGTTTGAAAGTCAAATGAAAGTTTTAAAAGTTTAGTGTTTTTGGGTTAGTTTGGGGACGCACCAACTCGGGACACGTGTGGGTTCCGGGTCGGGGTCCCCACAGTTGGTATCAGAGCTCGGTTAGAATTCTTGGGTAGAGTCTAGCTGAGTGAGAGTGTGTGGTAACTGACGTCGAGTGTTTAATGCAGGAGTTTGTTGTAATGGCGGGAAATGAAGGTGATCCGAATCTGGGTTTGGGTGGTGGTAATCCGAACGCCGAAATGATGGACATGTTCCGAGGGTTCCTTCAGCATATGGCAACGCAGAATCAGAATTTGAATCAGAATCTAGGCAGACAAGGGCAACATGGTTTGGAGAAGTTCGTGAAGATGTCTCCTCCTAGCTTCAACGGAGATCCGGATCCGGTGAAGGCTGAGAGGTGGCTTGAGGCTATGAACAAGATTTTCGCAGCTATGGAGAGTACGGATGCGGAGAAAGTGAGGTGCGCCGTTTTCAAATTGGAAGGACCGTGAGCATTGGTGGCAAGTGGTAAAGGATGGTTGGGACCGAGATTTGACACCGCAGACGTGGGAGAACTTCACGCTCAAGTTCCGAGATCACTTTGTGCCGACGGTTACTAGGGACAAGAAAGAAGGCGAGTTCCTGAAGCCCGGAGCAAGGGACCATGACAAGAGCGCAGTATTCGCCGAAGTTCACGTAGTTGGCCCGATATTGTCCCCATTTGGTGCCTGATGAAGAGAGGCGAGTTTACCGGTTTGTGAAAGGTTTAAGAGTTGAGTTTCGAAGCAGCTTGTTGACGCATAACTTCGCCAATTTCCAAGCAAGAATAATATGGCGCACCGGATTGAGAACGACATAGAGGAGCATCGTGGTAAGAATGAAGGAGGAAACAGGAACAGATTTCTGTGGTCAAGGATCGGGACAGAATAGAGTGCAGCCGAGGACTTTCACCCCGGAGCGAATCGAGGAGGTCATGTGGCGGCTCCGGCAAATCGTGCGACTTCCGGCCAGCCTTGGGACAACATGTGGGTTTTGCAAGAGGATAGGGCATTCCGAAGACAAATGTTGGAGCAAACAAGGCAAGTGGTTCGGAGCTGTGGATCGCCGGCCATTTCAGAAGGAATTGTCCCAAGTTTCGTAATAAGCAAGCGACGGTACCGGATTCGGGGTCAAGGTAATGGGTGGAAGAGAGATGTTGATGGGAAACCCAAGGATAGAGTCCAAGGTCGTGTGTTTGCTTTGGGTCGAGGAGAGGTCGATCCTAATGCCGTCATTAGAGGTATAGTTCCTGCCTCAGAGTTAAGGCCCGCATTCTTATAGATCCCGGTCTTCCCATTCATTTGTGGCGTCTCATTTTGCATTCTCATTGCATATCTTGCCCGAATCTATGCCTTATGCTGTTAGAGGTCTCTACTCCTATGGGAGAGAGCCTTGAATCTTCTTTTGATATATCGTGGATGTGATGTGACTATATGTGGGCATGTATTGCCGGTGGATTTGGTCGAGCTACCAATCCGTGATTTTGATGTGATCCTTGGTATGGATTGGTTGAGTCGGTGCCATGCTTTGGTAGACTGTCGTAGGAAGCGAGTCTCATTTGCTATGCCCGACGTGCCTACATTTATATTTGATGCCGATAAATCTATGTTCTGGGTTACATGTTATTTCGCCTTAAAAGCTAGAAAGATGCTATCTAAGGGGCGTACGGGTTACTTAGCTTATGTGGTAGATTCCAATAAGAAGTCTCCCGAGTTAGCTCATGTTCCGGCTGTGAATGAGTTTAGTGATGTGTTCTCTAGTGAGTACTCTATGCCCTCCGGACCGTGAGATGTAGAGTTTTGTATTGACTTAGTACCCTGCACCGCTCCTATCTCTAAAGCACCCTATGAATGGCTCCTACGAGTTAAAAGAGTCAAGGTCCAATTGCAAGAATTGTTAGACCGAGGTTTTATTCGCCCTAGTGTGTCTCCGGGAGCACCGGCCTTGTTTGTTAGGAAGAAGGATGGTACCTTACGATTGTGCATTGACTATCGTTTGTTGAACCAAGCCACCATTAAGAATAAGTATCCTCTTCCGCATATAGATGATTTGTTTGACCAACTCCAAGGTTCCGTTATCTACTCAAAGCTTGATTTGAGAAGCGGATACCATCGCTGAAGATTAGACCGGATGATATTGCTAAGACAAATTTTCCGTACTAGATATGGTCATTATGAAGTTTGTGGTGATGCCGTTTGGGCCGACTAATGCCCAAACCCGTGTTTACGGATATGATGAACCGTGTCTTCAAGCCTTATCTCGATAGTTTTGTGGTGGTCTTTATTGATGATATTCTTTGTGTATTCTAAGTCCCGGAAGAGCATGAGAATCATTTGAGGATTGTCTTGTCCGTTCTTCGTGAGAAGCAACGTATGCTAAGTTCAAGTAAGTGCGAGTTTTCGCTTCGAGCGCATTTCTTTCTTAGGGCATGTTGTATCGAGTTCGGGAATTTCCGGGATCCTTCGAAGATTGAAGCCGTGGTTAATTGGAAGCAACCTTCGACCGTGACCGAGGTCCGTAGTTTTCTTGGGTTGGCGGGATATTATCTGAGGTTCATTGAAGGGTTTTCTGATTGCTACTCCGTCGACTAGGCCGACTCTGGGAAGATGTATTGTTTGTGTGGGATTCCAAGTGTGAAGCAAGTTTTGATGAATTGAAGAAGAGGTTGACGACGGCTCCGGCTCTCACCCTTCCGAGTGGTCATGAGAATTTTGTTATTTATAGTGATGCCTCGAAGGCGCGGCCTGGGATGTGTGTTGATGCAAGATGGGAAGGTTATTGCGTATGCCTCTAGGAAGTTATCACCGCGGAATGCACTATCCTACTCATGATATGGAATTGGCGGCAATTGTATTTGCGCGCATAAGTGGAAGCATTATCTTTACGGAGCGAAATTCGAGATTTTCACCGATCATAAGAGTTTGAAGTACCTATTTACCCAAAAGGAGTTGAACAACCGCAAAGAAGATGGTTAGAGTTTTTGAAGGATTTTGATTGTGTCATATCCTATCATCCGGGGAAGGCCAACGTGGTGGCCGATGCGATTAGCCGAAAGGCGATGTGACAACCTTGAAGTTCTCGGGAGTTGAAGAGTGAAGTGATAGTTGCGAATGTTCGAGCCGCTCCGACATTGTATGGTGATTTGAAGGAAGCTCAACAAGAAGATCCGAATTGAAGAAAATTTGTGATCAAGTGCAAGATGGGAAAGCCGGGGATTTTGCCTTGAATCGAGATGGGATTTTAACTTTCCAAGGGAGAATTTGCGTTCCGTCATCGCCGGAAATCAAGAAGCGTGTTTTAGAGGACGGCCATAAGTCCAAGTTTGCGATTCATCCGGGAGTACCAAAATGTATCAAGACTTGAAGCGTGGATATTGGTGGAATGGTATGAAAAGGGAAATAGCGGATTATGTATCTAGGTGTTCGACGTGTCAATGCATTAAGGCGTAACATCAAAGACCTACGGACTACTTCAACCATCGATATTCCTAATGGAAATGGGAAGGAATTTCGATGGATTTTGTTTCTAGTTTGCCTCTCACCGTGAAGAAGATGGATGCTATTTGGGTTATTGTGGATAGATTGACAAAGTCGGCTCATTTTCTTCCCAGATCCACCAAGTTTTCATTAGAGAAGTTAGCTCAGCTATATATGAAGGAGATTGTGAGACTTCACTGGGTTCCTAAGTTAGTATTGTGTCCGACAGAGATCCGAGGTTTACATCTAGATTTTGGAGAGCATTGCATGAGGCTTTGGGTTCTAAGTTGTGTTTTAGTACCGCTGTTTCATCCTCAAACCGACGGTCACCCGAGAGAACTATTCAGATACTCGAGGATATGTTACGAGCTTGTGTGATGGATTTCCAATTGTCTTGGGAGGATCATTTACCTTTAGTGGAGTTTGCTTACAACAATAGTTATCACTAAGTATCGAGATGGCTCCGTATGAGGCGTTGTATGGTAGGAAGTGTCGATCTCCGACGTGTTGGGACGAGGTTGGTGAAGCGAGACTTTGGGGCCCTGATTTGGTTCGAGATTCGACTGAGAAGATCAAAGTAATTCGGGATAGATTCAAGACAAATGAGTCGACGTAAAAGCTACGCCGACAAACGTAAGACGGGATTTATCTTTTCAAGTTGGTGACTTTGTGTTCTCAAGGTCTCTCCGAGGACGGGGATTAAAAAGGTTTGGTAATAAGTGGTAAGTTAGCCCCGAGGCTTTGTGGGACCGTTTGAGATTCTAGAGAAGATAGGGAATTGGCTTACCGGTTAGCGTTGCCTCCGTCTTTTTCTTTGCTCCATGATGTTTTCCATGTCTCGATGTTAAGAAAGTATTGTCATGACCCCTCCCATGTTTTGAGCTCTCCTCCCGATGATGTCCAAGCGGACATGTCGTATGTTCAAGAGCCATTAAGAGTCCTAGAATTCCAAGTTAAGGAATTGAGAACCAAAAGTATTCCGATAGTAAAAGTCCTTTGGAAGAATCACACCGTAGAGGAAGCGACGTGGGAGCTAGAGTCTGAGATGAGAGCGAAATACCCGTGGTTGTTTGAAAATCCAAGTAAGTTTCCTTTTAAAATTCGGGTCGAATTTTCTTTAAGGGGGAGTGAGTGTGACGACCCCAACCCTAGGCACTTATTTTAAATATTAAATTATATGCTTTTAATATTTATGTCATCTTTATATGTTCAATTATATCTTTATATTCTTAAGTTAGGATAAATTGGGTGAAAAGTAAATTTAAATCTCATAAGAATTTATTGGACATTTAATAAATGAACTTGGATAATAATAAAAATGGGAAAATGATAAATAGTGTAGGGAGGTTAAATGAGTAGGATAAATTAATGGGATAAGTTTTTAATTTAAATTAAATGTGTTTGGATGAAAGCCTTTGTAATTTCTCATGGGGGCCAAAGTGTTAGCTTCCCTCCTTGTGCCATGTGTCATCACACCCTCACCTCTCTTACTCCCTTCCCCTCCTTCTCCCCATTCACTACACTACTCATCTTCAACCTAGAGACAAGCTTAGAGAGAGAGACCTCCATTGAAGCCTTTGCCAAGCTTTGAAGTCATTCTTTCTTCACCAAAATTCAAGTCCTAGAGCTCCATTGAAGTTGGGTGATCTAGAGGAAACCTTCTAGCTAGAAAGATCAAGCATTTTCTTCTAAAATCCAAGTAAGTTGTTATGACTTCTCTTCTCATGAATGCTCATGAATATTTCTTGTGATTCTTGTTCTTATGTGGTGATTTCTTGCTTGGGAAATCTATTGGGAGTTGAATGTGTTGATTTAGAACCTTGATGGGTTTGTAGAAATATTGTGAGTTATGGAAGTTGAATGGATCTAGGTTTAAGACTTGATTTCATGGAGTTAAAGGAGTAGATTAAAGTTACCCAAGTTGGAAATGCCCTTTAGGTTCATAACTTAGAATGCATTTGGTTGTACATTTGGTTTCTTGGGATTTTTGTGTTGATTTCTGCTGTTGTGCAAATTCTGGGCCGAGGGACGAGTCGTCCTGGACGAAGGGAAGTCGTGACCTAAGGGGGACGCCTGTGTTCAGTGGGGGGTAAAGTGGGGACGAGTCGTGCCCTGGGGGACGAGTCGTCCCCTGGCCAGATTTTCTCACCTCAACTTTATAGCTATTCAAACCTAATCAAACTCGAACCTAAATGAAATCTTTTTAACCTAGATTAAAGTAGAATACTTTGGCTTCACAATGACGTTCTAAGTGATCAAAATGGAATAGTGGAAGTACCTTAAATATTGCTTGGAAAACGTTAGATAAACTAGTTTAGCAACCAAACAATCATGATCCCAACTTGGTAGATTCCCCTTAGACCTTTCAAGAGGCTATGTATTCTTGTATAATGACCTTGTAGGATGGATTTATGCTACTTCCTTGCCTTACATTGAGTTCGTATACATTGTTTCTATTGCATAGTGTATTGAATAAATGTTGCACTATGATATTGGTTGGACATGAGTATAGTTTACCATGTTGATATGTTGTTATCCCTTTTTGTGGATTTTATTCAAGTATCTATTATGTGCTTGATTATGTGTGAGTCACCGACGTTGGGGGTATAAATGTAATACGATCAATTATGGAAGTGTGACCTAATGTGACCGGATTATGTTATATTCAAGTGACCGTCCCTCCCCGCGGCCACAGTTGGGGGTATAGCCCGTATTGAGCCAAAAGCCTTACAGAGTTGCTACTGTCTTTATTTGGTTCCCCGAAAACGGGTCTTATAAGACGTGAGTATTGCCTAAGCAAATCACCGTAAGATTGGATTATTATTATTATAACCAATGTTGTACGACTATCGTTCGACGGAAAAAGGTAAACCAAGGTAACTAACGTGTTTATAGCTTTTCCAATGTGTTACGTGCGACTTGTTATATGTTGCATTTATTTGGCATATTGCTGCATATCATAATAGCTTGCTGAGATTTATTCTCACCCCTCTCCCTTTACTGTTTTAGATCCCGAGACAGGAGGACCGCCCAAGTAAGGACGGAGAGGAGTTTGGAGTAATCTTTTGGGGTATTGTCAGGGTATGTTTAGGTGACGTATAAATTGTATTTTGGTAATTCCATTCTTGGAGTTGGTAATTATAAACCTTAAACTCTACGTCATAACCTTAAATCTTTTGTAACTAAACAGTTAACTATTTTCAAAGTTAGTTATCTCCTCCTCCGATGTGGAGTAGAGTGGAGTTCTTATGAAATGTTATGTTATTCATGTTCATGTTTGAAAGTCAAATGAAAGTTTTAAAAGTTTAGTGTTTTTGGGTTAGTTTGGGGACGCACCAACTCGGGACACGTGTGGGTTCCGGGTCGGGGTCCCCACAAAGACACCTTACCTAGACGTACATCTTCGGAAAAGTCCCGTTCCGACCCCAAACACATTGAATCTATTCAATGTCACGCTTATTTCGGTTGGGGTCATTATGCCAATGAATGTGCTAATACCTTGAGAAAGGCGGACAAAAATATGTGGGTGTCTCTTAGTGATGGAGAGAAGGAAGGAACGAAGAAAGATGAAAAGGTCGAACAAGTGGTTATGTTGACCTCGGTACAGGAGCTGCCTTCGACAGAAGGTGTTGCCTCAAGTGTTGTCCAGAATATGACAACACCTGTCACAACACTTGTGATTTCTTCAGAAAGTGTTGCCTCAAGTGCTGTCCAGAAAATGGCAACACTTGACACGACACTCAGCAGGTATGATTCATTAAATCCTTCTAATGATATATGCTTTCATGGTTTTGTTAACGTTAATACTGATGAGTCATTAGAGGATGAGCTTGACAATGTAGAGCTTAATAATGAATTAAAAAGTCTTTATGAGTCTCTCCTCGTAGAATGGAAAAAGGAGAACAAGATGGTGATTTTCTTGACAAAAAAAAATCATGATCTTAAAGACTCCTTGACTCGGCTAGAGGTTCAACTCACTAGGAAGGATTCGGATCTTGATAAACTCAAGGCCAAACTCAAACTAGCCGAATCAACCTTCAAAAAACTCAACACGAGTTCATCCAAATTGGATGAAATACTCAACTTGAGTAAGTCTCTTAAAGCTGGTCCTGGGTTCCAAGAATCACTAGAAAATATTACTTCTTCCTTGTTTGATGTTGAAACTAAAAATTGTTTTGTAAAAGAACAAGTCAAGGAAAAGGATAGTACTTCTAGTGATGCTTATGGTCAAACAATTGAGTGTGAATACTGTCACAAACCTGGACATAAAAAATCAGATTGTTTTATTCTTAAAAAAATGTCCAGTTTGCAAGTGTTGCCTCAAGTGTCGTCAAAATCTCAGGACAACACTCGAGACAACACTGATGTACAGAAGTTCAGATTTGAAAAAAAGGCTTGGTTACCCAAAGAAAAACTGAAATGTTATGTTGTGTACACTGCTTTATGAACTAACATTTCAGGTGACTGGTACTTTGATAGTAGTTGATAACGTCACATGACGGGAAGAAGATCATTCTTAACTGAATGCCAACCTATTAAAGGAGGCTCAGTAACCTATGGAGGTGGAGGTAAGAGTGACAACATAGGAAAAGGAACACTGAATGTCATTGGTTTTCCTCCTTTAAATAATGTCTTGCATGTAGATGGTCTACTTGCTAATCTAATTAGCATTAGCCAATTATGTGATGACAATTTGGAGGTAAAATTCAATAAAACTACCTGTGAAGTGTTTGATAGTACTAACTTTTGTGTCATGACTGGAACAAGATCGAGTGATAATTGCTACCTTGTTGGTATAAACAAGTGTGCAATTTGACAAAACTTGATGACATACGTTTATGGCATTAAAAGTTAGGTCATTCTCATTATAGGAATCTTGAGAAGATTATCAAACTCAATGCGGTCAAAGGTTTCCCTAAGTTAAACCTCAAAGACACCATGTTGTGTGGTGACTGCCAAAAAGGTAAGCAGACTCGTGTTGCTCACAGTGTTGGACAACACAATGAGCAACACTCAGGAACAACACATTATTTTCAGCTTTTATATATGAACTTGATGGGTCCTATTGAGGTAGAAAGCTTGGAAGATAAGAAGTATGTTTATGTTATAGTTGTTGATTTTTCTAAGTCTACATGGGTCTATTTTTTAAGAGAAAAATCTGAAACCTTTGATAAATTTAAACACTTATTTTCCAAAATCAAAAACATGTTTTGTTCACCTATTTTTCGAATAAGGTCAGATCATGGTAGAGAGTTTGAAAACATCTCCTCTCTACATTTTGTACTAAAAAGGGGATACACTATGAATTTTCAGCACCCAAAACACCACAACAAAATGGTGTTGCTGAAAGGAAAAATAGGACTTTGTTGGAGATGGCTCGTGTTATGCTAATTGCTAAAAATATTTCTAAAGGGTTTTGGGCTGAAGCATTAAACATAGCATGTCACACTACAAATAGAGTTTTCTTAAGACCTGGTACTACTATGACACCCTATGAGATTTTAAATGGTAAGAAACCCACTGTTCACTATTTCTACGTTTTTGGGTGTTTGTGCTATATTTTAAATGACCGGGAATACTTAGGAAAACTAGATTCAAAGAGTGACAAAGCTATCATTCTTGGCTACTCTCAAAACATTCATGCTTATCGAGACTATAATTTGAGGTTCAAGGTGATTCAAGAATTGGTAAATATTGAATTTAACGATTATTTGAGTGCCACAGGTGAACCAGCCGAAGATATACCTCTGACATTGCTGGAAGAAGTTGAACAACGGGCTGAAACAGAAACTGGTTCAACAAGTACAACAACAGATTCAGGTGTTGCTTCGAGTGTTGTCCCTGAAACGGCAACACATGAGGCAACACGGGAGGACAGAACAGTGACTGAAAATGCTGAAAGTAGTGACTCAGAAGAAGAAGATGGATTGGTGTACCATCAAGGCAGGAGAGATCCTCCGTCACGAATTAGAAATTATCATCCCATTACTCAATGAAGGGGTTCGAACAAGAAATAAGGAGCCAGTTGACTATAGAGATATGGTAAGGTATGTGTGTATATCCTCCACATACTCTAAGGTAAAACACTTTTGTTTCATTTTTGCTCTTGAGCCTAAGTATTTGATTGAGGCTTTAAAGGATAATTTCTGGATACAAGCTATGCAAGAAGAGCTTGAACAATTTACCCGTAACGAGGTTTGGTGTTTAGTTTCACGTCCTTTATATACAAATATAATTGGAACTAAATGGATTTACAGAAACAAATCTAATGAATTGGGTAACATTGTTCGTAATAAAGCTCGTCTTGTGGCTCAAGGCTATACACAAGTGGAAGAAATCGACTTTGACGACACCTTTGCACCTGTGGCTAGAATTGAGTCAATAAGACTTCTTCTTATTATAGCCTGCTATCTTAAAATCACATTACACCAAATGGATGTTAAAGAGGTTTTCTTGAATGGGTATTTAGATAAAGAATTTATGTTGAGCAACCTAAAGGTCTTGAAGACCCATTCCACCCAGACCATATATACAGACTTGATAAAGCCTTATATGTCTTGAAACAAGCTCCTCGTGCATGGTATGGGCGTCTAACAAATTTTCTTCTTGAATATGGATTTGTTAGAGGCGAAGCCGATAGGACATTGTTTATTCTTAGAGAAAATAAAGAGCTTGTCATTGCTCAGATCTATGTTGATGACATAGTTTATGGTTCCACATCTAAAACGTGTTTACAAAAATTTTGTGGAGGCTATGGCATCAACTTTCGAGATGAGCATGATAGGTGAACTTAAATTTCTTAGGATTGCAGGTAAAACAGTCAGATGATGAAATCTTTATCTCTCAGAGCAAGTATGCAAAAAGTCTGATGAAAAGATTTGGATTGGAGAGTGCAAAGAGTTCAAAAATACCTATGGGATCATTCTTTAAAGTAGCCAAAGATCAGGCAGGGGAGGTTGTTGACCCAACTCTGTATAGATCCATGATATGTAGTCTTCTTTATCTTATTGTCAGTCATCCCAATATTATGTTTAGTGTGTGTGCTAGATATCAGTATGCTCGTAAAATTTCTCACCTAAATGCTGTCAAGAAAATCATTAAATATGTGTCCGGGACTAGTGAATTAGGAATTTGGTTCACTAAAGACACTAATACCAACTTGGTTAGTTTTAGTGACTCTGATTGGGCAGGGGATATAGATGATAGAAAGAGCACTAGTGGAGGTTGTTTTTTCTTGGGTAATAATCTTGTGTTGTGGTATAGTCGCAAGCAAAACTGTGTATCTCTCTCCTGCTGAATCTGAGTATGTAGCAGCCGGGAGTTGTTGTTCACAGTTGATATGGTTGAAACATATGCTTGATGACTATGGTCTTGATAGTAATATCTTGACCATGTATTGTGACAATTTGAGTGCCATAAACATTTCCAAAAACCCTGTACAACACTCATGCACTAAACATATAGATATCCGCCATCACTTTTTGAGAGATTTAGTAGAAAAGGACTTAATCCAAATAGACCATATTGATACCAAACATCAACTTGCCGATATTTTGACTAAAACCCTGGACCATGAGAGATTTTCAAGTTTGAAAAAATTTCTTAGTTTGTGTGTTTCTATAAATCTGTTGTTTCAAGTGTTGCCGTCTGTGTTGCCAACACTGACATCAACATCACAGTATTTGTTGTATATATTTTTTTAAAAAATATTTTTAGTTTAAACCTAATTGGGGGGCATTTACTGACCTTTTTTTTGTTCTAGTATGTGTATATACTTGAGGTTAACATTTTTGATAAAATACCCCTTTGTGCTTAAAGTGACAAAGTCACTTATGTTGTTGTTGATATTTAAAAAGGCAAAGCTTGTTAAAATACTCCCAAAGTAACTCGGGGCACGGCGTTCGCTGCGACGATGCTTCCTTGCCAAAATGGGAGTATAATGTAGTTGTTTTATATTAAGTATTAGGGACATGGAGCTCGCTGCTACAGTGTACCCTACTTGAAAGGTATAAAACTTGCTACATATAGCTTTACACTTTAATAAAAAATTCGGGGCACGGAGCTCGCTACTACGATGCTTCCTTGTACATAAAGAAGTGTAAAGTTTGCTTAAAATTGCCTAAGAAATAATGAGTTATATATGTTGAAAAAAATATCAAGGGAATTTTTATTCAAAATGTAGTCTTTTTGTGTTACACAACATTGCTAGCAACACATTAGTAGATGCTATATTATTTTTTTATTTCTTCTTTTTATTTTTGTTAATTAAATTTTGAATTTCCAAAAGTCTATTTTTATATATTTAGAGTTTGTGAAATTTAAAAGGTTTTTAACAAAAATATTTGATTTTTCTCTAACTTAATGTAATTTCGAAATATCTATTTTTTAAAGTTCATTTTCTTTTGGATTTTGAAAAACAAAATTTTATGAATTTTTCTAAAATTATTTTTAGTTATTATATATTAAAAATAAATAAAAAAAATTACATTTTTTTAAATTATGGCCGGATAACAGTGTTGGGTTTGTTGAGATAAGGGGATTTAATTTGTGTTTGAACTTGTCAAATCACCCATTATTTCTCACTATTCACCCTTTAAATCCCCCTTCCAAAAATCCTCTCCTCACCGTTACTCTCTCTTCGTCTCTCTCTCTAAACCCCTCTATTTACTTCGTCTCCTTCCTATAATCCGCCATGGCCGGTCCATCAAAATCCTCCCAAAGTATGTCTCCCATGGACAACTCGCCTATAGCTCCCTCAAGTGTTGCCTCAAGTGTCGCCATTCCTATGGAGACATCACTTTCGGCAACACCATCCGCAACACTAAACCCTTGGCTTGGTTGTGTTAATTCCCCTCCTACTCCTGTCTCAATGGCTCTCCCTGCGAGCTTGCTGTCACAAGAGCTCACTCATCGAATCATTCAGAATGCTACTTTCTTCACAAAAAGGGGGAAAGTTATCTCTAATGATGTTGATAATAGTGATTTGTATAAGCATCATATATTCCCGACAATGCCGAGTGATAATTTATGAATATGACTGGAATATGACATGTGTTGAATGTGAGATTGAGAAAATGTTACAACATTTGATTTTATTTTTGAATAAAATCTTACATTAAAGAAAATTTTATTGTTAAGGGGAATATCTATGTAAGGGGAGATGCGCTCCTTGTTTATTGTAGGTCCAAATAAAATGTTGCTATTTTGGAGCTACAAACAAAGAGTAAAATATTAAGGGGGAGATATATTTTTTGGATTGCTTGACTAACTTATATATTTTTGGATTGGATGACTAACAATTGTTTTGCAGGAACATCACTTTGTATTTTGTGAAGAAATTTATAACTAAGGGGGAGATTGTTAGTGTTACACCATGTGTTGCCACAGGTGTTGCCACATGTGTTGCCATCGTGTTTGGCAACACAAGATAGTTACTGCATATTTCTCATAAATAACAAAGTGATAATTAATTATATTATAACAGTTGTTAGTCTGCTTTATATGAGGTTAAACAGGTCAAAGGTTCCTTGCTAGGTGTTATTTTCGAATATAAAGGGAAGTTACACATAAAATAAATGTTTATGTGTAAAAGTAATGACCAAGTAAATTTGGGTATGAAGTTAGCTACTCAAGGGGAGCTGAAGATAAGAGTACAAGGCTGCTACAGCTGCTTGGCGTACAAGTGAAGAAGCCTAGAAGACCAAGTCTTCAACAAACAAGGAAGGAGGGCTATTTTGAAGAAAACAAACATGCGGCTAATTCTATGGTCAGTTGGAGTAGGATCCAAGTTTTGAAGGCCTATATATAGTGCAGTCGATGAGCTTCAGTGATTATCCAATTCAAAAGACACAAATCTGCATAAGAAAGAATTCTGCTCTTCAGTGTCGTCATTCAGTGTTGGCAACACTTTGTCCAACACTCAAGAGTTTCACATATATCTTTGTATTTTCTTGAGGTTATGAGTGTTATTATTCAGAGAGAGTTCTATATTTGTTGTTCCTTCAGTTAATGATTATTTATCATTAAGGGAACTTTTTGACCTTGTATTTAAATTATTATATATAGAAAGGTCTTGCCCTCCTAGCACCCATCAAGTTATATATTTATATAACTTGATAAAAATATAATTCATGGGTATTGTTATTTATTCTTCCGCTGCAATTAAATTTATTTCTATAATTTGTTGTTTTCGAATTGGTGTGTGTTGTTGTTAGTGTTGCCGACACTAAGGACAACACTTGTGAGTTTCGTCTCACTTTTGTTATCACTTTTGTTAAACCATAGATAATTTCAAGTGGGGTAACCACTATTAATCCTCTTTTTAAAAAGATTTTTTTTTGCAAAGCTTTAATAAATTTTATAGCCAAAATCTTAAAAAAAACACGTTTTTTCTTAAAATTAGAAAAATGTGTTTTGATTACCCCACTAGTGTCATTGTTAGAGTAACATAGTGTTTGTAAATAGTGACAATGCATTTATTATTAAGTGTCAGTGTAAAAAAGTGACAGTGTTAGTGTAACAAAGTGTCAGTGTAAAGAGTGGCAGTGCATGTATTATTAATTGGCAGTGTTAGTGAAAAAAAGTGTTAGTGTTAGAGTAACAAAGTGACAGTGTAAAGAGTGACATGCCAGTGTAAAGAGTGTCAGTGCATGTATTATTAAGTGCCAGTGTAAAAAAGTGTCAGTGTTATTGTTAAAAATTGTCAGTATTAGTATAAACAAATGCAAGTGTGAAAGTGACAATGCATGTATTATTAAGTGACCGTATAAGGGCCTGTTTGGTAAAATTGAAAATTAAGCTCTGAAAATGTAGAGCTGAAAATTAAGAGCTGAAATCATTAAGTTGCTGAATTTTGAAGACTTATGTTTGTTTGATAATGACAAACCACTTACATCTGAATTTTCAGAATTTCAACTCAACATTTAAAATATTATATGAATAATATTTATGATTTTATAATAAAATAAATTCATTATTGACATATACATTATTATTATTTTTATTATTATAAGTAAATTTTAATCTTATAATATTTAAATATTTTTATTTGTACTTTCTTTATCCCATAATAATATTTATCTTGATTAGTTTGGTAAATATGATCACAAATGTTGATAAATAATAAAAAAAATTATATAATGATACTTTAATAAAAATATTATTAAATGTTAATATTAAAAAAATATATTTTCATACTTGGTCAAATATAATTTGTATGAAAAGAAAAAATATTTCAACAAAAGGAAGTAACAATAAAAAATAAATAAAATATGTTGATGTGTGGATTTGAACTCATTCCCCTTTTTTCTCATTCTTTCCACGTCTTACCTTGTTAAGCTACTCTTTGCCCACTTAAAATTAATAGCATTTTTTAAGACAATCTTAATTATTTAAGTGATTCAAATTTATCTTACCAAACAAGCTTAATTTTTTAATCTCTTAAAGTGTTCCAAATTAAGATCTTAATTTGGTTACCAAACAGGCCCTCAGTGTAGGGTAAAAAAGTGACAGTGTTAGTATAAAAAGTGTCAGTGTGAAAAGTGATATTGCATGTATTATTAACTGACAGTCGGTGTAAAAATGTTTTTTCTTTAAATTTAGAAAGAAATGCGTTTTTTATAATTATAAGATTAACTCAATTTTATATGCATTATATTTTGGTTTTATTTTTTAATTAATTGATTTTACTATGCCCGAGCATAGAGAGGTTACTAGGAATTAAGTTCTCACCCTTTCCCGGCCTCTTTGTCTGACCGCCGTTTTCATCTCCGTTACCCCCTTTCTCTCATTGACAGATTAGTAGTAGGAGTAGGAGTACAGGCGGCGAGGACCCTGAAGAACCCTTCTCATTGAATACTTCAATCGGCGACCAATCATCTGCCCTCCTTTCCTACCCCTATGCATAAACCGCCCACCCAATAAACCCCATCAATCAATCTCTGGTCTCTCGCACAGATTCCAGGTGAATTGTAGATTCTGATTGTTTTCTTTGGGTTTATATATCTGGGTTTTGTTCACTTGTATTAATTACCGACTTACCGTGTAAAGTTTGCATCTTTGTATCTGTGAGATATCTCCATTATTAATGTTTTTGTTTTATTTTAATTTGTTATTGGTATCTGTGTTTATGAATGAGTTGATTAGGGAGTTTGTTGATTTTGACTGATTGTGAGCCCAGCTGTTCCTGTTTTGTGTTTGGTATAATATAGGATTGGAGATTTTTTTTTAATACATCTGTATATTCCTTGTCTGATTGGATTTTAGGGATTAAATGGGAAAAAAGGGCAAGAAGAAGGCTGGAAGTGCTCTGAAGGAGAAGCGGGGTCCGCCTGTGTCCGTGCCCCAGGCCACTTCTCCTAATACCGTTTCCCAACCTAGCATTCCAAGTGTTGAGACAATAGGTGATGAAAGTTCAGCTGTGAAAGAAAAAAAAGTAGTGTGTCCACATTTTGATAAGGGTATTGATTTGGTTAAGGTATCTGCAAAAATCAGGCCTTCAGAGCCTTTTAAGTGTGAAGATTGTAGGGAAGGTGCAGCTGATAGACGGGCAAGTAAAGGGGGTAAGGGCAAGCATGGTAAGAAAAAAAGTGGTGGTTCTGCAGTTTCCAAATCTGACTCCAAAGCATTGTGGATTTGTTTGGAATGTGGGCATGTTTCTTGTGGAGGTGCTGGGTTACCGACAACAGCTCAGAGTCATGCAGTTCGGCATTCCAGACAAGCCCGTCATCCGTTGGCTATGCAGATCGAAAATCCCAATCTCCGTTGGTGTTTCCCGTGTAGTAAACTAATTCCGGTCCTAACCCCATCAGAGAATGGAGAGCAGAAAGATTCTTTGTCCGAGATTGTGAAATTACTGAAGGCTCCACCACCATCAGGACCCTCCTTAGATGTTGAGGATGTTTGGTTTACCAGTGGTAGTATTACAAGTGAGATAAAATCAGAGAATACCACATCACGTATTTTGGAAGGGAGAGGCAGATATGTAGTTAGGGGTTTGTCTAATTTGGGTAACACTTGTTTCTTTAATTCAGTTTTGCAGAATCTTTTGGCAATTGATAAATTGCGGGATTATTTCTCAAGTACGGATGGACCTATGGGGCCTCTTACTGTTTCTTTGAAGAAATTCTTCAGCGAAACAAGTCCAGCATCAGGCATGAGAAATGTGATAAGTCCAAGATCTCTTTTTGGATGTCTTTGCTCCAAGGCTCCCCAGTTTAGGGGATATCAACAACATGATAGTCATGAATTGCTTCGTTGTTTGCTGGACGGGCTGTGTACTGAAGAGTCTACTGCAAGAAAACAAGTTATATCTTTGAAAGAGGCTGGTAATGCTCCAACACCTGCCCCTACTTTTGTAGATACCATTTTTGGAGGACAACTTTCTAGCACCGTAAGCTGTTTGGAGTGTGGGCATGCTTCAATTGTTTATGAGCCGTTCTTAGATCTCTCACTCCCACTACCGACTAAGAGATCCCCATCTAAAAAGGCACAAGCAGTTTCTCGAGCCAAGAAACCAAAGCTACCTCCAAGGCGATGTGGTAGGTTTCGCCCTAAAATAAATATGGACTCAGATTCCTCCCCAGCTAACAGTACTTCAAACATATCAACTGGTGGCAATGCTAGCCAGATACAGTCTATTGAACCAGTTGCTGAAAAGTTGGGGTCTCCTGCAGGTGATTCTTCACGCTTAGAGTCCATTGTTCCAGACACTAATGGTGATAGTAATGGCTCAGCTCCTCAAAGTCTCTCTGATTGTCAAGGGAATGAAAACAAGCCAGTGGTGGACAATACTGTGGAGGAAGCAGGAATCCCATCTGATTGTTCGGCAGGGTTGGATTGTATTAAGCCAGATTTTGTGTCAAATGGCCATGAGGCAGCTTCACAGTTGATAGATAATTCGGTGGGTCAGGCTAATGGAAAAGGGGATGCCCTGGCTGATGTCTCATTGCAGCTTCCTGTGGAACCTAGCATGCAGGCTGATTCCTGTCCCATGAAAGAACCATCACCTTTGCCAGATGATTCTTCATGGATGGATTACATTGGCGGACCTGATGATTATGATATGGCCTCACAAATTGATGATGAATCACCGGCTCAAGAATCTGGAAACAGGAATGAAGCAATTGAGAATTCTGATGTGTTAAATCATAAATCAAAATTAAATAATGACATGGACCATTTTGGGAATTCCTGGGAAGATGAATCTCCTGTACAGGTTCAAGCATCTGAAGTTCTGTTGCTTCCTTATAAAGAAGATACCTCAACTAAAGTGGATAATGAGGTCATATTGTCTTCTGCCGGTGGTGAACAAGGTTCGTTGGACTTTGGTGGTTTTGGAGATCTATTTGATGAGCCTGAGGTTTCAGGGCCTGCTTTGAACCCTTTGTCAAACACGTCTGAGACTAATGGAGTTGCAGAAATTGCTGATGTGGAGTCTGATCCAGATGAGGTTGATAATACTGATTCTCCAGTATCTGTGGAGAGTTGTCTGGCTTATTTCATGAAGCCTGAGCTTCTTTCCAAAATTGAACATGGTTGGCAATGCGAGCAATGTTCAAAAGCTCTGGTAGACCAAAGGATGAGGCAAAAGAAGGAACTACAGAAACCTGCTTCAAGAGTTGTCTCTAATGGAGTTGAAAAAAATAATCCAAATGCTCCTTCAGAGTCAGACAAAGATTGCTCTCCTTCGACTGCGGTACCAAACGGTAGCAACAGAAGTATGGAAAGGTGCATAGCTTCCGGAATGCTTGAAGGGAAAAATGAGAAAAATTGTGGACTTCCGGAGGTATCAGAGTCATCATGTTCATACAAAACTTGCTACGGAAAGAGTTTCTCTGGTCCAACCGGTGATTCTTCAAGCGTGCCTGATTACACTGAATGCAAATTTGATGAAGTTGGGCATCAGGAAAGTGAGCTCTTAGGTCGACCACATGAATTAGAAGAAAGCGATGATGAGGAAATTGATTCCTGGAGGCTAAAGGTAACGAGGGATGCAACTAAAAGGATCCTTATCAACAAGGCTCCTCCAATTTTGACAATTCATCTGAAGAGGTTCAGTCAAGATGCTCGTGGTCGCTTAAGTAAATTAAATGGCCATGTAAATTTCAGAGAGACAATTGATTTTAGACCCTACATCAATCCCAGGTATGTTTTATCTTTCTCTTGGACTATCAGTTACAACGCTCCTTCAGTATTTACCTTATTCTCTTCATGTGTGCCTGTAGTGTGTAAATCAGCCTTTCTCCTTGAGCTACTTCTATTTGTCTTTGTGACTATTAATGAAGACAAAAGCTTGAGTTTGGAGCTTTTGTAGATCTTCTAGGCTGACAAACCATATGAGGTTCCTCTGTATTCCAAATAAGCAGTGTTCTAAAAAGCGCTAGGCGGATGCTAGGCGGCGGAGTCGGGCCTAGCGCCTAGGGGCCCAAGCGGGGCCGAGAAATTAGACAAAATTTAAATATATTTCATAAAAATTAGCCTTGGTCGTGGCTCGGCCTTGGCCTTGGCCGTGGCCTTGGATTGACATCCCACATCGAAACAAAAGGGAAGAAAATGGCCGCCTTGACTCTGCGCCCTGCCTTTGCTCGGCCGTTGCCTTGGCCTTGGCCGGCCGTGGCTGTGGCCGTGGCCGTGGCCTTGGCCTTGGCCTTGGAATGATATCCCACATCGAAACAAAAGGGAAGTACATGGCCGCCTTGGCTCAGCGCCTTGCCTTGCTCGGCCGTGGCCTGGCCTTGGCTCGGCCTTGGCCTTGGAGGTTACTTATCCCACATCGACATAAACATAGACATAAGAAGAAAGTAAAATGTGGCTGTGGGTATATATATTAGGCTGATGCTGGGGTAGTAGGCATGTTTCGGCCGTTGCCTTGGACTTTGCTGTCTGTGGCCTTGGCCGGCCATGGCCTTGGATTTTAGCTCGCCAAGTCAACGCCTATACCCGTCTAGTCAACGCCTAAAGGCGCCTAATCACACCTAATGGCGCCCACGCCTAATTTGGCCGATTTGCTAAAAGGCGCGGCGTTTGGACCCCGCCCAGCGCCTATGCGGCGCCTAGGCCGAGTTTTAGCCTAGGCCGAGTTTTAGAACACTGCAAATAAGCATGTTTGATGGGAAATGCAAAGTGTTGTCTGGTAATAGAACAGAGCTAGGATGGAATGACTATCAACCATTTGTATTTGAACACCACTAGCTCTTATCGTTACTAAAGATGTATCCCAGGAAAAAGATAGTTCAAGGAGTCCTAATGAAATCAATGTTGGATTGAGAGAAGAGACTGTTTGAATAGCAAAGAGTAATGAAATCAATGTTGCGTTGGAAGTATAGACTTATAGTCCTTGCCCAAGAATGATGGGCACTTATACAATTATCTACCTTTGTTTCCATAGCAATCGCTTAATTTGCTCCTATGCAATTCTTTATATTTGAGGATCAGTATGAAAATAAGCATTTTCATCCATAGAATACAATATAGGCATAGAGAAACCTCCTAAGCATCATGGATGCTCATTGTCGTTTGGGATCTGTTTCTTCCATCTTATGGCCTCATTCCGACCCAAACATTGGACGATATAACTAGGTTCGAGAATGGAAGTCTTGACAGAATGGGGTAGATAGGCGTATTATTCAAATGGAAATAAACGGTGCACGAAATAAATGGGTTCGAGAATGAAAGTCTTGACATGAGGGAAAATTTATTTTTCGCAAAGACATCCGAATAATTTTTTAGTTGAGGTAATAAAATGGCGAATCATGCGCATTTTGGGTGAACTGCACGATGCTGAGCTTCAGTTTCAAGTTGTTATAGAGTGAAGCATATGTTGCTTCCACTGTCTTTTTGACTGAGTTCCCTCTAGTTATTCATTTATGGTTATTGTTGCAAAAACTTTATGTTTCATTGGAAGCAAGTGTTTTGCCAATCCATTTTTGCTGACCTCTCGCCATAATCGCGCCTGGAAGGTTTCACCGCCTCTGCGGATTGTGGCGGTCGTTTTGTAAAAGCGACAAACGCTAAGAAAATTCTGAGTCAAAGTAGGAATCGAGAAGCTGTCAAATTGGGATTCTAGGGTTTCCAATTTTATGGAAACATCGTCAATATTAGGAATTCCGAGTTCGATTATGAAATTGATTAGGAATTCCGAAATCGATTATGAAATCGAATCGATTATGAAATCGATTATAAAATCGATTAAGAAATCAATTTCAAAGACGTAAACCAAGCAATCGACGATCGACTCACCATTGACGACCATTGACGACGACGAAGAAGAACGAAGGCCCTTCACAAATCACGCAATTCTTCAGGTTCGCGTCGTCGTTTAGTACTCTGCGTGCGTCTCTTTTTTTTTCTCTCGCTGCTGCTTTGTTTGCGTCTGAGTCTGTCTCGTTATTTTCTATTTATTACTTTTGTTTTCTTTTCTTTTTTTCAACAACGTGGTGTCTTCCTCTCCTTTTTTTTAATATTGAATAGCATGTGTCTTCTTTTCATGGTTTTTAAGTCATTTTTTATTTTTTTAATATTTAATAGCATGTGTCTTCTTTTCATGGTTTTAGGATATTATTATAAGTGAAATGGCATTTATTAAATGTTTTATGTTAGTCCTTAACATGTTTGAATTTTTGTTCATATGTTACAGGTATATTTATATATTTTTCAAATATTTACTAATTATTTATTTTATTTTTCCGCCTTGCTCGCCTTTTTGCCGCTTTTCTATCGCCTCGCCTTTTGCCTTTTCCAGGTGTGTATCGCCCGCCACTCGCCTTTCGCCTTTAACAACTATGAGTCTTCAATGATCCTATTTATCTGTATCACAGAAGAGTGGATGGGTTGTTGATTGAGGATCCTATGAGAGTTGTACTCAGTTCTGTACTAATATTGTGATGAGGACCCAAATTAGTTAATATTCACTTGCAATTAATCATTCTCACAGTAACCTCCCACCTCTGTTCAACTCTACTTACCCATTGTCCCAATTACTTGGGGTTGTCTATGAGTCCCAGATTGAGTCGATCCCAGTCTCCATGAATGACTTAAGCTTCAGGCCCTCATTCATTGCTCACTTTCTATCTTTTGTCCTTCTATTGATAGTAAAACATATCACTTGAGCTGTACGGCAGCTTTCTATCTGAAGAAACACGATCCAATTCGCTAATTGATGTTCGGAAAGTCCTATGTCACTTCACTCCCTTCTCTATAATGCAAGACACCTGTTAGTGAAGAAACAAAGAACGGCATTGGGTCTATTGTTGAAAGATATGCATTTTGCTTGTCCGCGGCTATGCTACTTTAGTACCTTGATCTTATTTTGATTCCAGGAAAGAGTGGTTCGGTAGGGAATCAAGTACAGTCATTATTAATAGTTACAATGGGAGAATGACATTGAGGGCATAAACCCATTTGCTCTAGGAGCATAGAAAGGGAAGTAATCAAAACAAAACTCTATAGCAGACAAGGCCTCAAAAGTTAATTACATGATTACATCAATCTGGCAGCACAAGTTCTAAGACACTTAACCAAAGTATCGAATAAATCTTGAAAACATCATTCCTACAGGAATGAATAGAGCAAGTAGTGAAGCTTTTAACCTTTGGATGTTGGAGTCCTTTGTTCCTCCTGGTATAGCTTGCCTTCCACTAACTCTTTTACTCCCTCCGTCCCAAAAGGATCTTCCTACTTCTTTTTCCGTTACTACGAATGAACTTTGAGCTATTATTTTAGGTTGATTTAATTATAATAATGTAAATCTAGAACTTGTAATTGATACACCTTCAACAATGCTATCAATAACAAGTTTTACATTTTCATTATGATGATTAAATCAACTTAAAATAATTGCTCAAAGTTCATTCGTAGTAATGAAAAAAAAGTAGGAAGATCATTTTGGGACGGAGGGAGTATTAGGTAAGCAAGTGCTGTGCGACCTCTTCCTATTTGGTGTACTTATTGAATCTAATAGGTAGAAACCAACTATAACTCTTTTATGTTTTCAATTTGTTTTTACTGAATTTAAATAACAATCTGCCAACTGTTCCCTGATTTCCAAAGAAAGTTTATTGAAATCTCGCTAGTAAGAAACTACTGCAGGAAAATCGACATCTAGTAAGTCAGACGATCTGATAAAGTGCTTCCATAAGTGAAGAAGTATGAACATATGGTAAATTGCTTTGGAAGGTTTTGAGCCTCTCTCTCCAACAAATTTAGCTTTCAGATGAGTTGATAATAATCTTATAACACGACTGCCTAGAAACTGTACAACTGAAGTTTGTGGCCCAACCAACCACACAAGCCTCGGGCCTCAGACCTCAGGCCTAATAACCCTGCTTCACCTTATGTTAGTGAGTATATGAGTGTACTTAAATGTCCGTGGTTACCATTTCTACCTATGGGGCTTGTAACGTCAACTAAAAAGCTTTGTCCAGTCCATAGAGTGCTTCGTACACGATAGAGTATTATATTTGCTATTTTAAGTTTTATAGAGTGGAAGTGTGCAAGGTACTTCTGGTGGCTACATGGGACACTTAAGTAGATTAGTCTATGGGCTTATGAGAGAATAGAGGTTTGATTTACATGGGACACTTGAGTAGATTAGTCTATGGGCTTATGAGAGAATAGAGGTTTGATTAAGACCAACACGAAACCAGTGGGAGAATGAGGCAACTGTTAGATGAGCCCTCTTCTGGGTTCCTTCATATAAAGCTGGCTTTACACACTATAGATTAGCTAGAGAATGGAGTTGAGATTAGGACCAAGACAAAGCCGGTACAACAACAACAACAAAGCCGGTACAACAACAACAACAAAGCCTTAGTCCCAAAATAATTTGGTTAACATGAATCTTCATATGTCACCGTGAAAGAAAAAATGTGAGGAAAAAATAAAGAGAGAGAGAGAAGAAATATTTGATGACCCTCTTCCAGAAATGTGTCAGACCAACATGATTGTCAGAGGTAACATTTTGTCAAGCAAACAATGTTTAGAGGTGAACGCATTAATGACTTGAGCCCACTCACGACAATAGTTTATTGGTCAAAGCATAAGCTCACAAGATTGTTCTTGAGTTGTGTCCCTTTCAGCTCTCATCCTCTCACAAACCAGTAGTCTGAGTGTGTCCTTGAAAATGCCTTTGATGATGCACTCCCAACTACAAATGTAAAAGCCCCCAACTTATCCGAAGTTTGGTACCCCTACATTTTACTACTCTGTCCGCCCTAAATGAATGTCTGAAGTTTCATTTTGAGGGACATTTGCAAAAAGCTGATCTTAAGAGAGATGAGCTTGTCTTTAAGAGAGGCTTGTTCTCTTTCCAAGATTGCTCGGTAACCTTAGAAAGTTAAACCATGGTGCATCATTACGTTCATCACAAACCAGACAGAGTTTAAACATTTTTTAGTTGGGGTACTTGAACCCTAGACGTTACCTGTTTGGATAGATGTTTCTCTTACGTTCATTGATTTGTAATTGTTGGATCAAAAAGTAAGACAGACAAATATAGATATATAGTGGGACCAAGGAGAGAGGAGAAAACCACGTGAAATTCCACGAATGAAAAAATTATTTGCATTATGAACGCGACCTTTACTTTTCTTTCCCCAGATTAAGGACGATTTATATATTAGGTTGGACCATGATATGATGATACTCCATTCCGGAAAGATAGTCCAATTTGGTTTTTGATGGTCCAACACTAGTAAATGTTGACCAAATATTAGTGTCAATATACTTATCCCACTGGAAGTTAAAAAATTGTATTGATAAATCATTAAGTGATTTATCAATAACAATTTCTAGAATTTCATTGCGATGATTAGATTGACATTAATATTTGGTCAAATTTCACTTGTGTTGACCATCAAAAATCAAATGGGACTATCTTTCCGGTACGGAGGTAGTGTACATAAGTATATTGGAATCTTCCGAATCCGATGGCTTTACTTCCTTTTACTTGATCTTGAAAGAAAGTATGTTAGTAGTTTGATCTGGGTGAAAGGTCTGACACTGCCAAGGAAACCCCACACAACTATCTGCTTCTGATTTGATAGCTAAAATTACTTCATGAACTCGAGGCAGGTCTTGGGAACATCAGGATTTGCTACATGAAGTCATCAATTAGGTTCTTTTTTATATTTCCACCAAAGTTATTCCCGGATCATTACTCTATATAGACAGACACATTTTTATTTAGTCATATCATGGTTTTTGCATTCCTGAACATCTTTTTTGCAGTGTGGGTCTGAATGCCTTATTCCCGCTTCTGCATGCATATTTGCGTATTCGTTTTGATGGCATATGGTGTAAATCACACATTCCAAATTTGTTGATATAAACCTTGAAAGCGTGAAGAGTATAGTTTGTTATGAAGTGTGATAGGGAATGTTCTTGTCTGCATATGCTATTTGGAACTTTTTCCCAAAATAACACATTTTTTAAAAGTATTTCCCAAAATGTCACACTTTTAAAAGTATTGACCAGAATAACCTAGATTTTAGAATTCGCGGTTGGCAACTGCGTTTTCATTAATGAATTCGCAGTTGGCAACCGCCGGTGGGTTTATAATTTTTCATTTTTTTTTTTTTAAAACACGGTTGGCAACTGCGAATTCAACTTTGAAAACGCAGTTGCCAACCGCGAATTCTAAAAACTAGGCTATTCTGGTCAATACTTTTAAAAGTGTGACATTTTGGGAAACACTTTTAAAAAATGTGTTATTTTGGGAAAAAATTCATGCTATTTGCCCATTTGCAGGCCAGTGAATTATGATATCTTTTAACGTACTCTATAATTTGATCTGTATTTTGCAGTTGCGTAGTGCCAGATAAGCACAAATACCGCTTGGTTGGGGTGGTGGAGCATTTAGGGACAATGAGGGGAGGCCATTATGTTGCATACGTGAGAGGAGGTGCAAAAAATATAGGTAATGGAGATTCTGTGTGGTATTATGCCAGTGATGGTTGCGTGCGAGAGACTTGTTTGGAGGAGGTTCTTCGGTGCGAGGCCTACATGTTATTTTATGAGGAAATATGAGGACAACATTTTCCTTTGTTGGCCGGGAATTAAATTAAACTTTGCTCCCTAAAGGAAAAGGAGTAAGTGTATAATAGCAGTGATTGGGAAATGTCATACCCATTCTTTTTGATATGCAGTGAGGTCTAAACTGCAGAAAAATCTCGTGTTATGCACAGCCAATGCTAGGTTAATTTCAACGCCGTCTATTTGTTTCCTTTCACATCTTCCATTTTCGATTATAATTACAGGAGGTCGGGTCGTGACAAAGGACTCGGACACTAGAAAATACTGATCCATAAGAATTGAGTTTTACATTTCGCTCTCCAGTACATATGTTTTAACATGGACAAAGGGCTACTGATGCTCCAAGACAAGCTGATACCATTTTCTAAATCTTTCTTTAATTTGCTTGAAGCTTTCCCTCCCCTCCTCTCCTCTCCTTTTGGTTCTCAAGCTATTTGGAGAAGGCACATTGGACACGCCTGCTTTTTTACCAGCCATCGATCAATGCAGTCAAAAATACACCGAAAACAATGCATTGATCCGATCACGGATCAAAATGAACCCCTCCGCAATCAAGTGAACAACCTTGACCAAGATGGCAGCCAAAATGTCTAAATATAAATGGTGTCTCCAACCCCACTTTGTGAGTAGTTAAAAATTTAACCTGACGGGTGTAGGAGGAGCTTGGATTTCTTCACTTTCACTTCCGGCCGGCACTGCAGTTCAAGGTCAGAAGCATGAGCGGCCGCGGAGAAGGAAAGGCCAAAGACTTCGGCCTAAATGACGAGACGAGAAGGGGGTTTAGC
>JAFEMH010000934.1:80000-255000 GCA_022495995.1 Adenophora triphylla var. japonica
TGCTACTACTAACCTCGATTAATGGAAGATGTAATATCCTGCACAAAATTTTGTAAACTTAGATGCTCAGCATGTTGTTCCATTCCAACCTCCCCATTAAAACCGCACTCTATGTAATTTTGCTTACTTCTTTTGTTTTGTTTTATTGTTTTGTTATTTTCATTCCTACCTGTAATTGTAAATATCAAACCTCTTTGAATGTAGTAATGAAATAATGCATCATTGTTAATCCCAAAACTTTGTTCATTCAAACCGCTTGTTTGTAAAACAATGAATGTATTGTTTTTAAACCTCATGCACATATACTTAAACTTAAACTCATATTTTGTGCTTGATGTTTAAATATTTAGTTTAAACCGCATACTTAAACTTAAACTCATACTCCCTCCGTCTCATAAAACATGGGACATTTACTGTTGAGAACGGAAAATAAGGAATAATGTTATTAAAGTAGGTGTTGTGAGTGGGAGGAGAGAGAATGAGTGGAGAGAATAGTAAATTTGAAAAGTGTTGTGAGTATGACAAGTGGGTCCCATGAATAAAGAAGTATTTAAAAATTTCCTTTTTAGGAAAGTGTGACTTTAAAGTGGGACGCCCAAAATAGTAAAATGGGTAAGGTTTTATGGGACAGAGGGAGTATCTTTTATGTATGCACTGAATGCACTTCTATACTTTCAATCTGTAAGTTTAATATCTTTCAATAGTATAGAAATTTATTACTTAGTCTAGTGTGTGCATTGACTTGGGACATGATTTACCATGTTAATTATTCTGGACATATTTTTATCAATTACAATATTTTGGCTTTTCTATAGTAGGTGATGATATCAATCAAATAGGGAGAGATTGTTGGGTATGCATACTTTAACCCTCCTTGCTTTAGATTTAATTTGATTGATACCATAACCTCATCTATATTTTATGGACTTTAGGCCCATAGGTAATTAAGCTTAGACTTCAATTTTTTAGTACAAGTTCAATTTATAGAATAGGATTATTTAGGCTTGAAGAATGGCACAATTGCATTGTACATGAGGTTTCAAATGAAGAGGTTTTGAAGTCATGCAAAACCACATTACTAGTGCAAACCTTATGAATGAAAACCGCACTTAGCAATCCGCTTGTGCAAACCTCATCATGAAATCGCACTCAGCAAACTGCAAGGCAAACCTCATCTGTGAGACCGCACTTCATAAGACCCCGTCTCACCAACGTTATCCAATGATTGAATACTTGAAGAATTGGACCACCTTTGATTGATTGATACATGTCAGCAACGTTGAGTTAACACGAGTTCAATCAACGTGACTAACAGTCACTCAGAGTTTAAAAGAATTTTGAAAAGGTGACAGGTGTCCTTCATTCCAGAATGTCGTGTGAGATCCGTACAACCTTATCAACAACTTCTGAACAAAAGGACAAAAGTGGACACGTGGACCAATCAGATTGCACCAGCACTGTAATTGCTACAGTTGTTCCAAACGGCTACTTTTTGGTGGATGTATAAATACCCCTAATCTTTATCATTTGAAGATTACTTGAGAATATCCATTTGAGAGAGTCATTTAAAGATTTGAAGAAATTTCCAGATTTTCAGAATCCTTTTAATCTTCATTTTCATCCTTCATAGCTTCAAGATAAAATCTCCAAGCACAGAAATTCAAGCCTTTGTAACACCAGATTTATTATGCTTTAAATCATACAGATCTAAAGAGACTTGAATCTTGATAATCACACACACACCTTACTTGATTAATCACATATATTAAATCATTTGAGATACATCGGTTATATTATAGGATTTGCTTCATTGTTTAGATTTAAGATTTGAGTTTGATTTTTGTAACCTTGTAATCTCTCTCATCATCTAATACAAAATCTAGTAGTTAGAAAATCTAACACTAACCATCTTGGTAGTGGACGTAGATTATTTACGATTGAACCACTCCAAATCTTGTGTTCTTTAATTTCTGCATTTTCTTTACTGTTCATCATTTAAACTAATTTGTCTTATCTATTTGATCTTAATAGGTTTACCAGATTTGATAATTGTGTTTAAAGTTAATCATTGTCAAACTTCAATTTACTGTTTTCTAAACCTTACTATGAAACCTCACCCTGTTACTTAGAAAATCCGTTGTGCATTTTACAAACCTCACTTGCGATTTTGATACACTGAAAGAGTGGTTTTGTAAGCAAGAGGTTTATTTTCAAAAAGGGTCGAAAATTTTGTAACAACTACTCACCCCCCTCTAGCTATTTTCTCCCTTGTTGCCTCCTTTAGTACCAACACCATCTCTGAATGCTCGACATTAACCTTGGCTTTCTTCTGTTCATCGACCTCTATCCTCAATGACTTTAGGAGGTTCAGAGCCTTGGCCAAATCCACCTTGTCCTTCTCAAATTGCTGCTCCAAATTCTTCTCATGTTCCAGGGAACTCTTACACTTCAGCACCTCGTATTGGGTGACCGTGGTCAGCTGCACGAAAAGACAACCAATGAGAAAGAGTTGCTAACACATATAAAAAGAATGATGGGATAGTCGTACCTCACACAAAATAAGGCCCTTCATGTTGGCTATATGTTCTGGACCAGGGTTCTCCTTCATGAGTTTCTCCAGCAAGTCCTCGTCAACAACCCGGAGGATGACATGTCGCCCCAACCTCAACTTGGGACCTTTACGAGCAAGTACATCAATTCCCTTCAAGGAAAAGACGTCACAGAACTTGTTGGCTACCTCCTCGCCCTCAACATAAAAAAAAAACAGCAGGAGGAGGATCACTTGAGGTGGCAGATTGAACGGCGGAGGCAGAAGGGTTATCCCTTTTAAGCGTTGGCTCTTCGGCCAAAAAACCATGCTCGACCTTATCTCTTTTCTGGCCGGCCACGCTATGCCCAGCCCCCATGGCCTCCTCGTCGTCAATTAAGTCGGCACAAACTAGAGCCTCCCGGGCTTCCTGAGATTGACCCGCGCTTGGCTCAACGACCCCCTCGGCATTCTCTCCCCCGGCCGCTTCGTTCTCCACTCCTCGAGGAGGTTTGAGGGGAAGGGCGCCTGCCTCCTTGGTGGATAGAACCTCATGGCGAGCAAATGCGTCATATCGTCTCTTGTCTCTTACCAAGGACTTTGATGCCAAGCGTTTTGCCTTCAGCAACACTTGAGGGTCCAAGATTTCCTCCTCCATTTTTCGCTCTTGCTCGGGAGTTAGATCTGCAAAAGAAAATGACGAGAGACAATGTAAAGACAAGCATGAGAAAAATCAAAGAGAATATAATAACAGTTGGATCGAGCATGCAAAGAGTAAGATAATTACAGTCGATCACATCTTCTTCGGCTAAACATTTGTTCTCATATAAACGAAAAATTTCACAATCAGAATGGAAGACAAGCCTTGGCTTTTTGATATCTTGTCAAAATTTCCCCAATTTCTGCTAAACTCACCATCATCTAAGGACCGTCTGTTCTCTTGTATATTCGTACATTTTGGGTATGGTAACAATAAATGGTGTTGGGATTGCTCCTCCAAATATGAGTCATGACGAACGAGATGAAGGCTCCAAGAACAACAATGGCGAAAAATGCTAAATTCTAACAAGAACCCTAACTCGAATATGCAGAATACAGAGGAGAGAGGGGAATTCACCTGTTTGTAAAGCTTGAACAGAGAACCAAATGAGGAAATCGGCCTTAGACCACCGAAAATGAAGACGAATGAGGAATAAATCTGCAGAACTCACCAAGAAATTGCAAAATTTACACTCTCTATTTAGCTCGAAAACTCATAGAGTAAAATAAATGACAACTTTGCCTTTTATAACTATATCCAAATGGGTATGGGTCGGGCCAAACGGGTCTGTAAGTACCCAAATCCAGATCGTCAAAATCCGTTAAGAGTTAACCGAAATTCGTTAATTGGCCCGCCCCAGGTTAATCGGAACCCGTTAAACTCCTCGTTTTCAAGCCAACGAGACGTCCCGGGACTGCCCCGTGCATCCCAACGTCAAAGCGTACTCAACACACGTTATCACACGTAAAAGTACAGTTTTTCCTGAAAAACGCACTTTCTGGCACTTTCCAGGGGCGTTTCGAACATTTTTCGGACAGTTATTTAAAAAACGGACAAAATCGGGAATAACGGAACGAAAACCCTAACCTAGGTGAGTCACAGGGGCACATGGCACACATGCCAAAGCCCTCTAGTCAACATCAATCAGATTTCAAGGTGAAAAGACCAAAATGCCCCTGATATTGAGTCACAGCTCGTCCGGACTGTTTTACAGGCAAAACAGAATTGCCAACAAGTCCTCCCATTTTTCAAAATACCTCAAAACCTCCCAATTGAGGATAAGTCCGTCTGGACTATTTTACAATATTACCCTATAAATATAAGGGCTGTCAAAACATTTGAAGGAGGAAAAATATTAAACATTTTCACCCAAAGCCCATGGCATAACCCTTTCCACCCTCTCCCCAGTCCCGTTTTGTCTCGATTTGCGTGAAAATCTCATCTTTCAACAAACACACGAACCAAACAAACTCGAAACACCCTTCCAAACACTAAACCGTATCCCGTATACGTCAACCGAGCTAAAAGAGTCAACCCCTAGCCATAGGTAACACTCTCTCTCCCTAAACACTCGTTCCGTCTCGGTTTACTCGTCAATCACTACAACCGCTTCGGTCGAGAATCATTGAAATGTAGACGTCATACCGTCTACGGGGTCCGATACGTTTTAGTCCAATATCATCTTCTCTCCCGTAAGAGAAGTAATCTCGGGTTAAAACGGCGTTCCGGCCCCGTTCTTTACTTTTATGTCATTTACGGTCCGGATCGTTCGATCCGTTGATTCGCAATTTCATAGTCCGAACCGTTTGGTTCGTGATAGTCATTTACAAGTCCGGATCGTTTGATCCGTTGATTGTCATTTAAATTATGCAACTTTACAAGTCCGAGCCGTTTGGCTCGTTGATCGCACCTTTAATGTCTGGATCGTTTGATTCCGTTGATACCGCATTTTAAATACTGTCATTTACAAGTCCGAGCCGTTTGGCTCGTGATAGTATTTACTTATCAAAGTCCGAGTCTCAAAACGATTCGTTGATCGCATCTCATTTAATGTTTTTTTTCCATAAAATCGCTAACAATGTAATGCCCTGTTCAAAATCGGAGTTCGTCACTCGAACTCTCTTTCAAAACGCGCAAAGTAACGTTTGGCATCCAAACGATCATCTTTAAATTCAAAACCCGATGTTTGACATTCAAACGCTCTTTTCTTAAAAGTCAACATTTGACACTTAAGTTAAAGATTCAAAACTCGTCACTCGCACCACTTTTCTTAAGAAACTCCAAAATCGACGTTTGTCATTCAAACGCTCGCTTTTTCCCAAGAATCATAAAATCGACATTCGACATTCAAATCAAGATTAAGCTTGTCATTCAAGCCCTCATTTTCAAAATGCAAACACACACACAAACACACACAATTTCGAGAAAGGTAGAAAGACTCGTCATACGAGGCGTTTCGGGTGATCTCAAAATACTCTTCCCGAAACGTAACATGACCTACGAACCTAACAATCTCCGGTACTAAAAGCCATTTCCAAAGTTTGGGCTCAAAATACAAAACGACACCTTTTCAAAGCCATTTCCAAAGTTTGGGCTCAAAATACAAAACGACACCCCTTTTCAAAGCCATTTCCAAAGTTTGGGCTCAAAATACAAAACGACACTTTTTCAAAGCCATTTTCAACGTTTGGGCACAAAATACAAATCCGCGTGGCGACTCCTCTCCTTCCCGAAAGCGAGGTCCCAAACATCCGCGAAAGACAACCGCTCGCCGCGCAGCCCGCACTCGATCCGGGTAATTTCAGGGTCGCACGACTCCCCATTAATCGAATTAAATGCAAACGTGCTCTTTTAAAAGGAATATCGTGTCAATATTTGGCGTGCTCATCAATGCTATTATTCGCCGATTAAAATGATTAGACGCCTCGAAATTCGTGAAAACCCCTTCGTATACGTAAGATGAGGACGAGGTATGATGACAACACTTTCTCCTCGACAATATTGAGCTAGAAAGTCGGGGATTGCTGAATTGAATACACCGAGCATGACCCATTGGGTCAAATTATGGGCAAGACCAATGGGCCCAGCCCCAAGTGAAAACATTTACAACTCCTAAAAGTGACATAGGGAGTGGGTCTCCCTACCTATGGTCGTCAAGACATCTATACATAATCATATGTCAACCAACGTACATGGACATAGGTCTAATTCGACCAAGGCCACAGTATGCCTGATATGTCGACCAGTACCATCTCTCCCACCTCTAAGCCCACCAGAGATATATTTCCTTAACGATTGGCTGGATAAAAGTTTAAATTGCAACCGAATTTCATGGCAAGATTTTTTACGCAATTATTATATGTATAAGGTTTAAATTACAATGAATTGTACAATATTTATTTTGCAATTATCAAAATTCAATATTTTAACAAATGTGTTTCAAAATAATATTTGAACATTCAAGGATTGAGGATATTTATTTTGTGGAAAAATATGTTTAGCCTTCCAAAGTATACACAAAATCTCACTTGCACTCCAAATCGAATTTTGTCCCACTCCAAATCGAATTTTGTCCCAAAGTAACACTTTAATTAATCTTATGTCTTACTTTGCACCCTAGCACCTAACAAAGTTAGAAATTTAACAAAAAATTATCATGTGTTTGTCATGCAATGGCTATTTTGGTCATTCTCGTTCTCATTCTCATGTACCGAATAATTTATTTTATATTAGGTTTTCATCTATTCTTTATTAGATAAAAAAATATAATAAAGATAAAATAACATATTACAATTTAATATATATTATTTTTACCAAAAAATATTTATATTATTTTAATTAATATATATTAACAAGTAACAACATAATAAATAAAATAAGTTTTGAAAAATAATAATCATAAATATATATCAAACCCAAAAAAAATATAAATAGAAAGAAAAAGGAAAAAAAGAAAAACCACATGTCCAGCGTATCCCCCATCTCACCCAAACATACCCTCCTCCATCTACCATAATCACCATCTTCCTCCTTCCTCCATTCAAGGACCCCACGAACCTCTTTATCTCCTCCTCCCTTGTCGTCACGCCTACTACCAGATTTGTCTCTCCATTGTCTTTGACGCCTTCTTCATGTTCTTCTCCGGCGACTTCATACTCGTCTTCTCCGCGACACACTTCAATCAAAACCCTTTTGTAAGAACATGGATTGCAAAATGTGTATACTTAATAAATATAAGTGACATGTAGACGTACATGTATAAATCATTAAAATAATGTTATTGTAAAGTGTAGAATATTAATTAAATGTGTAGAATTTCCGATGTGGAAATTACCTATTTATGATGGGCAGAATGGTAATTTCACACCGCTTAATTGAAAGGGTGTAGTCCCTTGATGGGGTGCCATTGTTTTCCTATATATAGAAGCCTACCATCAGCCTAGAAAACAACTACATCATTCTTATATACTCTCTCCATAATCTGAGTTCTAAGAAAGGCATTTATCATCAAGAAGATCTACATATCCCTCCTTTATTTTCTTCTTCTTCTTCTTCTTCTCTTCCTTCCTTTATAAGAACATCATCAAGTAACAAGATGGACTCAACAGGTATTACGCTTCCGCCTTCATCTTCTTCTCTTACTTAATCTAGACTTGAGTACTTTGGCTAAATATTACTTCATGGCCATGAACAAAAATTTTCGTTTATTTCATGAACGAATTTGTGAACGAAAATTGGTCTGAGCAATATGTGTATTTTGTAATTTTTGACATTTTTGAAATTATATTATTGAAATAAAAATATTAAAAATTTTTATAATTTCTTTTTCTCTATAAATATAAATAGAGTCTAATTTTATAATATTTTGACATAATTTATACTCCCTCCGTCCCAGACCAAGGGTCATCGGGGGGATTTCACGCTTCTTAAGAATTTTTTTAAAAAATGAATAAAAGTTAAATGTGGGATAGGGAATAGTAGTTAATGATTGGTTTTTTTTTGTAAATATGTTAACTTTATAAGGATACTAGTAAAAGCCCGTGTCCGAGGACACGTTTTTTTTATTTAATTTTTTTTAAGGGCAAAATGGGAAAGGGACAACTTAGTGAGGGCAAAATGGGAAATTTGGCAGTTGGTACTGTTCATAGTACTGTAGTAAGGACAAGTTCCCATTTATACTATAGATTTTTTTTAAGGGCAAAATGGGAAAGGGACAACTTAGTGAGGGCAAAATGAGAAATTTGACAGTTGGTACTGTTCATAGTACTGTAGTAAGGACAAGTTCCCATTTATACTATAGATAATGAATGGTTTTTTTTGTAATATGGGGTAGAAAATAGTAGTTAATGATTGATTTTTTAATAGGAGAGAGAATGAGTGGGAGGAATAGTAAGTTAATGATTGATTTTTATGTAAATATGTTAAAATTATAAGGGTATAATGAATGATTTTTTTGTAAATATATGAAGATAATAAGGGTATAAATATATTCAAAAACTTGCTATTTATGGAAATGAACTTTTGGTCTGGGACGGACCAAAAGGAAAAGTAGAACCCTTGATCTGAGACGGAGGGAGTATATTTTAATATTAAAAAATGATTCTAATATTTTATTATTGTATATATTTAATAAAATTTTAATTTTTTATATAATTAAATTTTCTCTTGCGTCAAACGACGTCGTTTAGGTCAAAATTTCAAATACATTCATCAATTCAATCTCCCAGCCTATAGAAGAAAAGGACAAATTGTTTACAAAAGCGCAGGAGGCATGCAAAAAAGACGTAGAGCATGCTTTTGGTGTACTTCAAGCTCGCTCTGCAATACTTCGTAAACCGTTACTCGCTCTGAGCGAGGTGATTCTTGATAAAATAATGACAACTTGCATCATATTGCATAATATGATAGTTGAAAATGAACGTGATCGATATAGAAACTATTATGATGCGAGTGAATTTTGGGCCGACCAAAAAAAAAAAAAAGTCCACCCGAATTGCGCAAGACGATACATTCACGCATACAAGAGAAAATTCACATGTTGAGAATAGCATCGAAAAATACATGGCGCACAAGCGAAAAATTCAAAGCAAAGATACACACTTGGCTTTCAAAGCAGACCTAATTGAGCATATATATATGCAAAGAACAATCCTTGAGATCATATGCATCATTTTATTTATGAGCGCGTTACTTTCTGTTCGTTCGTTTGTGTGTTGTATTTTAATTTTTAATTTTCATGAGTGTAATGTTTTTAATTATCGTAATTAACATTTATTTATGAGTGTGTTAATTTTTTAAAATTGTGCAATTAAGTAAAATAATAATAATAAAAAATTATATTTATTGTTAATGATGTTAATAAAAAATACTCCCTCCGTCCCGGACCTTGGTGCCTAGTTTGACTTTTCACGTAAATTAAGGAGAGAGTATTATATTGAAAGTGTTGTGAGTGTGAAAATAAAATAGGAGAGAGAATGAGTGGAGTGAATAGTAAATTATAATGGTGTTGTGAGTATTAAAATAATGTAGGAGAGAGAATGAGTGGAGGGAATAGTAAAGATTCCTTTCCATTTTAAAAAATGTGCACGTAGGTTTGGGACGTCAAAAATGGAAAGTGTGCACGTAGGTATGGGACGGAGGGAGTAATATTTATTAATGTATATTATCAATATTATAATATCTAATTTCTATTAAAAATATATCCGTGAACGAAAAATTCATTCACCACTACAAAATGTAAGCTGATGTGAGTGAAATTTTGTTCACATAACGAATTTATCGTTCACCACTGTGGATGCTCTAAGTTAATAACCCAAGTATAGGTCCAGAAAATAGTCAACTAATGAAAGGCAAATGAAACTCTGTAATATAATCTACA
Organism: Adenophora triphylla var. japonica; assembly: GCA_022495995.1. Lineage (NCBI taxonomy): Eukaryota > Viridiplantae > Streptophyta > Magnoliopsida > Asterales > Campanulaceae > Adenophora > Adenophora triphylla. Next base: position 89,946 of record JAFEMH010000934.1, read on the forward strand.
TGAAATGGCCTTGTAGATTACAAAGATTAATTGTTGAAGCATATCACTAAATAAGCAATGTGGTTTTGATTTCATATACATTTTATAACATTTTTTTGGGAAGAGTATAAAGCCCTTTTTTATTATTATCAAAGTTTATCAATTGTTTGGTGAATAAACAATTGAGAAGTTTTTAGAAGTTCTAAATTGTTGGTCGTCGGAGTTGGACTTGTTTTTAGTAGTTGACGATTGGCAACTGGAAACTTATCTACAGAACAACTTAGAAGTTCTCAATTGTTGGTCGTCGAAGTTGATCGTGTTTTGTAATTGACAATTGACAACTAAGAACAACCGAGACCTTCTCGACAGAACAACGAACAACTCTAAAGTTCACAATTGTTGATCGCTAAAGTAGCCGACTGAAGTTGGGCGTCGGAGGTCGTCGTGCTCTTAGTAGTTGACAATTGAGAACAATAGTTCTAAGTTGTTAGTTCAACAACAGCTGAGAACTTATCAGTTGACAAATAAGAACTTATTGATAAGTTCTCAGTTGTTTGGTCAATGGAGTTAGTGATCGTCGGAGTTGATCGTTTTCTTAGTAGTTTAGTTGACAACTGAGAACTTATTGATAAGTTCTCAGTTGTTTGGTCGCCGGAGTTGGTTATCGCCGGAGATGATTGTGTTTTTAGTATTTTAGTTGACAACTGAGAACTTACTAATAATTTCTCAGTTGTTCGGTCGCCGGAGTTGATCGTGTTCTTATTAGTTTAGCTGACAACTTAGAACTTACTGATAAGTTCTCAATTTTTTGATTGCCGGAGTGTTCGCGTGAGTTGATGGTTGTCGGAGTTGTTGATCGGAGGAGATGGGGAGGGGTGGCCTAAGGCAACATTATCGGCCTCTTTTTGAGGTTAATAGTACCGCTCTATTCCAACAAGGGTTGCCACCTTGGATGATTTTTGGGCATTTTGGATAGAGCGGTTGATTAATATCAACTGGTTTATCCTGACAGCCTTGTCCTCTTTTTTTTTTCAAATTGATCAGCATGTTTAAAAAAATAGTACTTCATTTTCTCAAAATAAATGTTCATTTTTAAATCAAAATAAAAGTTTATTTTTTTCAAAAGTGTCCCTAAAAAGCTTTTAAAGAGGTTTATGATTGTGAGGAATAAAGTTGTTAGAGGTTTATAGAAAAAATGGTGCATAAAGTGTTAATGTGGCAGTCTTATAAACCCCTTCTAAAGGTTTATGAGTGCGGATGCCATAAGGTAATGGTGCTTGGTTGAAGATAAAGTAAAATAACGAGAAGGGTGAGCTTAGTAGAATTGATAATTTTATATCTTAAAACGTAGTATTGGTTAGAATAAAGGACTATATGGTAAATGCCTCTTGAGAGAAATGCTGGTTGCGGTGATCGGGTTTTTGTGGTGGCACCAGTGGTTGCTAGATTTGGATGGTGGTGGTGGCATATGATTTGGATGGAGTAGTGGTGGTGGTGCTTATTGACCGATGGGTGATGGTGAGGTGGGGAAAGTAATTGTCAATCTCAATAGTAAATTGACATTTATGTCTTTCGCTTTTCCAAAAATGACAAAAAAAAGTCGCACGCGTAACTAGCGCATGATTATCTTTTGTTAAATTTCTAACTGTGTTAAGTTTTATGGTGCAAAGAGCGACGAAAAAATAATTAAAATATTATTTTAAAACAAAAATTGATTTGAAATGGAAAGTGAAAATGCGTACTCCCTCCGTCCCATTTGAATTTGGACAAATTTCCTTTTTGGGCGTCCCATCCGAATTTGGACAACCCAAAAAGGAAAGTTTATAATAATAAAAAAATGGACATACCCCACTCACTCATTATCTCCACTCATTCTCCATCATACAATTTATTCAACCAACCACTATTAACTCCACTCATTCTCTCTCTTCATTTTCTATCACACATTTTTATTATCTTATTGTTATTTCTTAATCTCCGTATAAAAGTAACTTTGTTCAAATTCGGTTGGGACGGAGGGAGTACATATTTTTAAAGATAAACGCATTATTTTGGAGAGAGAAGGTAAAATCACTGTCGTCAATGCATTACTGAATACCAAAAGTTGTGGTTGAATGATTAAGACAACAGACAGACAGATACACAGAGGACACCCACCCCCACCCCCACCCTTTGCAGTCTTCCCACAGCATTCAAAGCATTCTCTCCTTCCTTCCCACAGTTTAATTACTTCTTTCAATACCATTTTCTATTTTGATTATTAAAAAATTAAACTAACAATTTTAAATGAAAAAAAAAAGTAACTTTGTGTAATTTAATAAACAGTAAAATATACTCCCTCCGTTCCGTTTGAAAGGACATTTTTGTGTCTTTGCACGAAAATTAAGAAAAGTGATGTAGGAAAGAGAAAAAGTGTATAGTAAAATAAATGTTGTGAGTGAAAGGTGATGTAGGAAATAGAAAGTGGGGTAGAGAATATTTAATAAATATTTATTGTGAGAATATGACAAGTGGATCCCACAAATAAAGAAATAATAAAAAACTTTACATTTTTTGATTTAGCCCTTACAAATGGGACGCTCAAAATGAAAATTTGTGCCCTTTCAGACGAGATGGAGAGAGTATTTTCTAAACTTATTTACAAGTCAAAAATGATATTTATACTCTCTTTGTCTCGAGATACTTATAGCTATAAAAAATATTTATAGTTATAAAACATTTCACATATGCTCTCTTCGTTTTGTATAATATTTTGTTTCAGATATCCCATATAAAATTTCAATTTTTTAAAATAGTAAAGAATCTTTACTATTCATTTCACTAATTTTCTCTTTTATTATATTTTTATACTCACAACATCAATCAATTTATTATTTTCTATCTTACTTTCTCTCTCATACTTCATTTTTCGTATTCACAACAATTACACCAGTTACACATTTTCTTAAATTTCGTGCAAAACTCATTTGAGAAATTTTATATGGGTTGGAGGGAATATTAATAAAAATAATTAATACATATAAAATATTATTTTTTGAATATTTCTAGTATCTAGTTAATTAAATGATTTTACAATGACAATTATATAATCATAAAAGCATGCACAATAAGAGATTTTTTAAAACTTTTTATTTTATTAAAAAGCTCTTTGGAGCGTTTTGTCATTGTGTGTAGTTAGTTAAAAAGCTCTTCTTATGAGTATTTGCATTAAATTTCACCAACTTCTCATTTTAGAAAAAAGCTCCACTATTGAGAGATACTCCCTCCGTCCCGGTTCACTTGGCACCAACTTTTTGGGTGTAGGAATTAAGGAAAAGTGATGTAAGAAAGAGAAAAAGTTAAATGTTGTGAGTATGAAGAATTAAATAGGAGAGAGAATGAGTGGGAGGAATAGTTAGGAGAGAGAATGTTGTGAGTGTAAAAGTGAAGTAGGAGAGAGAATGAGTGGAGGGAATAGTGAATATTCTTTTCCATTTTGGACAGTGCCAAGTGAAGTGGGACGACCCAAAATGGAAATTAGTGCCAAGTGAAGTGGGACGGAGGGAGTATATTTTAATTTTTTATTTATTGATTTGGTGAGGAAGTGAGACAAGGCATAAAAAAGCGTTCTATCATTATCATTATGGATGCTCTAAATAACGGTATATTTAATAAATAAATAAATACTCCTAAGTAAGTAATAACATTTTAATGATAAAATTAAACTTTTAAAATTATATGTATTTTGAGATAAATAGAGTATTACCTTCAATTCAAAATAACTGTTATTTTTAGATAAAATATTTTGGTCTAAAATAATTTTTGATTTTAGGGTGAAAAGGATTTGAATTTCTAATTTATTCTTTCATTATAACTTGTTTTCTTTTATTAATTGTGGTGTTGTTTTATACATTAATTATTATAAGAAAGAGATGAATATTAAATAAGGATAATCGTAACATTTCAATCATAAAATTAACGGATAATTGTTTTTCATAAAACCAATGGAAAATGATAGTTACTACTTCCTTCGTCCCACTTCAAATAGCCCATTTTTTTTTTGAATGTCTCACTTCAAAGAGCCCATTTCATAAATGGAAATATGTGAACAATATTTCGGACATTTATACCCTCATAATGTTTATATATTTACAAAAAAAATCATTCATTATATCCTTATAATGTTAACATATTTACAAAAAAAAAAAACATTCATTAACATACCATTCCTCTCACTCATTCTCTCTCCTATTAAATGTTTTTAATTTTTATATTCTCCCTTCTCTAATCTTTTATTCACTTTCAATTCTTTATTCATTTAAAAAAAAAAATCTTAATAATCGTGAAATATTATCATGATGAACTCTTTAAAGTGGGACGGAGGGAGTATATTTTAAATCGGGTGTGGATTACTAAGTTTTGGGCCTTTTGAATTATTTATACAAATATATTTTCTCTTCCTCTCGATTAAACTCCCACTTGGTAATTCCAAAGTTTGAACAACCCATTTGACTCTTTCCACCACCAAATGTAACTGACTTTAGTTTACAGGGTACACAGTACTGGATCCCACCCAATGTAATAACTCCCGACCCCCTCCCCCCCCACACACAAACACACCCCACCCCACCCCACCCCACCCCACCCCACCCCACGCACCCCACCTCAACCTACACACCCCCACATACTTCCAAGTTCCAAGTACGTACATTTTAGAGCATTTGCATTTTCATATTTTATCTTTCAAGAAATTCCATTTAACCTTCTCAAAATAAAGAGCTTTTTTTTTTTGTTTTTTAATTGAATTATTATGTATTAATAACTTAATATATTACAAGAATAACACTCAAAAATACTATAAATTATATTTAATGGAGTTGAAACCCGCTAAATGAATAACCATTTTTCTTTTGAGGCATCATTTAAATTGATTTTTAGTAGACAAATTAGACAAATACTCGTTTAGTGCACATTTTTTTTAATTTTATTATTCTAATTTTTTAAATAAATGTTAAAAAAAATTGACAAACATTTGAACAAATACATAAAATCTTTTTGTGAAACTCTTCATACTGGATCATAAGTCTAAATATGAATTAATACTTGTTGTTTGAAAGTAAAAAGATAAGTACTAATTTCTTAAGAAAGTGAACGATTATTTTGAATCTTTTTTAATAGAAACTAGCCGTAAGCCCGTGTCTACGGGTATTAGCAATTTTTGATTAATAAACTAAATTTATTTTACTATAATTTTAAAATAAAAAATATTTTTTATTTATTGTATTTAGTTTTGATATGTACTAATAAATTATTAATATATTTTTAATAATTTTGTTTACCTTAAACTTTTTCTTCAAGCGTTAAGTACTATTGATCAAATAGTTATTGTATGTAATTTGAGCTAAAAGTATTGAATTATATAATATATTATTTTTTTCAAGTGGAAAAATTCATATTTAAAGAATAATACTCAAACAAATAAAGAAATTTAACATAACAAAATATATATACTGTTAACTCAATTATTTCAAATGACCTATTAATTAAATATTTCATTTTTTATACCTATTACATATAGAATTACAACAATATGTTGTATAATAACAATAAATATATTAGCATACATAAATAACCCCAAAACAAAGATCGTTATGTGGGTTGAGTAAATAATTGTTCATAACACTATTTATAAACTTGATGAGACATTCTCATTTGAGTTGGTCTCTCGCTCTCGCTGTGAGACGAGTCGCCCACCGACCTATCTGTCGAGTTGTTTTTTTTTTTTTGCTCGTCATTTTTTCCGCTATTTTTTCCTCGTCAACAAGTGTAACACTTGCTGTAAAGGAATGCAACATTTCTTCTCTAAAATGTAACACTTTTTATTATGCAACGTAACCATAATTTTGTAGAAAATGGATTGAGGATAACATAAGATTTACTGTAAAACTACTGTTACATTTTATAATAAGGGAATGTAACCTCTTTTTCTGACATGTAACAATTTTTATTCTGAAATGTAACATGTTTTTTTGAAATGTAACAATTTTTATTCTAAAATGTAATCATAGTTTTGCAGAAAATGAATTAAGAATAACATAAAATTTACTGCAAAACTAATGTTACATTTTATAATATAAAATGTTAGGTTTATTTGTGGAAATTTTTACTTTCAGAAAAAAATGGTACTAACATTTACTCTACTAAAATTGTTACATTCATCTATAGAACAAATTATACTGATATATATAGTCCGTTACATTTTAATTATTACATTATCTATAAAAAAAACTATTAAATTATTTAAAAGTTTATGCAAAACTACAATTACACTTTATAATAAAAACTGTTACATTTCATAATTTTAACATCTCCTTTCCTTCGTAGTAAGTGCTACATCTCAGGCGACGAACAACTCAACTTTTTGTTTGTTATAAAATACAATTTTATAAAAATAATTCAAAATCATATCATCACGCTGCTACATTGATTCGTTTATTCGAGACGAAAACAACGGTGTTGACGATTTTTTTTCGATTTCAAAATCTCAAGTTATTTCATTTTAAAGTTGTTGTAAATTTTTATTTTTTTAAAGGACACATGGCAAGATTTGGCGGAGCAGACTTGGACGGGCAGGTGGGTCCCGTCTCACGGTGAGACGGGTCCGCGAGACGAGGAAGTTTTTGTAAAACTTGATAACTGATTACAAAAAATTGTAAATTTTGAATAATTAATTTGCAATTGGCCCTAGAAAAAATATTAGGCCTAAGTGACATCGTTACATGATATTACCATCCAAAAATTCTTTTCGATGGGTGCTTAAAATTGTTTGACCTTGTCAAATTATTCACCATGTTTGCAACAATGGATTATAATTAGGGAGAAGTTATTGCTTATCCATTACAATTTTTGTAAATATACATAATTATTATTTTATAATTGCAGAAGTTTATTAAATATTTTAGAAATCATATTCATTATAAATTTTGCTTATCCATTATTATTGCTAAATAAAAATTTAATTATATATGTCGACTAAAGTTAGAAGTAGGCCTTATTTAATATTTTTAATATGTTATTTTTTAACTCTATTTTTAAAATGTTATAAAAGGCCACATTTGTTAGTGAATTCATCACTTAGTTTAATAGTAGTAAATATTTTTAAATTTTCAACATATTTATATTTAATTTCATTAATATACAATAAAAATAATAATCAATAAATTCTCCATATATATATATATACACACACATATATATATATATATATATATATATATATATATATATATATATATATATGAACATACCAAAAGTGTCGAATTGGGCCAAACGAGTAAAGCCCAATCTCAGATAGCGTTGGCACCCACATTCTCAATGAAACTAATCCAATCAGAACAAGGCCCAAGGCCCATCTCACACATCGGTCGACTAAGCCCATGGTCCGACTTACAAGTCCCGACCTAACTTAGTCCGACCTCATGATCCATGCTACTATTCGGGTACGAACCATGCTCTACCCGACGTCGGGTCGACCATTCCACGAGTGGCGACCTCGACCTAAATCAGCAAGTGACGACCGACACTTGCCGGCTTATTTGGTCAATCAACGCTCACAACTACATCCCTACAAATCGTGGACCGTTATAGACACGTGCCCATGACCAAGTAACCGCCGCTATAATCTCGGAGGACATGCCGCCTCCCCAAAAATACATCACTCTTGCCTATAAATACTTCATCACTACCAAACGGTGAAAGGTAACTGCCATTTTGTATTCTGAGTTCATTATTTAATACATTTTGAGCTATATACAACTGTGATCTTACTCTCCCGCCCGAGCGTCTTCGCCGAGACACATCCGGCTAGTCGTGGGTTCTGTTTCTGTGTCAAGGAGCCAGGTGATCGGGCCCCGCCACGTGGAGGAAGATTGATAAGCACAATTCCCGCATCGGCTTGGTTCCATTGCCGGGAAACGTGCTTCAACTTGACCTTAAAATTTTCAATAACCTACAACAATGGTGACTTCAGACGGACACGTATCTGAGGCCTCACTTGGGCATGAAGAAGTGAACAACAACAACAACACTAATGCAAATGCAAATGCTGAAAACTTGAATTTGCCTCCTCCCCCACCAAACCGTCCTCACGGTAGAGCCACGCGCTCTACCAAAGTCGTTGATGGCGTGGGTTTGCCTCGACACAAGGAGAGGCAAAAGGCACATGGATGTGCAAGGAGCTCCACCTCTAAACGTCCAACCGCTCAGTGAACGTTGGAAACAGGCGTGTCCCTCCACCAACCCTATGAGCAAGAAGGAGATGATGTTAGAAAGGGCCCGCATTTTGGCCGACTTAATAGCTATGGAAGAGGCAGAGCAGGCCGATGTACGCTCCGAAAGAATGGATCGTACTCGTGTCTCTAATGGACAATGTGCTAGGAGTATGAGGCCAAATGAAGGTGTGGGACGAATGGAGACAACAGGATAGTTCGTAGAGCCCCTACTATCGTGCATGTGCCGAGTAACGACCTAAGGGCCACCAATAGAAACAGAGAGCAGAAGCTCAATCCGATTTGAGGACTCGCCAATGTACCAACGAAACAGTGCATGTTTCTCCACTCGAACGCAAAGATCGTGATCTCAAAGAGACAGGAATGGGCGCAGTCGCCTATAAGAGAGGAGAGGCGCAGTCGCCACTTGGATATGACAGCGCAGTCGCCATCTCGTTGCCGAGAGGCGCAGTCGCCTCAAAGAAGTAATGTGCATAGATCCCCGCCGATCGTAGAGGGCCAATTCCCATAGAGACAGGAGGAGTAGGCAGTGACTCCTCCCGGGAGTGAAGGCCGTAGATCGAATGCCGTTCCCCCTCCAGGAGATGAAAGACCCGATGCAAGGGAATGGCCGTTGATGAAAAAGAAGTTCGAACAATGGGAGGAGGAGAAGAAAAGGAGATTGGAAAGGTTGAACGAATTGACTTTACTCTTCGACCCTTCTCCAAAGAAATCGAGATAGTCGACCTCCTCCTACCTTCAGCCGCCTCTTCGGGAGAAATATTCAGATCCACCAATGCAAAGAGTCACATACAACATCTCGGAGGCCACTATGTGCTTTGTCGCCAATGAAGATGACAACATGTGCAAAGCTCTCCTAAGCACACTTACCGGGGCGGCTTTAACTTGGTTCAATGGTTTGGCCGCCGATAGCATCACCACTTGGACAAAGCTTCAGACAAAGTTCTTAGATCGCTTCTCGATCGCAGGAGCTCGGAAGACGACCGTCGCACTCCGAATAACTTGGTGCAGTAAAGAATGAAAGCTCGATGAGCTACTTCACCAAGTTCAAAGAAATGGTGGATAAGATAGAGGAAGACATCACCGATAGGGAGGTCATCAATCGCTTCCGAAACGGTATTTCTTCGCCAGACATGGACTACGAGCTCACAGCCCGACGGTGACAACTCGACAGAGTTGTTCGAAAAGGTGTATAATGTCGCCTAGCCGAGGAAAGGAAGGAGAAGAAGAGTGGTAAGAGCCCCAAGGTGGAAGCCACTCGATGACAAGAAGGACTCCAACAAGAATGGAGGGAACAATAAGAACGGAAAGAACGTAACTAGGGCAACAGAGAAAGTGCCCGAAGCTTTCACTCCTCACGGTGAGTCGAACTGAGATTCTGAATTCTGTCGAGCTGGCTCCTCCAGTCCCAATGAATCCAGGCAACAAGTTTAGGCGGGACAACAGCAAATATTGTGACTACCACAAAGACACCGGTCATCTTACAGAGGATTGTTTGGGTTTGAAGCGCATTATACAAAGAATGGTCGACTGTGGGAGACTCGACGCTTATGTGAAGAGACCTCAAGCCGGAGGAGGTGAGCGGCCACAGTGGGCAACAAGGACCTAGACACTTAGACTGGACTCCGGGGGTTATCACCGAACAAGCGAGCAACACGGCCATCAAACACAAGATATTCCACCAATAATAAGGCTCCACATGTGCCTCCAAGGAGAGAAATCGTAGATGAGGCAAATCCGCCTTCTACCCCACGAATTGGCAACTAATATGGCGGCTAGGGAGCAAGTTCTCGTCATCCCAGTCTCATAGACGGATGTACGACGAGCGTACTCTTAGTCGACACCTGGGCCTGCAAGGATGTGTTGTTTTACAAGACTTTCAAGGAGATGGGTCTTAATGACGAGCAACTGGAAAGATATGATGGTAGGTTGGAAGGCTTCACCAACCATCGAGTAGATGCTAAAGGCCGATAGCGCTCGACGTCGACCTAGGCCAGACCCTCGTGGTTGTCTCAAAGGTACAATTTATTGTGATTGATGTAAATAGTGACTATGCAGCCATCCTTGGAATTCCTGGACAGGTCGCTCTTGGAATGGTAGCCTCGATTCCTCACCAGCGAGTAAAGTTCCCCACACCTGCTGGAGTGGGTTGCGTACAAGGCGCAGCTCGAGCATACCTGGATCATGTTCTAAGAGAAAGAAAGAAAAGGGAGTTAGAAATTGAGACTCCTGATGGCTACTTGAAGTTGTCCCACCGCCACCAAGACTACTCGATTATCAACAATCACCGAGGTCGTGGAAGAGTCGACCTATCGCTCAAATGACGAGGTCATGCTTGAGTCGACACGTCACTCTAACACTACTGAGGTAGATTCAGATGTAGTTATGGTCGATCAAGTCCTCATAGGCAACCTATGCCTCCAGATCGACAATAACTCTGGGGCCACCACCCGAGGTTGCGGCATAAGCTCGATGATATGATAGCAGAGGAAGCTCCGCAGTTGGGAGCTGAAGAAAGACCAAAGGTTAGGGAAATCATAGTAGAAACTCTGCAGTTCAGAGATGGACCTGAGTTAGAAGCTGTAGATGAGCTGGAGTCAATCATCACCAACTCTTCCTACCCAGACCAAAAATTCAAATTGGAAAGCGGTTATCGGTTGAGGAGCGAGCGTAAATCATCAAGCTACTCAAAGAAAGCAAGGATGTCTTCGCATGGAGAGTAGAGGACATGAGGGGAATCAAGGAGGAGGTCGCCGTTCATCGACTCGAAGTCAACCCGACCATTAAGCCTAGGCCCCGTAAATTGAGAAGCTTTGCTCGCGACAAGGAAGAGGCTATAAAAGCCGAGGTACAAAAACTTTTGAGTGCAGTGTATAATCAAAGAGGCCGTTCATACAACCTGGCCGGCCAACGTGGTCATGGTGAAGAAATCAAACGGCAAATGGCGGATGTGTGTCGACTTCACCACTTTGAACCTTGCATGCCCAAAAGACAGCTTATCCCCTTCCAAGGATCGACAAGCCGCGGATTCTATTGCCGGGCACTCCACTCGCTCTCGACGCTTACTCGGGATACCACCGCATTAAGATGCACGAGGATGATATAGTCAAGACAAAGATTTCTAGCAAATGGAGGCATCTACCGCTACAATATGATGCCTTTCGGATTGAAGAATGCAGGAGCCACCTATCAGCGTATGGTGAACAAAGTCTTTGCCTCACAAATTGGTCGAAATATGGAGGCTTACGTTGACGACATGGTCATTAAAACCAAGACTGGGAGTCACGTAGTCGACCTAAAGGAGACATTCGCCAATTTACGAGCAAACGACATGAAGCTCAATCCTAGCAAATGTGTATTCGGAGTTGCAGCTGGCAAGTTCTTGGGATTTATGGTATCTCAGAGGGGCATAGAGGCTAATCCGGAGAAGATCAAGGCTCTAGTCGACATGAAGGCTCCCACCACTATCAAAGAGATGCAGCGACTTAATGGAAGGGTAGCAATTTCTGGCCGTTTCATATCAAAGTCAGCAGAGAGGTCTCTCCCTTTCTTCAAAGCATTAAGGGGGACGAAAAGCTTTGAATGGACGACCGAATGTCATTCGTCGTTCCAACAATTGAAAGATTATCTCGCTACTCCACCTCTCTTGAGTAGCCCGACAACTGGTGAGACATTGTTTGTTTATCTATCTGCGGAGACAAGTCTCGTGGCACCGCCTTGATTAGAGAGGATGAAGGGCTTCAAAAGCCGTGTACTACATCGCAAAGCTTTGACAGACGTGGAAAGCAGGTATTACAACGCTGAGAAAGTTGCTTATGCCCTAGTCGTAGCTTCAAGAAAGTTACGAGCTTATTTTCTGGCTCATCCAATCGTGGTTCTTACCAATGCTCCCTTAAGAAAAATACTGCACAAGCCGGAGAGTTCGTGTCGATCGCTCAATTGGTCAATTGCCCTCACCGAATTTGACATTGAATATCGACCTCGAAAGGCGTTGAAAGCTCAAGCTCTGGCTGACTTCTTGGTCGAGCTTACGTTCACCAAGGAGGATGACGAGCAGCGAGCTCCAAAAGAAAAGGGCAAAGGGAGAGAGCCAGAGTCACAAGTCGCTATTAACCTACCCGACGATTGTTGGAAGGTATATTCAGATGGGTCAGCAACAAAAAATGTCAGTGGAGCTGGAATTGTCTTGGTCGAGCCAGAGTCTGGGACTGTTTACGAGGAATCACTAAGATTCAAATTTGACGCTTCCAACAACCAAGCTGAATATGAAGCCTTGATTGCAGCTATTGAGTACGCCAAGTGTTTTGGAGCGACTAAGATCATGGCTTACTGTGACTCACAATTGATAGTCAACCAGGTCAAAGGCGAGTACGAAGTGCTTAGTTCTACTCTCATCAAATACTGCGACCTGGTGAAAGAACTGATAAAGGACTTAGAATTCTGGGAGATTCAAAGGATTGGAAGAGAAGATAACGAGCTGGCCGACCTCCTCTCGAAACTGGCTACTTCAGATGAGCCACATGACGAGCCCATCTCCTTCCTCGAAAATCCAGCTTATGAGAGGGTAAAAATTCAGTGCATAGATGATCCTCAAGAAATTGGACTCGTGGAGAAGTGTTGGATCGAGGAAATGAAAGCATACTTGCAAAGTGGCGAGCCGCGTAGGACGAGAAGAAGGCTCGAGCTATCAAAAAGAAAGCTCCGAGATATGTCATTCAAGGAGGCGATCTGTTCAGAAGATCTTATACTCGGCCATTGCTAAAGTGCATCCACCCTCAAGAGGTCGCCCTATTGATACATGAAGTACACAGTGGGATCTGTGGTGGACACCCGGGGCCGTGACTCTTGCCGACAAGTTAATCACTTTGGGATACTATCGGCCACATATGAGAGCCGACACTCACAACTTTGTTCAAGAATGTGATCAATGCCAAAGGTTTGCCAACTTACCTCACATGCCTACAACCGAGCGTGCACTCCAAGAATTGCGCTGGCCATTCGACATGTGGGGTGTCGACTTGATTGGACCCTTCCCTCCCGCCCGAGGAAATTGCAAGTATGTGATCGTTGCTATAGATTACTTCACCAAATGGGTTGAGGCTAAACCATTAGCTCGCATCACGGAGGAGAATGCTATAAACTTCATTCATGATTTCATTTGGTGCCGATTTGGTTTTCCAAGAGCCATAAGATTCGACAACGGACCGCAATTCTCCGTAGCTTTCGGGCGTAGATGAACAGAGCGGGAATCAAGCATCGGCAATCTTCCGTCGCCTACCCTCAAGGAAATGGGCAAGCCGGGCAAATAATAAACTTGTCCTATCATCACTCAAGACAGACTCGTAGGTCGACGCAACAACCGGTTGGACGAACTCCCACTTGCTCTTCGGGCAGTCTGCACAACCACTGGGGCCTACTGGGAAACCCCTTTCGCTCTCACATACGGGTCGAGGCTATGGCACCCGCCGAGCTCGATTCCCCACTCGCTAGAGTGACTTTCTTCAATCAGAGCAAAATGATAACAACAGATTGATCGACCCGGATCTAATCGACGAAAAGCGAGAGACAAATTCTACCTCCGAATGGTCAACTACAAACAAATAACTAAGAGTTACCACGACAAGAGGGTTAAAACAAGGTCATTCCAGGTTGGAGATTATGTGTTAAGAAAGATTGAAGCAACGGGTAGAAGGACCCAGCAGAACAAACTATCTCCTAATTGGGAAGGTCCATATGTGGTTACTCGAGTCGTCAAAGAAGGAACCTACATGATAGCTCATCCCCGGAGGTGACGAATTGAAACATCCTTGGCATGCTACTCACCTCATCAAATACTACTTCTAGTTTTTGGTTTCAAAGTTCAAGCTTGTATTAGGTTCTAGCTTCAAGTCGATGTAAGCATATTTCCTACTTCAATAAAAAGTGCAGGTCATTCCATCAAGCATAGTGTTACATTAACATCAACAAGCTCGACTCTTAGTCAGCTTCGTTCCAACAAGCTCGATTCTTAATCGCCTTTGTTTATTTAACAAGCTCGACTCTTAGTCGCCTTCGTTCCAACAAGCTCGATTCTTAATCGCCTTTGTTTATTTAACAAGTCCGACTCTTAGTCGACTTTGTTCTAATGAGCTCGACTCTTAGTCGCTCATCTTAACTCGACTCTTAGTCAGTTCATCTTAGCTCGATTCTAAATCGGCTTTGTTCATTTAACAAGTCCGACTCTTAGTCGACTTCGTTTCAACTAACTCGATTCTTAATCAGTTCAAAGGGTGAACAGGTTTGACTTATGGTCAATCTCGTTCACAAAAAAGTTAATTAAGTCTGAGGTCGACTACACCAACAAGATCAAGTCGCCTTTAGGCTCAAATTAACTCACTTATATTATCTACATCTAGCTCGACATACAATATGGAATGAAAAGCATACGACATTCTGGAAACAAAAGTCAGCTACGATAGAAATAAGTCTCCCAAAACGGGCTAAGACTTAAGCAAAATTAGTTTACAAAAATATTTTGCCTCCCAAAAACTGGGCCAAGGCATTTGAATTATGTTAAAGCAAAAAACAAGAAATTGTTTGGAACTTGTTCATTACAAACCCAACAAAACAATTCAGAGTCCCGCCAACATCGGCCCGGTCGTCAATAGCAGCCTCGACCCTCTTCCTCTCCTTGTTGCTGAGACTCCAAAGGCTTGCCCGACTCCGAATAAATTTGTTCATCCATTGTCTCCATGGCTTCAGCATCCTCAAGTTCAGCCAAGACTACATCAAAGTTCCTATCAGCTATAGGGAGCTTCCCATTTCTCGCAATGATCATCCTCGTCCTCCCGGGCTATAAAGGCCAAGTCATTCTCGAGATAAGGCACAAGCGAATGACCTTGGCGAGCCGGGCATATCGTATTGGGACTCGAAAACCAACGAGCTAATTGCTCGATGGTAACTGTGGCCGTTGGATCTACCAGTGCACTGCGAGCCATATGCCTCTTCCCTACCTCAAGGAAGTCTTGAGCCTTGGACACTATCGCGTTGTAATACTCATCCCCTTCCTTGAACTTCTCAATGGCGCTTCAGAGGCGTCCCAGCAGCCTCTCTCTACAAAGCAAAGACATTTAAGATCTTTCTCGGCCCTTCTCTCTCTCAAGTCGATGCTCCTCCTGCAGCTCGAGCAATAGGGCATCTTTATCCTTCAAGAGCTTGTTGATGGTGGCTAGCTCAGTATTGGTCTTCTCCAGGTTCTTCTTTTCAGTATCTCTCTCCAACTCCACCTCCTTGAGCTTGGATTTAGCAGCCTCCAGATCGGACAAAGCTTTGGTTTTCACCATCTCGTTGGCCTCACACGAGTTGTCCAGATCGTTATATTTTTCTCTCAAGTCAGCCAGCTCTTGTGCCTTCTTGGCATAATCGCGCAGGGCCCGCTTCTCCCTCTCAATTGACGCCCTCCAGGAGCTTTTTGCTTGCTCGTTCATGGTGAGAGACTGCATTAGAGGAATCATTGAAGTATTAGCTCGACCAAGAGGAGAACTGACGAACTAATATAATAAGCGACTAAACAGAAAGGGAAAGTAAAGGTTTACCTCGCTGTGTACCAACCCAGATCGGGCTGAAAATTCCTCTGGAGTCATCCCCTTCTCTTCAAAGTGGGCTAGGAGATCCACATCCAGGGCCCTTCTCACCACCACTTGACCAAGCGCCACGTCGGGATAGCGCCGGGTCATGCTGTTGACCCCAATGAGAGGGGGAACATCGCTGAGCTTCTGAATCAAAGCATCTACAGACTCCTGGCTCCTCGGAGGGGGGGCTAAAGGAGGGAGTAGACTTGGGGAGACGGCCTTGCCCTTCCCAGACCTTGATCTTTTCCTCGTCCTCAATGCCTGATCATCTTCCTCTTCAACAACATCATCAATTTCAACTACATTCATTGGGCTGGAGCCCGCCATCTCAGCCCCAGAGGTCGCAGCATTGGCCTCTTGAACAGGATCAGAGCTCGGACTTGGCCTAGGCGACCTGCTGAATTCCTCCCCTCCCTCATTCACATTCATGGAATGGGAACCACTCTGTTGAAGGTCCTCTATAGCGACCTCCTCCATTGGAATTAACCCAGCATTGTCCTTGGGGAGAAGGTTATTCCTTGCAGCAAAGATCCCTCTCTCGCCGGCTTGGCGTTCGCGACCGTGGGCCCTTTTAGACTTCTTCTTGTCAGAAACTCCAACAATTCGAACCATGCGGCTTCTTGTTCGGGAGTCAAAACTGCACGACATCAAAGTATTAGCTCGACAATTCAAAGCAGTTCCTATGTACGAATTGAATAACTCTACATACGAGCAGGCAATTTGATAAGGAGTTGCTATTCGAAATAAGTTCTATGTACGAATTAATTCTACATACGAGCAAACCATCTGATAAATACAGAGATACGAATGCAGGCAGTTCTATGTACGAATTAATTAATTCAACAAGCGAGCAAATAAGTGTCGAGCTGAAAGTTAAGTATGCAGATCAAAGCAATCCTATACGCCTATAAAAAGGCACTCATGCAAGTTAACATTGGACGAGCTAATGAGAAAAGGCGAATAAACCCTTACCACCGATGTGTTCTCCATTGTTCTTGCAGTAGTCAGCTTGCTTCTGACAAAACTGACAATTCTCCTCTAATCTACCCAAAGAGTGGGTTACCCAATCAGGGTACACCTGGCCTCTCAATACCGGTGCAAGGGGCACTACTGCCTCATCTCCAGGCATCATCCCTGCTAGAACATAATTGTACTTGGTTGTCACTAATGACTCCCAATCAACGGGTCCATCCTTGACCAGGGCACACAGCTTTCTATACAAAGTTCTACACCAAGGAGGCTCCCAGTAATTCTCCTCACTGATAGCATCAGATTCATCATGGGGCAACGGAAATTCCCAACCCAGCCTGCTCTCAACTAAAACTACATGTGAGTTCCAGCAATTGTGTTTATTTGGAAGGTTGGTAAACAACTTGGGAGAGTTGGGCTTGGAGGAGTGCTAATTCCCCGCCGTGCTTATCTAGCTTGGCACCAAAAACTCTTTGAAAACCTTCATGCAAGGCTCATGTCCCAAGAGCTCGCACACCATTGCAAAGCACACCAAAGACTCTGCAAGTGTTAGCACCGAGCCGAAGGGGAGGGCATCCATACATTCCGAAACTCATTAATGAAAGGATCCAACGCGGCCTCAAACCAAATTTCAAACTGTCCGTAGAAGAAAGCTACCCTAGTAGCATCTTTAGTGAAGGTCGAACGGTATTTGGCTAAAAATTGTTTCTGAGTAAGGATAGTCAACCTAAAGTCTGCCCTATCTACCCCACAGAAGTTGTAGATCACATCATAACGAGACTCCAAGTTCTTCCTCCCACGAGTAGGTCGTTGAGGTACATAGCCCCTCTCATTCTTGCCTGGCACCACATTGGACCCAAATGCATTAACAATTCGAGGACCAGAAGAAGTTGAGGCAGCGTTCCCTTCTTGAGTCGTCATATCTGTACAAGCAAAAGAGGAAGCAGGGGAGTCAGTCCTATGATCATGATCAGTCGACCTACCTAAGGACGACCTAGACTCCCCTGGGAAACCTATCCTATTTCTAAGGAAGGAGGGCTTTTGGACGTCCCTAACATAAAATAAGGTGATATGGTCAAGCAATTCATGGAATAAATGAAAAGCGACAACGTTTGAGTCGTCAATCACCACATTATCAGTTTCTCCTACAATGGGCAGCCCTATCTCAGTGTAATTCAATCCCCAACTAGTCAAAATGGAGGCGCACTCATCTAAGGACATCGCTCTCCACTCACCGTTCACATTCTTACATGCCCTACGATTAATAGTACAGTAGCCATACCAAGCTCCTGGTTCACTACTAAAGGTTCTAGCCATGGCGGAATTAAGCACCAAGCAGAAATTAAAGTCCTAAAACAAAAATACAAGGGAAATACCTCAATTGATTGAAGAAAGGAAGTTCGTTGCTGGAGCCGAGAGCTGAATTTAAATCGTGCTGAAATCCCTTGATTATCGCCGGAGAAGAAGAAGTTCTAGAGCAGTAAAAGTTCTAAACGAAGAAGGATTTCTCTATTTATATTTTCCTAAATTTGGAAGGGGAAAAGAAAATCAAAATTAATTTTCCAAAATTAAAAGTCAAGCGGTTTCCGAGAAGGAGTTCCAAGAGTCAGAATTGCAATCATTACTAAAACCGGCGCTCCTTCATCTCCGACCGTCCGTCACCAACGATCAGGATGTTGCCACGTCATCATGGTCGACCTACTAGTATCGAGCTTCGAGTAAAGCAATTTTTTGGCGAAGAAATCTTCTTAACTTCCAAGTCGACGAAGTCAACTCGAAAGTTGGGGGCCACTGAACATACCAAAAGTGTCGAATTGGGCCAAACGAGTAAAGCCCAATCTCAGATAGCGTTGGCACCCACATTCTCAATGAAACTAATCCAATCAGAACAAGGCCCAAGGCCCATCTCACACATCGGTCGACTAAGCCCATGGTCCGACTTACAAGTCCCGACCTAACTTAGTCCGACCTCATGATCCATGCTACTATTCGGGTACGAACCATGCTCTACGGTCGACAATGTCGACCATTCCACGAGTGGCGACCTCGACCTAAATCAGCAAGTGACGACCTGGCACTTGCCGGCTTATTTGGTCAATCAACGCTCACAACTACATCCCTACAAATCAGGGACCGTTATAGACACGTGCCCATGACCAAGTAACCGCCGCTATAATCTCGGAGGACATGCCGCCTCCCCAAAAATACATCACTCTTGCCTATAAATACTTCATCACTACCAAACGGTGAAAGGTAACTGCCATTTTGTATTCTGAGTTCATTATTTAATACATTTTGAGCTATATACAACTGTGATCTTACTCTCACGCCCGAGCGTCTTCGCCGGAGACACATCCGCTAGTCGTGGGTTACGCTTTCAGTCAAGGAGCCAGGTGAT
This sequence comes from Adenophora triphylla var. japonica, assembly GCA_022495995.1. Lineage (NCBI taxonomy): Eukaryota > Viridiplantae > Streptophyta > Magnoliopsida > Asterales > Campanulaceae > Adenophora > Adenophora triphylla. Next base: position 109,169 of record JAFEMH010000934.1, read on the forward strand.
CAGCCCCGCCACGTGGAGGAAGATTGATAAGCACAATTCTGCGGCATCAATATATATATATATATATATATATATATATATATATATATATATATATATATATATATATATATATATATATATATATATATATATGAGCCGGTTTCCAGTGAGAACATGGGATCCGTCTCATGCATAAGACGGGTCGACCCATGACCCATGAGGCATGACCCGCCACGTGACAGCCTTTTATAGGCCAATTTTTTTATTATTATTATTTTTTTTTAATTTTTTTTTATATTATTTTTTTCAGAGTAAAAGTAATAGTTACCATCTCTTAATGTAATGACTGTATACATATAAAGTAACATTGGTCATAAGTAAACGTAATACCTGTTTTAAAAAAAATAAAAGCTCGTTTTTACCCATTTTTTTCAAATGTAATACAAACTATATGTAGTATTATTTTTGAAATGTAGTAACTTATGTATATGAATGTAATAGTTTATACAAGTAAATGTACCACTTTGATAGATGAAATTGTAACATATTTCTATAGATAATGTAATACTTTTACATGAAATCATATAGATACCTTTACATATGTGTTACAATTATGTACAAATACTATTATATATAAATAACACGTTTGTTACATTTTAGTTATAATAAGTATTACTTTTGCCAAACGAAGAAAACATAGAAAAAAACATTATTACTTTTCTGTATATATGTATTACTTTAATGTATACAAACTATTACTTTAATGTATACAAACTATTACTTTATGTTGGCTGAAGGATTGGGCCAAGGCAAATGTGGGCTGATTCCAGCTTGGGCGATCGCCCATATGCAAAAAGCTTGGGCGGAGGCGTGGGTTGACTTTGTTGGGCGGGTGATGGGTATGGAACCGACCCGTCTCATGGATGAGACGGGTCATGCTGTTCTCACCCAAGTTTTTGTCTATATATATATATGTGTGTGTGTGTGTTATACTTTTATCATATAACTTGTTGTCTAATTTTTTATAATTTCACCAATTTGTCTATTTCATTTTTTCTTTTACTTCCCACAATTGATACTAACAAATAAAATAAAAATATTATTAGGTGAAATTAAAAATAAAACTAGGTGAACTACACATTTAAAAAAAAAGATCTATCATAAATTTTATGTGCATTTAATAGTTTATTGCATCTAAATTATTTATTTATTTATTTAAGCATATAATTAGAAAAAATATTTGGAGATTAAGAACGAAAAGAAGATTAAACCTTATAAAAATTAATGAATAATAATCAATATAGTGGATAAGAAAATATTGTAGTGTAAGTGACTTCGATTCAAGGATAATTGTATCAACTAAAATATCAATTAATTAGTCACATACTCTCTCCGTTCCAGCCCAGTGTAAACTTTTGATCAACTTTGACCAACTTTGACCAATAGTTTAAGGCCATAACAATGATCCTAATTAAAATCCAAAAAATGTTATTGTTAATATTATTAAGCGTGATACAATAACAAATTTTTAAATTTTTATTAGGATCATTATTATGACCTTAAATTATTGGTCAAAATTGGTCAAAGTTGACCAAAAATTTACACTGAACTGGAACGGAGGGAGCATATTTTTTTTTTTTTAACGTAACTGAAAAAAATAGTTAAAATTTACATTTTCAATCCAATATTTGGTTGTTTGGAGTCATCAATTAGAGTGGAGTTAAATTGACGGACACAGAAGTTGTATAAGTTGTATGGGTGTACAAATTAGGCTAGAGACCCTATCCCTATCCTATGATTATCGGGCGAGATATCAAATCTATAAAAATAAATACGAGATATAAAATTTTACAAAAACGCACGCTTACACATTATCACTGTCCGTCACTCTTATATCCAAATATATAAAACTAAAATTACATTTACACATTAAGGTAATAGAGTTTTTTTTTTTCACAAATTTTCACCTTTTCTTAAAAATAATAATAAAATCTTATAATTTATAAAGCAATCTGCTTCTATACCCAAATATATAAGACTAAAATAACTCTTATACATAGGTATAAGAGTGGGTATATATGAGATTTGAGTTTTTATGAGAATTTGATCCGCACTTTCAATAGTGTGCAGACTTTTGAATCTTGCTTGTACTTGTATAAAAAATGATTTGGGGTGAGAGAGCCTTATAAAATTATTCCTACAAATTATAATATAAATCTTCAAAATTAAAATTTTATAAAAAAATTGCTTTGCGGTGCAACTTGAACGCAAAACTAAAAGATTTAAAGCATAACACTATAACCACTAAAATAGGCAGAATGTTTTAATTTAATGGGTGCACTTGCGGAGATACAAGTGTGCCTAGGCCTGTCTATGATTAAAGATTTAATTCCATGATGCTACTCTCCCAAATTATTCTCTATAAAATTTCAAACAAGATTTAAAAGTACATACTCCCTCCGTCCCGATCGATTTAGGATTTTTTGAAATGACACGGAGATTAAGAAAAAGGTAAATGTTGTGAGTGTAATTTAAAAATAGGAGAGAGAATGAGTGGAGGGAATAGTAAATTATAATGGTGTTGTGAGTATTAAAATAATGTAGGAGAGAGAATGAGTGGAGAGAATAGTGATTTAAGGTTTCCATTTTGGGCCGTCCTAAGTCGGGTGGGACGCCCAAAATGGCAAAAAGTCCTAAGTCGGCCGGGACGGAGGAAGTACTATTTAATGTCGACATCAAAATCTTATAAACCCCTCCTCCGTCGCCATTTCTGTGCAAGCAAGACCGTGCTCGATATTGCCGAATCTAATACTCGTCTACTCTTATACCTTAAGGTATACTCCCTCCGTCCTGTCCGGAAGGGCAATTTTGTCTCCTAGCACGGAAATTAAGAAATGAATAAGGAAAGTGATGTAAGAAAGAGAAAAAGGTTAAATGTTGTGAGTATGAAAAATTAAATAGAAGAGAGAATGAGTGAGAGGAATAGTTAGGAGAGAGAATGTTGTGAGTGTAAAAGTAAAGTAGGAGAGAGAATGAGTGAAATAGGATAGGAAAAGTATAAAAATAATAAAAACTTTCATTTTTTGGGTTGTGCCCTTTTAAATGGGTCGTCAAAAAAGAAAATTTGTGCCCTTTTAAATGGGACAAAGAGAGTAAGAGTTATTTTTTCACAATTTGAAAGAAATAAATGACTTTTATATATAAATATAAGACTAATTGTGAATCCCCCAATTAAAAAGAATTTTGCGTCTCTCAATTGTGCTTTTATAACTTTAATATATCGCCAAGTGGCCCTAGACTGATCACCCTTAATTAAAACTATCAATTTTATTATTAAAATTGTGAGTCCCCCAATTAAAATCGATTGATTTGACAGATAATAATATACTAATTTAAATTAACACACAAACACTTTTAATAGTAAAAGCAGAGCTCGTTTGATAACAAAAAAAAAATTGTTATTTATCTCAATACTAATAATCTCCGGACTATTATACCTCAAAATTAATGATCATATGTAGGGTTGTTAAATGAAATGCGTTGACTCGAACATAACTCAGGCTCGACTAATAAAAGCTTGAACACGAAGGGACTCGAAGTATAATTTGACTCGAACTCGAATAGACTTTTCAATTTCTTAATAAAACTAAGAGCTCGTTAACTAAAAAAAAATAAGTATTGTTGTTTATCTGAATACTGATAATTCTATTTTTTTTTGATACCCAAGTTTCAGCTTTGCCGGACTAATCCTGGACCACCAATTACCTGGACCGCATGAATGTACCCCGGGGATCCCTAAAGCTCCCGAAACGCGTGGCATAATTTTTCCCACAAATGATTCCCAAGGGAATCGAACTTGCGACCTTTTCGAAGGAGGGCTGGATAGCATACCACAAAATTAGGAAGTCTTAGGTCTGATAATTCTATTTTTTTACTTGTATATTTGATGTTCTGTAAACTACTTAAGTCGCCAATTATTTAATTTAATTTAATTTTATGAAAAGTCGCTCAAACACACAAATGATTAATATGAAAATGAAAATAAAATACTTTCTCCGTCCCACCTCACTTGACACCCTTAAGGTGGGCACGAAAATTAAGAAAAAAGAATAAAATATAAAAAATGTGTGGTAGAAAATGAAGAAAGAGAATGAGTGGGATAAATAGTAATGTTGGTTGAATAAATTGACTGATGGAAAATGAAGAGAGAGAATGAGTAGTGGGGTAGAGTGAATATAAAATTATAAAAAGTAAGCTATTTTGAAAAGTGTCAAGTGAGCAGAGATGTTTCAAAATAAAAATAATTGTCAAGTGAGGTGGGACGACAGTGAGGAACTTCCAATCCATCCCAATCCCATGATTGCTTTTTATGAGTATGAGTAGTTACATTGGTTTATTTTATTTTTAGTTTTCTCCCTAATCCAAATTAAGAGAACCGCTATAACCCCTTTTTCTCCCTCTCTCTACTCTAGCAAGATATAAGTAAGGTTTTATATAATAGTACTATTTAAAACCCTACCTCCCCTCTTCCCCCCACTTTCTCTCTCTAAAAACTGAAACCCATTTTCTTAGAGAGAGAGATAAATTAACAAAAAACCAAGAGAGTGTTTTTTCATTTTAATTTTCAAAGTGAGTAGTGTGTGTTGTGAGTGACATCGCCATGGATGCTTGTGAAGCTACTAAGACGGTTATGTCGAGGATCCAAAGCATAGATCCAGATAACGCTTCTAAAGTGATGGGTTACATATTATTTCAAGACCAGGGCGAAAAGGAGATGATAAGGTTAGCTTTTGGTCCCGAAAACCTTTTGGTTTCTGTGATTAATCAAACTAAAGCTGTTTTAGGACTTTCGTCAAACACTTCGTCTGCACCCTCAACCCCTTCTTCTCCTGCTCCGTTTAATCCTACCCACAGACCTAACCCATTTCCCCAGTCCTCGCCAAGAATCATCATTCCCAATAATGGCTTTCACTTAAACCCGGGTTCGCCGTCCTCTCCTTGGTCGGTTTCTGGGTTTTCCGATCACCGGAGTCCTAACCCCCGTATGATGAGTCCCCGTCCGGCCTCTTATGCTTCCATTGTTAACAATGGTAGTCCTTCTGCTGCTGCTGTAAATGGGGTTATTGGTGGAGGTTCAGGTTCTTCACTCTCAGTGCCGTTTTACGGTGATGGTAACGATGTTGGTGACAAATATAGTAGTTTGCGTGTTCAGAATCAGTTGTCTTTTCTTGATGATTCCAAGAATGTTGATTTCTTGGATCCGATTATGAGTCCCGGGGCCGGAGTGATTCGGTATTGTTTCCGTACGCTAACAGTGGCGGTGGTACTGCTAATTGGGCTGATTCGGCTAATGGTCATCACCATTTGCACCGGCGGAGTTGTTCAGTGAATGATGCTTTTCTTGGGGGTGGAAATGATGATATTGGTGCTGGGTTTGGGTGGAGACCTTGCATGTACTTCGCAAAGGGATTCTGTAAAAATGGCAACAGTTGCAAGTTCGTTCATTGTGGTTTTGCAGATTCCCCGGATGGGTCTCCTGCAATTGTGGGTTCTCCAAGTAAAATTGATGGGTTTGAAGAGCTACTGAGGATGAAAGCTCTTCAGCAACAACGATTTGATGCCATGGCTGGGGCTCGTTTCCCTTTCAACAGATGCATGAACTTTCTTAATGACAATCAGAGGTATAATATTGCAAAGCTGAAAAATCCCCAATTTACCCCTTGAACTAGAGTATAATTTTGCAAGTTGCAGACTTCACATTTCCAGTTTGATACATTTTTTTTTTTTAAAATGGGTCCTTGGTTTTGCATTACTGGATTTTTCTTGTATACATGTTTGTGTCTAATTTAGTTTCATGTTAATTTTTGGATGTAACTGCAAGTTGTTTGACAAAGCTAGAATCTCTGTAGGTTCTAGATAGAGTAGGACCAGCCATATTTTTGGTATTTTAGACTCTGTTTTGCTGTTTAAGTATCCGGACTAGAATTGTTTGATTGTGTGTTTTACTTCTTACTGTGACATAATGATGCATTTCAGATCTGCTGCCGCTGCATTGATGATGGGGGAAGAATTTCACAAGTTCGGGCATTGCAGACCTGAAAGGAATGATTTTGCAGCGATGGGGTTAGGCGGGGGTGCTAATTCAAGTTCTAGACAGATTTATTTGACATTTCCAGCTGATAGTACCTTCAAGGAGGAGGATGTTTCAAATTACTTTAGGTAATGGCCGCTTGTTTATGATGCATGCTCAAACAAACTCTTAGCTGAAGTTATTAAGGAAATAACTTGAGATTATTTGTTGATTCTGTTTTGAAGTATCTTTGGACCTGTTCAAGATGTGAGGATTCCATATCAGCAGAAACGTATGTTTGGTTTCGTCACATTTGTTTACCCAGAAACAGTGAAGCAGATTTTGGCCAAAGGGAATCCTCATTTTGTTTGCGACTCTCGTGTGCTAGTTAAGCCCTACAAGGAGAAGGGAAAAGTCCCAGACAAGTAATAGCACTTGCTCTTGTAGTTTTTATGTGTGTTTCCTTCTCTCGTGTTCATTTTAGTAATGCATGATGTAATAATATGCAGAAAGCACCAGCATCAAATGGAGCGAGGAGAATTTTCTACTTGTTTAAGTCCTTCTGGGCTTGATTCTGCTGATCCCTTTGACCATATCCCTTTTGGTAAGCAGATAAGCATGTTTGTTTCTCATTTTACACAATTACATCTATTTCATGTTTGTTCAAGCTTCTATTTGGCTCTGTACGAAGGTGCAAGAATGTTGTACAACTCCCAAGAGATGATGTTGAGAAGGAAGTTGGAAGAGAGGGCTGAAATGCAACACACTATTGAATACCAGGGTAGAAGAATGATGAATTTTCAAATCAACGACTTGAAGAATCATCATCATAATCAGCTTTCATCACCTACTCAGCCTCACTCTCAATTGATGCTTCTATGCGATGGCTCCAACGAAGAACACGCTGGAGGTTAACTTGCATAAACTCTCATTCTAGTATTATGTTGATTTCGGATTCATGCAATTATACAAGTGGGTCATGCATATGTTACTGCAGGGAACAATAGTGATCAAGATGCAGTTAACTCTGCAACTGATGAAGCTGATCTGAAAGCTAAACTCGAAGTTCTTGAAGTTGGTAGTTCTGATGGCAGCAATGATAAAAATGATAGTGGTCACAATGGCAATGGTGAGGAAGAGGAGAGTGGCAACGGTCAAGCTGCTGATTTCCATGAAAGGTATAAAACTTCAACTTCTGATGAATTTGTATTATTTTCCTGCCGAGGTTTATTAGTATGCTATCGACGAGTTGTCCGTCTGAGCATCTAATGGTGTCCTTGTCCTATCTAGCAGCATAGAGCTCCATCTTCCTGATAACCTGTTTGCTTCACCAACCAAATCAGCTGCTGATCGTCGCTCTATCTTCTCCGCTGCCTCAGCAGAAGCTGATGGTAGTCCCTCATTAACAAACTCGTCTGCTAATGCCACCACCACCACCACCCAGCTGCTGCCAGCCACTTCCACCACCCTCAACATGGCTTCTCTAAATTCATGCTACTTCCAGATGCCAAGGTAAGTAAATACAGTCTTTCAAACTCTCTTTGATGAGGATAAGAATGAGGGAATTATCCAATTTGGGATTTGTTATTTACCAGGTTTTCTTCTGGGCAAGAAGCCATTGAAATGTAGGTGATAGGGGTAGATTGATGGCGCCAGCATAGCATAGAGGAATTAACATAGCTTTTGGTAAGATGAATATTCCTTATATCTATCTTACAAGTCAATTATTGATGGAATCATGTTGCCCCACTTTAAAATTTGTGAAGATTAATTAGTAATGAGGATTTATAGTAATGTTTGGCTTTTCTTAAACATTGATTGATGCAGCAGAAAATGGAGTAGCATGCATATAAAATACCAAGAAGGATGGAAGAAAGGGAGGGGGTCCTCTAGCTGCTCTGCTGTATAGGCAAAAAACCAACCAATACTACTACTAGTACCATCAACAACAGGAACCAAGAAAAAAGAAAGCAAAAAAGAAAAGATCTGTAAGGAAGATCTCTTCAAGATTATCATCATCAAAATACCATACTACTTACAACAATACATCATAATGCAATACTGAGTAAAGGACAGGTGAAGGAACTGATTTATGAGTGTGGGGTCTTTCTTTGTTTACTACTTTGTACCTTCCCCCCTCTCTTTTTCTTTAGTTGTGTGCTGGACCACACACACTCTCAAGAACAGAACAATAGAGCATCATAACAACCAAAGACTAGTACTAGTTAGTAATAACTTTTGTTATACCAGTAGTAATTTTCTTAATTTTACTCTCTCTCTCTCTCTCTCTCTCTCTCTCTCTCTCTCTCTCTCTCTCTCTTTGGGTGCATTTGTGTTGAGTTGACCCGTGTACAGAGAGTTGACTCAGGAATATTGAAATAGTGAAATATAAGATTAACTACATGTAAGATTTGATGAGGCCTAAAAGGGCAAAAAGTGAAGAGGTAAAGCTGGGATTTTTCTGCCAGCCTTGTTGTGTTTTAATGCCCCTACCCTAGCTTCGCCATAGCTGTGGTGTAATCATTTTATTTTTATTTTTTAGATCTCTCATCATAGAGAGGAAATTGAGGAAAAAAGTGAGGTAGATTTGAAAGGGTAGGGAAAAGGAAAGCTAGTAGGTGAAAGAAAATTGATGTTAATTTTTCTATGTGATTAAAGGCTACTTTAGGGGACTTTTTTGTCTCATTTTGGGGTTTCTTTAAGGGTGGGAATGGAAGGGGGATAGGGCCACATTATCACATGGGTCACTGACAACTTCTCTCCCTTTCACTTTCAGTCACTTGCCTTTTTCACTGTGTATTTGGCCTTTTGCTAGTAGTATGGGTATTAGTGCTCTTCTGTTTTGGCATGTTTTTTCAATTATGGATTAAGCCCTTTTTAACTCCAAAATTAGCAGCAGTCAAATGGAGGACAAATTAAATTAGTATTTTATAGTGTACAACATCTGATGCATATGGTATGAGAGGACATGCTTGGCAATAGTAAATTTGAAAAGTTATGCCAAGCTTTGATACATTGGGTTTGGGGGAGATCCTTTGTTGATTATGCTGTCTTTGATTCTTTTGTTGTCTAGTTTTTGTTGATGGCATTATTATATGTTGAATACGAACAAATACTGTTCCTATTATCTTTTGAATTATTTGTGTATACCTATACCAAAAAATAAAAATCTCTATTATTTTAATTTTTAACTCTTCACTTAAAATCTCAATGTGGATTTAATGCTTATTTCTTATTAGAGCATCCACAGTAATAAAAGCTCTTTTGATTAATTTATGTGTACTCTATAATGCCTCTGTCACATCACATCAGACATTTTTTCATTTTGAGTGTTACGTTCGAAATAAAACTATCAAACAAAAAAATGTTTTATTTAATAAGTTCATTTTTCCACTCACAATAACTTTTCATTTATTATTTTCTACTTCACTTTTTCTTTTCTATCTAACTTTTCATATTTACAATACTAATTTCACTAACATTTTTTTAATACTCGTGTCTAACCCAAAATTCTATTTCGAGCCCCAATAATTTTATTTTGAGTGAAGCCGAGAGTGAGGAAAAACACATAGGCCGGCCCGGCCCGTTTAAGTCAAGTCCGCTGTACAAACGGGCTTATCCGGCCATCGCTTTCTTGCCTGCGGGCCAAGCCCGGCCCGGCCCGAACATCATGGTGGAACCCGCCCCAATCCGTTTGCCGGTTTAAGTGTTTAGGCGGATTTGAACGGGCTTTTTTTTTCTTCAGAAAATGCAAAAAATTATTCTAAAGAAATATTTTGCCTAAAAAAATTAATAAAACAATTTATAAAATATCAAAGGTCTTAAAATATAATTTAATTGAATATATATTTATTGAATAAAGTAGTTAAAAGCTGAAACATACTCTATTTAATAATTTATTCAAAAAAGGTTTATATATACTCCCTCCGTCCCACCTTATTACAAACCATTTTTTCGGGCACAATAATTAAGAAATATTATTAAGATAATGAAAATGTGTGGTAGGAAATGAAGAGAGAGAATGAGTAGAGTTGGTTGAATAAATTGTGTGGTAGGAAATGAAGAGAGAGAATGAGTGGGTGGGGTAGGGTGAATATAAAATAATAAATTTATTTCCATTTTGGGCAGTTTGTATTCACGTGGGACGGACCAAAAAGGAAATAAGTTTGTATTCACGTGGGACGGAGGGAGTAAGTATATTTATTGTATAGTAATTAATATTAATTTTAAAAATTTTGTAAATTTACACCTTGATCTTATCATGTTCCAAAACACAAAACAAGCAGAAAACACTATATACACTTCTCTATAAACCCATAAACTCGAGAAAACTCAACAAGAGTGACTTGACAATAACTAAACTTAACAAAAGTAACGAAATAAACAAAATTAACTTAGCCCATCCCCAAACTCAAAGTACGCTAAGTCTTTAAAGCTGCTAAGTCTTTAAAGCATAAAGTGAATTAAAAGCATAAAGTGAATTAAAGTATGCATTAGGTTCAAGGATTGACACGACACGACACAATTAAAATGCAATAAATAAATACAGTTACCTAGTCGTGTTGTCTATCAACAAGCACATTTATTCAAGCCGTTAGCCCGACTATAGCCCCGAAATTTCTCGGGGTTAGATTGCCTCCCAACAATCGCATTTATTTTTTGAGAAATGACCAAATTACCCTTTAAAAGTCATGTGCGTGGCAGATGGCTTCCACCCCGTCAAAAACTTAACAAATTAGTTAGTTTTATACCAAATTGCTAAAAAAAAATAAAATGGCACAACTGGGTGTAAAACTCAGGTTACTAATTACAAATTTCCCAAAAAATATTAATCCTTGTATTGGCTCCACAATGAGAACAAAACCCTAAATATTAATCCTAGAGAAAAAAAAAAACCCCTAATATATAAGACAATATAACATATAAGCAACTCTTAACAATATTTGATGACGCCAAATATTTCAGGGTCAGAACGGCTGTAGGATATCTGGCAGGATATATTTGGTTGGTGCGGTACCTATGATCCTGTCTGAAACGAAGCAGATTAAAGTCAAAGTTGAATGTTAATCCAACTCAGGCCCTCGGGTGTGAGAGTAAGAAGACTGAGATTTATAAGGCTTGGAATGCCTTGAATGTGTGTGTGTGTTTAGGGTTTGAGTAATATAGCTTACAATATAGATTTGGCACTTACCTTGTCCAGGGGGACAAAGGTCTTCTATTTATAGGCAATGGGGAGCTGCTCGGCGCGTAAGCCGTGAGGTCGGCCACAAGGGCACTTTAGTCTTTGACCGCATATACGTGTCCACATCTGATTGGGTCTGTTAGGGAAGGAAGATTCACTGTCAGAGGGGATGTCGCTGATGTGGACAGGAGCCGTGTATCCGACGCGACGCATTAAATGCAATAGTAGGCGCCTGACTGAGTCGCATTAAATGTGATGGGAGTGAGCTAGTTACTGTACTGTCAGAGCCAGTAAGTAAACTCCCTCAATAAGTTTTGATATCAACCGGGAGTCTGGTGAGATAATCGGGAGTCTGGTATGAGACCGCGGTCAACACCTTGGGCGCGGTCAATGATAATTGACGCGAGCACGGATGTTGCGGTCACAACTCATGCGGTCACCAGGCTGACGGTCAGAATCCCTTCGGTCTCGATTGAGATGGGATGGGATGAGAGGAACGCGGTCTTGAACTTGAGGATCTATCTGTCCGCGGTCTTGACTCTGGCGGTCTAGGATACGCCACATCATACTGGCCTTTGGACCAGACTGAGCTTGGGCCCGGTCTAGCTGGTCCGGGCTCATCAGTGGCCCCTAGCTCCAAGTGAATGATTATTTATGGTCTGAGCGAGGAGCTACTAGTTAAGCTCGATTAAGTCAGATTGCTCCTTAGGCGGGCACCAGTGTTGGCGTTTTTCGATGGTCTTTGCTCTGCCTCCCGTGCAAATAGGCACATGTGAGAGACACGTGAGGAAGCTTGTAGAAGCCTTGGGGGCTCTGCCTCCCGGTTAACTGGTGGGCCCCAGGGCAGGTGAAGAGACAGTGCGTGACAGGTACGGAGCGTACGTGTCAACCATCTACGGGGCGTAATAAATGCTAACCGCCTAATATTTTGAAAATCCAACGTTGGCGCCGGTTGGAGACCCGAGGGGAACGGTTTTGTGGGCTAATTAATACGGGTTACACGGGTTAACCCGTATTGGTAGGCCCTTATAAATACAAAACCCTTCCGCCCATTCGCCTCTTTACGCCTTCAAGTTCTTATACCGCCATTAGAGAGAGATTACTGAGAGATTACTGAGATTTTATGAGTTTGCTTGTTGCCTCCTTGCTCCCCGTCTTAATCCGTAGGTAACTTTTGTCTTTAATTTTCTCTTCTTCATCTCTTTCTGCTTGTTTTGGGGACCTGATGTCGAACCGTCAGTTTGGTCCCGTCTGTCCGGCTGAGTTAGGAGATGGAACCACTCCAGATCTCTTTGCTGTTTGTAAACAGTCCGGAGAGATTTTTAGGAAAGTGGCCTTTGCCTGGCGTATGCTATCCGTGGAGTGTTTCCAGTACTTTTGTGAGAAATACCAATGGGGGCCTTTTGTCCCACCTCGGCTGTGGGAGGCCAAGAAGAAAGTGCTTGTGAACGGTGATGTAGAGGTGTTCGGAGACATCAATAGATTGAGAAATTTTGTGATGGGGGGTTTTGTGCAGGTTTCCTCGAGAGAGAGACCAGGCGTTGAACGCCGTAGAATTGGTGAGGAGAGCGATTCGCAACCTAGCGTGGTAGCGGGCGGGAAAAAGTAGAACTCATGGATCCCCAACAAATGAACAAGGACTCTTGCCAGGCCGCAGAGGATTGGAGCAATCTCTAGACGTGGAGCCTTTGAACATTATTTACCCTGAAGCCCAAATCGAGGCCCCTGATGTGCCCGTAGTTGACCTGAGTAGTAGCGAGGACCTTGATCCTTTGGAGAGTGAGATGGACGGAGGTAGAGAGGAGGAGGCTGAGGTGGATCCCTCAAGGGGATCATCTTCCAGTCTCTTAGGCTCCCCGAGCGCGGAGACAGAGGATGATGACCGCGAGGAGGGAGACCGCATGGCCGCGGGCACATCCCAGAAGGCAACGATGATTGTTGAGGCCTTCGGGGAGGATTCAGAGGAGGAAGCCCCTGCCCGCGGGAAAAGTCATGTTGTTGGAGGCAAACATGGTCGTGGCAAGAAAAGGAAGGGCAAGGAGGTGGCCTCCATTGACTGGGAGGTAGAAATTTATATCACCTACAATGTGGATCCCAAACAATTCCGCGTCCGACCTCTTCAGGAGGTGGAGACAAAGAAGAAGAGACTGAGATCGGAGACTGTGGCTGATGTCCGCGAGGACAATAGGGCCTGCGTCTTTTACGGGGCTCAATTTGAGAATGGGCTGAGACTTCCCCTAGACCCCTTCTTCAACGAATTCCTCAATTTCAACCGGTGCCTCCCCATGTACCTGACCCCCAACTCTATCAGAGTGTTAGTTTCCTTCATAACCGTTTGCAGGGTTCTTGGCTACGAGCCTACCCTTTCTGGGCTTTATGCCTACTTTCAAAATCAAATAACCAACGACAACCTGGGACTGAAAGTGAAGAACAACTCTGCTCGGACCTTTTCAGCTCCCACCAATAAGTTTGACTAATGGAACCAAAAGAACGTTCTGGTCATTGAGTCCAGGTTCGGGTGGTCCTTCTCCAGGCCTGACATCCCCGCCCCGGTTAGGGTCGTCGCCAGCTCTTACCCTAATCCAGCCTTGTTCGAGGCCCTACGCATTGCCATGGAGACTTATCTGGCCACGTATGTAACTGAGGGAGTGCAGCCCGTGTTTGATATGGGTGCTATTGTGGATAGTGAGCCCTTATTGATCTACTCCGGGGTGGCCCCTCGAAGGGAGGGAGGCTTCTATGCCCCTAGGATAGAAATAGGGCCCCAACTTCGTGACCCTGATTGGAGGGTGCATGAGTTCTTTGATTTTGAGGCTGACTGCAAGACTTGTATGATGGGCGCGGTCTGTGAACCCCCGGAATGGATTGGTCTCTACTCTTGTCTGAGAAAACTGCTCTTTTAGTTGCTTTCTGATTTCTCGGACTGCTTTTAACCTACTCTTTTTTCTTTCAGAGCAGATCCCGCAGAGTACTCCTAATATGGCTAGACTTTTCGCCAACAATCTGAAGGCCCAAAAACTGCGCCAAGAGGCAAAAGAAAAGGCGGTCAGGCAAGCGGCCTTGGGTGGAGTTGCGGGGAAGGGCGTGTCTTTGCCCGTGTCTAACAGATCCTCCGGTGCCACTTTGGCCGGAGTGAAGGTAGCTACCACCAAAGAGTTGCCTGGACCTCCCAAGGGTCCTCCCCCAGCCTCTGCTACCCGTAGCTTCAGTCCATCTGACTGCAAAATATCTACCGGTCACACCGGTCAAACAGATCCTCCAAGGAAGAGGTCTGCCTCTGAAGTGGAGCTAGTGTCCTTCATCGTTGAATCGAAGAACCCAGATCGCATCCTTCTCCAACAAGTGACCTTCTCCAATAAACTGAGTTTTGAACGAAATGAAAATGGCTTTCTTGAACATTGGACTTGAAGAAACACTTTGATAATTGAAGTTGAGGTTTGATTAATCTTGAAGGTTTAGAATTTTATTCTTGGATTCTTGTTATTTTATGTTGGATATGTTTGTTTCAGGGAAATGATGTAGTTTGTGGAATGATTTTGAACTTTTTCTTTTCTAATTTATGCCATTGTTGTGTGGTTGATGGTGGTGGTGGCATACTGGTGGGTGTGCAGCGGACTGGTTAGTGGCAGATCGATGTTAGGGAAGATGAAGAGGGGGTGAGGGTGTAGATGAGGGCAAGAACCTAGTGATAATTTTAACAGGTGTTAGTGTTCTTTTTAACAAGTGTTGGTGCATTTAACATTGATTAGTTTTTAACGAATGTTGACATTTGCGTTAAATTTTTTAACGTCGTTAGGTTGATATAACGTATTTTGCATTATATGAAAACTACAAGATAGTATATATCATTAAATGGTCACTAGATAGTACTCCCTCCGTCCCACAATAATATGTAAACTTTCTATTTTGGGCGTCCCACAATAATATCTAACTTTCCCAAAATGGAAAGAAATCTTTACTATTCCCTCCACTCATTCTCTCTCCTACATTATTTTAATACTCACATCACCATTATAATTTACTATTCTCTCCACTCATTCTCTCTCCTATTTTATTTTTACACTCACAACACTTTCAATATAATAATTTCTCCTTAATCCCCGTGCATTTTGCAAAAGTCCATAAAATTGTGGAACGGAGGGAGTACATTGTATTAATTGAAAAAAATAAAAAAGTACGTTGCATATTTTGGTAATTCACCCATGAAAATTTGGTTCAAGTACTTGTCATTTTCGGGCTTAGCCTTAAAAATCTCAATTCTACCGCATGAAACTTATTCCAAATTTTCGGGCTTAGAGCCTTTAAAATCTCAATTCGACCTCTTGAAACTTATTCCAATTTTTTTAGTGAAAAAATCTCAATTCTGCCTCTTGAAACTTATTCCAATTTTTTTAGTAAAGTAATATATGACGATACAGAAACAATTAATAAGTATACTTTTGATAATTACTTTATAAAGTTGTAGTAACTGAATTTCATAAATATGCTAAAATTTCCAAAACAACATCTAATTTTAATTGGAGGAAGTACTCCCTCTGTATTAGACTAACGGCCATATTTTTTTTTTTTGATACGCCTCAAACTATAAGTCATACTTTGTTTTATTTCTAAAATGACAATTAATGAATAATATTGTTGGAAATGGGAAACGAAAGTTAAGTTTGATTTGTCGTTGACCTAACTTTCTAACGAAAGTTTGTTAACTTTCAACGGAATTCGTTATTTGTTAATGAAGTAAGTTACAAAATATATTCTACATTTAGTGTAGATTATGAATCTCATTTATTGTCTCAAAACCATTTCCGGGTGAATGAGAAATTAATGACAAAGATTTATAACTTAACGAGAGTTGTTTAAAGGGTTTTTTGATGTGGTTTGATGTGCTCGGCCGAGCAGAGTCCTTGACTCGGCCGAGCAGAGCATAGCGAATTGGCCAAGTCTCTGAACAAGCTTGCTCGGCCGAGCAGTGAGATTGACACGGCCGTGCGAGTTCCATGACTCGGCCGTGCAGCTTGGCGCTCGGCCGAGCGAGTCCCTTGACTCGGCCGAGCAGTTCCTGAACAGGTGCCAATTCAAAAGAAAAGTTGTGCCTTTTCAAGGGAAAAGACACAAACCTCTTAACTCTCCTTATATACTTCCCCTCCGAATTTCAATTCATACATTCAGTCATTTGAGCCTCTCTATCCACATTTGAGATAGATTAACATAGCCAAATCATATCATCTTGTTGCATCAAATTCCTTCAAGTCCAAAGTTCCAAACTTTCTATTGTTCGTTAGAATTGTTAATTTGGTGTGCTCCTATTAACAATTAGAAGTCGTTTCATCTCACGAGAAGTTTGTCATCAACCGTAAGAACCTGTGCGGGACAAATACTTCTTACGGAAATTGTGTTAAACACAAGACTCGACTATTTGTGGTTTGCTTTTCAATTTCCGTTATAATTTCTGTTATCTTTCTCATCCTTCGTTGTTATTTCCTTAAGAAGCCTAACCAGAAAATTCCAACAATCGTAAGAAGTATTTGACGTTTCTTAAGGTTTTCTTTCAATGGCAAGTGAGAAAGACACCTCCGAATCATCCGGGCTTACTCCTCCTCAAGGGGATGCAACGCTCAAGAATATTGCACCTCCATCTTCTCACTCGGTTCATGGTGAGAAACCCCCAAAGTTTACCGGGGTGAATTTCAAGAGATGGCAACAGAAAATGCTATTCTACTTGACCACTCTAAGTTTGCATCGGTTCTTGAAAGAGGATCCGATTGTTGCAAAGGATGATCCCGACCCTCAAAGGCTTATGGACAAAGAGGCTTGGGACCATGATATTTTTTTGTGTAAAAATTACATTTTGAATGGACTCGGTGATGCACTATATAATGTGTATAGTACCGTCGAGTTAGCCAAGGCTTTATGGAGTACCTTGAAAAGGAAGTACAAGATTGAAGATGTCGGGTCAAAGAAGTTTGTCGTCGGCAAATATCTTGACTTCAAAATGGTGGATTCTAAGTTGGTGACAACTCAAGTTGATGAGTTCCAACTTATATTGCATGGTCTTGATGCCGAAGGAATGATAATGAATGATCCGTTCAAAGTGGCATCAATCATAGAGAAGTTGCCGCCTTCGGGAAGGACTTCAAAATTATCTCAAGCATAAGCGCAAAGAGATGACTTTGGAGGACTTGGTTGTTCGTCTTCAAATTGAAGAAAATAATCGAGACAATGAAGCCAAGGCTACCAAAGGCAAGATGGAGGCAAAGGTCAATCTCGCCGAGGCAAGCACTAGCGGCACCAAAAGGAAGCATTCCGGGAATGCTAAGAGAGGGAAGAACAAAGGCTCCAAAACCAAGAAGTTCAAAGGAGCATGCTATAATTGTGGCAAGTCGGGCCATATAGCAAAGGATTGTCGCCACCCAAAGAAGGAGGCGAACAATGTAGATGACATGGATCTTGATTTTGCTGCGGTGATCTTCGAGGCAAACGTGGCAAATTTGGATGACAATCCAAAGGAATGGTGGATAGATACCGGGGCTACCCGCCATATTTGTGCTAATAAGGAGAGTTTCTCTTCTTATACTCCCATTTCCGGAAGGAAATTGTACATGGAAAATTCTGCAACTTTCGATGTTCAAGGCATTGGAAATGTTGTATTGAAGATGACCTCGGGGAAAGAAGTGACCTTGCTTGATGTGCTGCATGTTTCGGACATCCGCAAGAATCTAGTTTCCGATGCTTTGTTGAGTAAAGCCGATTTTAGATTAGTTTTTGAATCCGACAAGTTTGTATTAACCAAGAATGGTTTATTCCTTGGAAAGGGTTACCTCGAGAAGGAACTTTTCAAGATGAATGTAATGAATGTTATCCGCCAAGGTGCGAAGAATAAAAATATTGTTTCTTATGTTTACTTGTCGGAAAGTCCTAGTTTATGGCATGATAGATTAGGTCATGTAAACTTTGACACTATTAAGAAATTAGTGAAACAAGATTTAATCCAAATGAATAAATCTGATTCAACTAATAAGTGCGAAGTTTGCGTTGAGGCAAAAATGACGAAGTCGCCATTTAATGCCATACAAAGAAACACAACTCCTCTCGAGTTAATTCACACCGACAAATGTGATTTAAAACTTGTGCAAACTCGAGGAGGTAAAAAGTACTTCATTACATTCATAGACGATTGCACTAAGTATTGTTATGTTTATCTCTTAAGAAGTAAAGATGAAGCCTTAGGGGCTTTCGAGACTTATAAGAAAGAAGTTGAGAATCAACTTAACTTAAAGATTAAGAAAATTAGAAGTGATAGAGGAGGAGAATATGAATCTCCGTTTGAAGGACTATGTTGGGAATCCGGCATAATTCATCAAACGACGGCTCCATATACCTCTCAATCTAACGGAGTTGCTGAACGCAAAAATCGTACTCCCAAAGAAATGATGAACGCATTTTTGATAAGTTCAAGCTTACCCGACAACTTGTGGGGGGAAGCTATACTCACTTCTAATTACATTCTTAATAAGATACCCAAGAAAGGTATTGATAAAACACCCTATGAATTATGGCATAATCGTAGGCCGTGTTATAAATACCTTAAAGTGTGGGGGTGTCTAGCTAAGGTTGAAGTACCTAAGCTAAAGCAAGTAAAGATCGGTCCCAAAACGATTGACTGCATCTTTATTGGATATGCCAATAACAGTAGTGCCTATCGATTCATAGTGCACAAGTCAGAAATTCCTGATATGAATGCAGGAATGACAATAGAATCAAGGAATGCGGTATTCTTTGAAAATATCTTTTCTGCCAAGGATAGGAAAGAAGGAAATTCTCAAAAGAGAACATATGAATCTACAAACGGTCCATCTCAAGTAGAAGATGAAGGACCTAGACGTAGTAAAAGGGCAAGAGTGGAAAAGTCTTTTGGTCCTGATTTTTCATTATTTATGTTGGAAAACGAACCAGCTACTGTTAAAGAAGCTTTATCTGGATCAGACAGTACGTTCTGGAAAGAGGCTATTAACAGTGAGATAGAATCCATAATACTAAATGATACTTGGGAATTGATTGATCTCCCTCCAGGATGCAAACCGTTGGGCTGCAAATGGATCCTTAAAAGGAAGTATAGGGCAGATGGATCTATCGATAAGTACAAAGCCCGGCTGGTAGCCAAAGGGTTTAGACAGAAAGAGGGATATGATTTCTTCGATACATACTCCCCTGTCACAAGGATCACATCTATACGTGTTCTCATAGCTATTGCAGCAGTGCATAATCTTGAGATACACCAAATGGATGTGAAGACAGCCTTCCTAAATGGAGAGCTAGATGAAGAAATTTACATGGAACAACCCGAAGGGTTTGTGGTTCCTGGTAAAGAACGAAAGGTGTGTAAACTTGTAAAGTCGTTATATGGACTCAAACAAGCACCTAAACAATGGCATGAGAAGTTTGATCGAACTATGTTATCAAATGGATTCAAGATTAATGAATGTGACAAATGTGTCTACATTAAAGGAACATCTGAATCATTTGTTATTGTCTGTCTTTACGTAGACGACATGTTGATAATGGGAAGTACTCATGAATTGATCATGAACACCAAAGGCTTGTTAAAGAAACACTTTGACATGAAGGACATGGGATTGGCTGATGTCATATTAGGAATAAAGATTTCTAGAACATCAGAAGGAATAGTTCTATCACAGTCCCATTATCTGGAAAATGTACTTCGAAAATTCGATGTCATTAACAGCCCTCACCGGTAAACTTAACTCTACACTTAGCAAAGAACAGAGGGGAACCAGTTTCTCAATTAGAGTATGCAAGAATAATCGGTAGTCTGATGTACTTAACGAATTGTACACGTCCAGACATTGCATATTCAGTGAGCAAACTAAGCAGGTTCACGAGTAATCCCAGTACAGATCATTGGAAAGCACTAATGAGGGTATTGAGATATTTAAAGTATACTATGAATCATGGGATACTTTATAAGAGATATCCAGCAGTATTAGAAGGATACTGTGATGCTAATTGGATATCAGACACAAAAGACTCTAAATCCACAAGTGGATATGTATTCACAATTGGTGGAGGAGAAGTGTCATGAAAATCCTCCAAACAAACGTGTATAGCCAGATCCACGATGGAATTTGAGTTTATAGCTTTAGATAAAGCTGGAGAAGAAACAGAATGGCTTAAGACCTTCTTGGAGGATATTCCTTGTTGGAGTAAACCTGTGCCTGCTGTTATGATACATTGTGATAGTCAATCAGCAATAGGAAGGGCACAGAGCAGTATGTACAATGGTAAGTCTAGACATATCCGTCGTAGACATAATACCATTAGACAGTTGATCAAGAATGGGGTTATCACAATTGACTATGTGAAGTCAAATGATAACATAGCGGATCCGTTTACAAAAGGTATAAATAGAGATCATCTGTATAAACTGTTAAGGGGAATGGGCTTAAAACCCACAACAAAAGAACTCATAGTGGACACTCAACCTTGAGAATTGGAGATCCCATGCCCTTGGTTCAATGAGACAACCAAGCTATAAGCTCTTGTAGAATCACTTGGAAACAACAACTCGGTTGAATGACCTAGAGATGTTGAATACTCATTCCCAGAACATCCAAGTATAAGCACCTACATCAGTGGTGAGGATAAGTTGAGAAAACTTTTAATGATTCCTATACCTACGGGTGGAGTAGTGCAGGATACTCCTTATAGTATGAATCACCTATATAAGTGAGAAGTAACATGGCCGCTTCTAATGTGAACACTTATGAAATGGGATACGGTCCAGGGCCGAAATGGACAAAAAGTGAGAACAATAACTGTTAGAGCTATTATTATGTGAGTATTGTTGTCTTGGTATACATTATACAGTCACTGGTTCAAAGCGACTCGCTACCAAATGGCTAGTATATCAGATAATATTTCACTAGGGAGATTCAAAGCCATAAGCTATCTATCCCGATGTAATAATGGTTCGCCGGAACTTTTGGACGAAATTGCATACATGCATTAATTGTCATTCATGTGGGGGATTGTTGGAAATGGGTAACGAAAATTAAGTTTGACTTGTCGTTGACCTAACTTTCTAACGGAAGTTCGTTAACTTCCAACGGAATTCGTTATTTGTTAACGAAGTAAGTTACAAAATGTATTCTACATTTAGTGTAGATTATGAATCTCATTTATTGTTTCAAAACCATTTTCGGGTGAATGAGAAATTAATGACAAAGATTTGTAACTTAACGAGAGTTGTTTAAAGGGTTTTTTGATGTGGTTTGATGTGCTCGGCCGAGCAGAGTCCTTGACTCGGCCGAATAGAGCATAACAAATTGGCCAAGTCTCTGAACAAGCTTGCTCGGCCGAGCAGTGAGATTGACACGGCCGTGCGAGTTCCTTGACTCGGCCGTGCAGCTTAGCGCTCGGTCGAGCGAGTCCCTTGACTCGGCCGGGCAGTTCCTGAACAGGTGCCAATTCAAAAGAAAAGTTGTGCCTTTTCAAGGGAAAAGACACAAACCTCTTAACTCTCCTTATATACTTCCCCTCCGAATTTCAATTCATACATTCAGTCATTTGAGCCTCTCTACCCACATTTGAGATAGATTAACATAGCCAAATCATATCATCTTGTTGCATCAAATTCCTTCAAGTCCAAAGTTTCAAACTTTCTATTGTTCGTTAGAATTGTTAATTTGGTGTGCTCCTATTAACAATTAGAAGTCGTTTCATCTCACGAGAAGTTTGTCATCAACCATAAGCACCTGTGCGGGACAAATACTTCTTACGGAAATTGTGTTAAACACAAGACTCGACTATTTGTGATTTGCTTTTCAATTTTCGTTATAATTTCTGTTATCTTTCTCATCTTTCTTTGTTATTTTCTTAAGAAGCCTATCCAGAAAATCCCAACAAATATTTTGTATATTTATACCCTCTTCTTTTTATAGAATTACAAACAAAACCAATACATAGTAGTCTACTTTTTATTTACTTGGATGATTAATAGTGTTTTTGAACAATTCTATTCTCAATTCACTTTCCATTGTTTACTCATTTTTAATATTTTCTTAATAAGCTTGCAAATACTCCATAGAACTCTTAATCCTTAATGGAGGGAGTAGTATTTTCTAATTTTAAAAAATACACTTTCTTAATTATTGAACCCATTTTTTTTTACTTTAAATTGAGATGAGGGGAGGATTTTATACTTGTTCATGTAGCTATTATAAAATTATTACTGCACTTACTTGGAACTTGGAGTGATATGTTAATGGATTTCGCACACTACGACCCCTCTTATAGATCAAAAACTCATAAAAAATTATAACTTATTGAAAATTTCATATAAATATATGCCATTATTAGTCTGCTCATATAATTAAGGTATAAAATTAAAATTACTCTTAAACCTTGGTATAAGAGTAATTTTTTTTACAATTTTCACATTTTCTTAAAAAATAATACTCCCTCCATCCCGGTCCAAATGTCTCAACTTTCCTTTTTGAGCGTCCCATTTAAAATGTTTCAACCCAAAAAAGGAAAGTTTTTTATTATTTTTTTATTTGTGGGACCCACTTGTCATACTCACAATAAATATCCACTAACTATTTCCTATCTCACTTTCTCTTTCCTACATCACTTTCATACTCATAACATTTATTTCACTATACACTTTTTACATTATATACTCCATTCTCATGCCAAACCCATTTTTGGACATTTATCATGGGACGAAGGGAGTAATAAAATCTCATATTTTATTAAATAATCCTCTCATATAAGTAAGGTAAAAGAATAGAAAAAAACAAATTAAAAAAAATATAAAAAAGATTGGATTTTTTTAAATATTAACCAGTCCGCTCCTATACCTTAGTTATAAGAGTTGGTCAAAGGAATGTTGGATTTATAAGAAATTTTGGTTTGAGTCTTGGGTGTATGTGAGGTTTAGTAAATTATGTGGGATTTATAAGTTTTAGTTTGGGCTGAAGGGGCTTTAAGGTATTAAACCTATGTAAATAGTTTTCGGCAATTTGTTGGAAACTTGAGGGGTTGAAACAGCAATAAAACCATATAATTAACGGACACCGGAGGGTGAGAGTGGATAGGATTTTTGCGAGAGAGAATGGCGCGAGTGTGTATGCAAAAAATGCAAGGGGGAAGCTGCATAGCCTCTTGCGCCACCAAAGACAGTGAAATTAGAAATGGGATTGGAAGAAATTCAAGAGTTTTGGTTCTTGGAGGAACAGGACGAGTTGGTGGCTCCACCGCCATTGCTCTCTCCAAGCTCTCTCCTCACCTTCAAATCATTGTTGCCGGCCGGAACAGGTCCAATTTCACTTTCCTTTTCTCCCGATGAAATATTGTTTACCCCAATTTAAACTTACGAGGGTCTTAATTTACTTTCGATTTTGTAATTTTCTACTAGTATCCAGAACTCATCTGGGTATGAGAGTCTAGTAGTATGCATTTTATTGTGCACTAAATTGGGTGTGAGGAATATTTTCTCGAAGAATTTCGATTTAGGAGGTCAAAATCATGTAGACTAGTATTTCAAGTTATTGGGGATGATTCTTTTTCAACCAACGGATATAGTTAAATACAGGGAACAAAAAATACAGGAAATAAAAAAAATTACCAAAATATCCATTTATATTTTTTTTTTTCATTTCATATTCAAACAACACTCTCCCTGATGAGCCCGGATCTACTGGACCGGGCCCGCGCTCGGTCTAGTCCAAGGAACCAGTGACGTGGCAGTTCCTAGACCGCTGGAGGGAAGACCGCGGACAAATAGGCCCTTGTGGTCAAGACCGTGTCCCTCCTCGCATCGTCCCCATCGAGCACCATTGGGACCCTGCTCGCTGGATCCGTGCCCGCATGAAGTCATGCCCGCCTCAACCGTGCTCGCTTCTTATATCTTTGGCCGCGGGCACACAGCGTTGACCGCGGGCACATCTGCTCCCGGTTAATGTCGAAGCCTTGCGAGCAAGTTAGCTTGCGCTCGACAGGCCACTGCGGCTCCCCATCACGCATTCAATGCGGCTCGGTCAGCGCCTACTATTCCATTTAATGCTCCAAGCCAGTGCGGCTCATGTCCCTTTCGGCCATGTCCCTTGGACGATCAATGTTCCCTCCCGACAGGACCAATTAGGCTGCGGACACGTGTAGGCGGTCAAATACCAAAGTGCCCCCAGGGTGATCTCATTGCTTACCTCAACAAGCACCGTGGCATTGCACATAAATAGAAGGCCTTTACCCCCTTGGGCAAGGTAAGTTCCATATACAATTGAGTAAGCTCTTTTACTCTCTAAACCTAAGCACACACACACTCCAAAGGTATTCAAAGCCTTGTTACTCAGTATTCTTACTCTCACACCCGAGGGCCTGAGTTGGAGTAACATCCAACTTTGACCCTAACGGTGCTTGTTTGTGTTGTGATCTAGGTACATCAAACCACCAAATATATCCTAGCCAGATATCCTTGAACCGCTCCTGACCCCGAAAAGTGTGGCGTCATCAATGGTTCCATTGCCGGGAATTCGACTTTCTTTCGTTTCTCGTTAAAAATCTTTTGTTTTCAAGGCACCTCACGTGTCCTAAACAAATTCAGTGCCGAAAGGCTCTTCTTTTTTACATCACTAAGTTTTTCCCGTTTAAAACTTTTGTTTTCAGACACACCTTGTAGTCTAAACAACTGACTGTCAAAAGACACTTCTTTTCAGTTATTTTCGCCTTTCTCAGACATGTCTCAAATTCTGAAAAATGCTGGTCATTTGACCATAGAGGAGGAGAACCAAGCCGAACCCTCCAACATCAATAGGGAAAGGCAAACCAACTCTGTTTTCAACAGAATGGGGGCCCGTTCTCGGCCTCAAAAATCCCATTTCAGCGAGTTCTCCACCGGTTAGCAAGGAAGCCCGTCTTGAGAAAGCCCAAGCCACTACTAAACACTAGCCCAAAAACTCCCCAAGCTCACATAAAAAACACCAATCTAACCACCCCACTTTCCCGAACAAATCCTGAGAAGGAAGGAAATCCTAGCCTCCAAGTCAGGCGGGTCGCGGAGGCCGTGCCCATCAGACGCGGAGATGGAAATGTTTGAAATAGAGGCCGATGGAGGGCTACGGTTCCCTCGAGGGTCACAAAGGTTCTCCCAGCGAGCTCCGCTAACTCGGCTTGCTAGTCAAGCGTAGTGGGGCAAGCCGGTTGACCCGGCCCTTGAGCGCGGACGGCGGCGAGACGGAGCGTGGTGCGTAGATGATAGCGAGGAAATGGGGAAGAGGCACGGTCAAATCGCCGTGCGAAGTCAAGCTAGACCACTTGGCTCCGGCCGAGAGAAGGCCGTGGCTCCACGAGCTAAAAAGCAAAAGGTTGATGATCGAGCCCGAGTTTGTGGAATTCATGCAGAAGATGTGGGAAACCCATCGAAGGCTGCCGAAGTGTGGCCGCACCATGGACGCCTTCGGCGATAAAATTGCGCGAGCACCGATCCGAGAAGAGCGAAACCCCGAGATGGACACCTATGACGGATCCAAAAATGCGGAGTCGTATGGGAAGATTTGAGGGCCGAGATGGCTTTATTCTCCGCGGATGAGTCGGTGATGTCTGAAAGCTTTGGCTGCGACCTTCACTGCGAGGCCCTATCTTGGATGCTAGCCCTCGAAGCCCGGTGTATCCGATCATTCGATCGATTCGTAGTCCTCTTCCTCAATGCCTTTGCCGGAGCTTGAGTGTGCCGCTTGGGCAAAGACGGATCTTGTCAGGTGTCAAGCGAGGCACAAATGAGCCTACTAGATTATATATCCGGTTCGGGAAGGTGAGCGAGGAGATTGTGGACTGGACGAGGAGATATCGGACTATGTTTTGAGGCGGCCTCGGTTCCTCCTTCCTCAAAATGAATTTTGCCTCCAGCAAACCTAAATCGATGGAGGAAATGTATGAAAGGGCCTCGGCCGTTGCCTCGCCGAAGAGCCTAGTGTGCCGCTCCCGAGCTTACGCGAAAGAAAGAATAAGCCAAGTCCAGGAGACCACCCCGAGCCTCGCTCATACCAATAATCGGGGCAAAAACAGGCGGGATCGAAAGGCTCAAGGCCGTGGCCGAAACAGGTTTACAGGCTCGCGACCCGAGGTGGTGATCATGAGAAACCTCGAGACTTTCTGCTCCTCCCCCATTAGCCCGAAAGCGAATGAGAGGAGTAGACTTAAATTCTGTGAGTTTCACAACGACCACGGGCACGGAGCGAGGATTGTTTCCAGTGAAGCGAGTAATCCAATGAGAAAATCAATAACGGGGAGCTAACGAGTGGGTTAAGGGAAACAATCTGCCCAATAACAATGATCGGCGGCGGGCACGACACACGCGGGGACCAGGACGAAATGAAAGAGATAATAATGATGACGATTTTGGGGACTATGACATTAACTTCATTGGGGAGGAACCTCCCTCTAGTAGCGATTGTCCCTCCAAATTCGGACATTAGAGAAGGTTTTCTCCATCTCCGCCACGGCTCGGAGGAAGAGCGAGAAGTGGGTTCAAAAGGAGTGAACTTGCCTCCACCCTTTTTCATTCCACACGGCCGCTCACCCTCGAGAATGAGAATCAGCCAGAGCAAACATAGGCCGTGTGTTGGTAGATCTTTGGAGTGCCGCGACATACTCTATTACCACACTTTGATTGGAATGAGAATGACGGAAGCACATCTCACTCCGTATGCGGGCATGCTCGAAGGCTTCACAAACCACGCTGTAAGGGTAAAGGGGACGATTGTGTTTGACGTAGCTATTGGGGAAAAACCCGTACGAGAAGACGGCCAAGATAACTTTCATGGTGGTCGATCTTCCTTCCCAATCTGATGCCATTCTCGGCGTAGCTGCTCGAGGCCGAATTGGGAATAGTTGCGTCCGTCCCCCACGAAGGGTGAAATTTAACACCCGGGCGGGGTTGCTACCATCAAGAACCGGCCAGGAGATTCCTCAGAAACCTTTGGAGGAAAAAGGAAAGAACAGAAAGGCCGGACATCACGCCGCGAGATAGAGGGCGAGGACAAAATGATAGAGGGAAAGAGCGAGGACAAGTCAAAAAGGGAAAGCTCTTGCGCTCCGCCGCCACCGTCTGGAATTGGCATGCTTTCTTTCCATTCCACAAGGTGGAGCTCAAGATGAAGCGAGAAAATCAAAGCGATTAGGCCGCCCTGTTGAGGAGGTTATATTGATCGAGGAATAGAGGGGGAAATTGGCCGTGATATCATATATTGATGGCAACACCGGCCGAAGCTCGAGTCAACCCCAACTATTGTCATTGACTCCTGCACAATCGTGAAATCGGCGACCTTCAACCTAACGACGAGCTCGAGGAGGTGGTAATCAATCCCACTTCCCCGAGCAAACGAGTTAAGGTTGGGTGGAAATTCACGACGAGGAAAGAAGGATACTTATTGAGTTCCTTAGAGCAAATTGCGATGTGTTCGCTTGGAGGGTGGAAGATATGCAAGGCATCGGCGAGGACGTGATCCTCCATAAAATCAACGATGACCCCTCCTTCAAAAACATTCACCGAAATCCGAGATATTTCTCCCAGGAGAAAGAGATTGCCATCGAGGAAGAGGTGGAAAAGTTGCTAAAAGCGGGGATAATAAAGGAGATTTCCTACCCCAAATGGTGACGATGTGGTCGTGGTTAAGAAATCCAATGGCAAATGGAGGATGTGCGTTGATTTCACCGATCTCAACAAGGCGTACCCCAAAGATTGCTTCCCTCTTCCTCGCATGTAAACAATTGGTGGATTCTATGGCCAGGACACGAGTTCTAAGCTTCATTGATGCCTACTCTCAGGCTACCACCGAGATCCGAGATGGCTCCGAAGATGTCCGCTCTGTAGCCTTCATTCTTTGCGGGCAAGACATGCTTTGCTACACTATGATGCCACTTTGGGCTAAAGAATGCGGGAGCCACATATCGGCGCATGGTCAATCTGGTCTTTAAAAACCAACTAGGCGAAATGCGGAGGCCTACGTGACGACGTAGTCATAAAAACTAAGGAAAACTCCCACGAGCTCGATGTGGAGGAAACCTTCAAAAACTTGCGCCATAACGGCATGAAGCTAAACCCCCTTAAGTGCGCTTTCGGGGTCGAGGCGGAGCAAGTTCCTCGGATTCATGGTCAACCAAAGAGGGATAGAGGCTAATCCGAGAGAAAATCCAGGCCACATTAGACATGAAACCTCCACACTGCGTGAAGGATGTACAAAAACTTCAGCGGTCGCATCACCGCACTTGGCGCTTTATCTCGCGGTCGGCGAGAGAGATGCCTCCCCTTCTTCAAAACTCTCGAAAGGGGAAGAGAGGCGATGAATTTACATGGAGCAGAGTGCCGTCGGGCTTTTGAAGAAGTCAAGACATACCTCGGGCGGCCACCTCTGCTCGGCGGCCGGTGCCGGAGAAGAGCTCTTTACGTATTTAGCCGTTCTTGATACGCGTGCATTTGTTCTTGTAAGGGAGGAGAATAACTCCCAAAACCGGTTTATTATGTAAGTAAGGCCTTGTCCGCCGTAGAAGGGCGTTATCTTAATATAGAAAAGTTAGCTTACGCCTTGCTTGTATACGCTCGAAAATTAAGAGCCTACTTTTACGCACATCCTATAAGCGTACTAGCGAGGCCCCGCTTAGAAAGGTTTTACATAAACCGAGTCCTCGGGGAGAATGCTAGCTTGGTCTATAGAGCTCGCGAGTTCCGGATCACCTACTCCCAGAAAGACAATCAAAGCGCGAGGCCTTAGTTGATTTTGTAGTAGAATCATCATTCAAATTAGCGGACGGCGACCTCGGAAAAAGAAAGCGAGCGAGAATCGAGAAGATGACCCAAAAAGCCCGAGCACGAAATTGTTCAACGAGGAGCGTCCGAGAAGAGGTGTGGACTTTATATGTGGACGGCTCCGCGAGCAAGTTAATCGGTGGAGCGGGCATACTTCGATTGCACCTGCGGGAGAAATTCATGAGGGCCTTGAGATTCAAGTTCGAGGCATCAAACAATCGAGTGAATATGAAGCGATTATAGCGGGCATGGAATTGGCAAGAGACTTGGGAGTTCGTAATATTGAGATCAATAGTGACTCTCGGCTCATAGTTAATCAAATTAGGGAGTATGATACTATCGACCCAGTACTAACTCGATCTTTGTGACCTTGCAAAAACCCTCATCAAAAATTTCACTTACTATGAATTTGAACCAAGTCATGAGAGAGGACAATGTGGAAGGCGACCTCCTCTCGAGAATAGCCGAGCAAGAAATTGGTGAGTTGGAGACAAATTGCCGAGATTGAATTCACGGAGAGACTGCATAGATCGAATACGGATAAACAATATTGAGGATCAAGTAAGGGTGGGTGGATGAAATGAAGGATTACATCGAGAAGCAATCCCTCCCAGAGGACCCGGTAAAGGCTAGAGCCATCGAACGGTGTCCGCGAAATACCTCGTCCTCGATGGGGTGCTTTTCGGCGATCATTCACCAAGCCTTTACTAAGATGTGTTAAAACTCACATGGTCACCAACTTACTCTATGAGGTTCATGAAGGAGTTTGTGGCGGACATCCAGTGCTCGCACCCTCTCGGACAAGATCAAATTCCAAGGATTCTTTTGGCCCATGATGAGAAGGGATGCGCGAGGAGTATGTTAGAAAATGTGATAAGTGCCGAGAGATTTGCGGACATCCTAGACTACCATCAACGGAAGCAAACTTTGGTAGTACCATCGTGGCCGTTTGATACGTGGGGATAGATCTTATTGGACCATTTCAAGCTGCTAGAGGAAGCATCGAAGTATCTTAGTGGTGGCCGTGGATTATTTTACCAAGTGGACGGAAGCAAAGGGCTTGGCCACTATTTCCGAAGATAACACTATCGGTTTGTCCACGACCACATCTATTGTCGATTTGGGGTTCCCAGAGCAATAATTTCGGATAATGGCACCCAATTCTCCGCAAAATTCAACTGCTTGAATGTGTGAGAATGAAGGTGCTGCACCGTAAGTCCGCGATTGCCTATCCTCGGGAAATGGTCAAGGCGAGGCCGCGAACAAGCTAGTCCTAAGCTTGCCTTAAAGAAAAATTTGGAAGGGCGAGGAGGACGTTGGTTGGGCGAGCTCCGGATCGCATTATGGGTTGTCCGCACCACAATAAGAAATTCAACGGGAGAAACTCCTTTCTCGCTCACGTATGGAGTCGGAGGCAATGGCTCCGGTTGAGGTAGCCCTACCCTCGTGCGAGTCACATACTTGACGAGTCTCAAAAGCGAGGCAAACGAAGGTGTGACACTGGACGATCTCGAAGGAAAGAGAATGCGGGCACATGAAAAAATGGTGAACTACAAACGAAGCGAAGAAGCACCGTGATAAAAGAGTAAATAAGAGGAGTTTTCGGTTGGAGGCCTGGGTACTCGAAGCGTAGAGGTCAGGGACCCAACACAGTTTCAACAAATTTGTCCCGAAATGGGAAGGTCCATATGAGGTCACAAAGATAGTCAAAGAGGGCACCTATATGTTGCGACCCAGAGGGAGAAGAGCTTAAGCACGCACGGAATAGCGACCACCTTAAGAGATACTTCTTTTAAAGTCTTTGTAATTTTTGGAAGGAGTATAGACTATATATATATAAGGGAGAGGTTATCATCATATTTTGATGCAAAAATCAATTCCACCGGACCTCAAAAGCTAAGGTGGATGCCGCGTGCGGATGCCGGTGAGTTCAAGAGCCAACATATGAGCTCCTGCTAACGTGCGCAAAGATCTAAGGATCCGCATGCCTATATATGTACAAAGATCCATTACGATCCGTACTATGATCGCGGGGAGGACTCTCTCTGCTCGCGTGACACCACCAAAAATAAGTGGATATAGATGAACGTAGGTGCAAAGGCCATGATGCCCGTGCCTACGGACTCTAGTGGGGACAATGACACGAAGTCAGGACCCACTAATTGCGCGAAGGACCTCGTTAGGGCCGTTACTCGCATGCTGTATGTGACAAAGGCCTACATATAAGCCCGTTCACCGGATCGCCACGAGACCCTCACGAAAAACCCTAGGGAGTTTTGAATAAAGGGTCGAAATAAGTGAGAACCTCAATAAGGGGATACGGATGCCGGGGTTAAAGGGCCTCTATGCTAAAATATGCTCCTACCTTTACATTGCGCGGACAATAGCCTCACGGCCACCTTACTGCATGCCACATGAAAGTATGCTTGCCTTGGCTACTTTTGACTTACACCACGGCTCGCAAGTGGGAATAAGTGTAAATGGATGAGAGTGATCAAACTAGTTTAACAAAGCCAAAGCAGACAAACGAGGTTAAGGCCTCAAAGTTTGCCACAAGGCTAAACAAACGCGATCATAGAAGAATAAGGTGACTCTCACAAAAACCTAAGGGTTTTGAATAAAGAGTTAGGAAAACTCAAAAATGCGGGCGAAAGGGCCTACTAAATTGTTGCCGCGAAGGAGAAGTATAAAGTTAATTGCAAGTCAAAAGCGTTTGGAAAAAGTAATAAGGCAAGAATGCAAGTATTAAGGTGCTCGAAAATTGCCCAAACTACTCAAAATAGCCTACGAGACAAGCAATTAAGATAAAAGTAAAGGAGCGAGTGGAGAAAAATGCTTCTATTGATGATAAGAAAGTATTTACAAATTCCTACACTATTACAAAAAGGTCCTAGTCTATTACAACAAGAAAAAGCAAAAAATCCTACACTAAGGAGCATTCTCCTTGGGCTCCTCGATGGCCGCTCCATCGGTGCCGCTTCGGCTCCTCGGTGGCCGCACCCCCTGTGCCCGCCGGAGTCCGGAGTTGGGAAAGCGGTGCAGTCTCCGGAGTCACCTCGGTGGTAGGAGCGGCTTGTTGCTCGGCGGAGGCTGGAGCGGGAGGCGCCCGCCGGGGAATAGATCTCAGTGGCCCCCTGGAAGAACTGAGCCAGGGCATCCCCCAAGGATAAAGGGTTGTCCCAGCGCAGAAGCATCCGGTTCGGCGATCGATCGAGGCGATCGCCGCCACGGGAGCGAGAGAGGCCGCGCGAAGAGATCAGGACCACTTGACCTCTTCCTCGGACGAGAGGAACTAGCGCATGCCGGGCACGCACTCCGCGTCGGTAGCAACCGGTGAGCCGATTACGGCCAGCTAGCTGCACGGAGAACATGCCGTGGCCGCGAAGTTCCGGATACGTGTCCGGACACAGGCCTCATCTTGGGCCGAGCACTCCGCGGTGAGCGAGTCGAGTTCTTATACTCCTCGGCAGGCTTCTTCGCGAGCCTGCGCGGCATCCTCTCCCTCTCCGGCTCAAGCTGCGTAAGGGGTAGCGGTTTCTCGGAGAGCTTCATCTGCCTTAGCCTCCGGGAGTTTGGCCCGACTCCTCCGCGGCTCCGGTTTGGTTGCGAGCTCTTCATTTCTTTGCTCGAAGCTTGCTCTTGTGCCGCGGAGCTCATCCGTGACCACTTTGCCTTTTCTAGGCTCTTCTCGGCTCGGTCACCCGCTCACTGGAAGCCGCCTTGAGATCGGACTCCTTGGTCGCGAACTCCTTTTCCTTGGCATCCGGGAGGGAGCTCGGAAGTACCCACCTTCTCACAGGCTGCTCCGGCTCGCGGAGTTGCCCGCCGTGTCCTTGGTGTTCTTTGGCAAGCTCGGCGGACAGTGTCACAAGTCTCCGGAGCCTCGTGGCCTTGTTGCCCGCTGCGAGGAAGAAAGTCGAAGTAGGTGGAAAATCAAGGCTAAGTGAGGAAGCCGGAAGAAAGGTCCCTACCTCGGTAAGGGCAACCCCAATATCCCCATCAAGGTGACGGGTTCTCCTTCTCGGCCACTGGTGGTAGAAGTCGAGGGCAAAAGCACATTGATCGGCCCAATGCCCACGCGAGAATTTTGGGAGGGCCAGGGCATATAAGTCTACCCCGGTAATGGCGGGCACATCCCCCACTGCTTCCTTTTCTCCCATGCCTCCTCGCGGGTGGCCGAGGAGGAAATCGGATAGGCCACCGAGCATATTGTCCCCGCGGCGGAGGGAGCGGCGAAGAGGTAGTGGCGGCGACGGGAGGGCTACGGGTAGAGGTATCCCCCACTTTACGGGTCTTGGAGGACCTCTCCCATGCGCCGAGATCCGCATCTCTCTCGGAGTCTCTTCTTGGATTGCTCTGGTTATGCCGGAGGCAATAGTGCGGCGGGAGATGATGCCGGAGAGCGATGGGTGGAGGAGGACCCGGGGAGGTGGAGCGAGATTCCGGTTTTGAGAATAGTGCAGGAGCGGGTAGAGTGTCCCCGGTTTTCTGCTCGCAACGAGCGCGATCTTGTCTTTGGTGGGGACCCCTCCCGTCTCATTACGCCTCTTCGGGCGGCTTCCTTGTTGGCCTTCATGTTCTTGGCCTTCGGTTGAGCGGCATTTAGAGGAGGAGCCATCGAAATTGTACACCTCTGGATCTACTGCGGAGGGAAAGAAAAATGGTTAGCAAAGCGGTTCAAAAATCAAAAGCAAAGTAAATTGGCAAACGGTTTCATAAAGGAATCGAGACCAATTATTTCGGGAGGATCGCACTCCGCGCCCGGCATACGAGTCTTACAATCTGCCTCGGGCTGGTAATGTTCGTGCACCCGCCAATCGGGGTCGCGGGGCAAAGGCTCTATCACTACTGCAGGGGCATGTGGGGCGCCCTCCTGCGAGCCACCCCGAGTAGATCGGTAAGGGCTCATCTTCACTATGGCGCCCACGTCATATACGGGCTCCTCCACGCTCTCCAAATACTGGGCCAGATGCCTCTCTATGGCAGTGCGCAGTGCATCGGCTGAGGAAGGGTCCGGATATTTGCTAGCGGCCACCTTCATAGGGACGGGGCTGGAAGGTTTGGAAAAGGGCCATCCGAATCTAGACTCGATCACCAGGATGTCCCTCTGGTTCCATTGGTCAAACTTGTTGGAGGGAGGAGAGAAGGTCCTGGTGGAGTAGTTCCTAGCCTTCAGGCTCAGAATGCCGCGGAGAATTTGGTTACGATAGTAGGCGTAGAGCCGACGAGGTAGGTTCATAGCCCGTGAATCTACACGCAATGAAGGAGAGACAATGGCCGGATGGCATTGGGAGTCGGAGTGCGTAGAGCGGGCGAGGAATTGAACTCCAAAAAGAAATAAAAGAAAGGGTCCAGGGGCAGCCTCAATCCATTCTCAAACTGGGCCCCATAAAAAACGCAGGCCCTATTGTCCTCGCGAACATCGGCTCTGTCTCTGGCCGCGGTTGTCCTTATTCTTCAAATGTACATGTCTAAGGTGCGGACACGGTAGGCGTTGCGGTCCACATTGTAAACCTCGTAAATGTCCTCCTCCCGGTCAATGGTGGCCACCTCCTTGGCCTTCTTACGGCCACGACCGGGATTCACATCCCTAGGCGGCCTCTTGCCTTTGTTTCGGGCGGGGGCCACAACCTCTTCCTCCTCCTCTCGGAGTCGAGCTCTCGAAGGCATCCACTATATTGGTGGTCTCAGCGGCCTTCTTGGAGGTCCCATTGCCCTCCTATCCCCCTCTCCGTGGTCATCTTCTTCGGTCTCAGAGCTCGAGGAGCCAAAAGAGGCCGGTGGGGTCATCGCGGGCGAGGGCCACCTCAGATTCAACTTCACCAGTTCAGTCACCTCGAAGTCGAGGGTCGAGTTCCTCGCTGCTGCTCGGCTCAATTGTCCCGCCACAGGGCCTTGAGCCTGACGGGGAAAAGATGGTCCTTATGGGCGAGAACATCTAAAGGGTCATTCGGAGTCCCGCAGGTGCCCGCGCATCATTGGTTTGTTCGGGATCCATCAGTTCACACTTTTCCCGATCCTGAAACTACTTCGGGGACGCGAATCGCTCTCCTCGCTAGTTCAACGGCGTTGAGCCAGGAGCCTCTCTCTCGCGGGGAAACTGCCACAAAACCCCGTCACAAAATTTCTCGGCCCTCTTTGGTATCCCCAACACCAAAACATCACCGTTCCTTTTTACCCTTTTATCCTTGGCCTCCCATGGCCAAGGTGGGACAAAAGGCCCCCATTGGGATTTTCGCGAAATCTTGGAAGCACTCGAGGATAATCTAAGCCACCCATGGCCTACCTTCCTAAATATCCCCCTGTCCGTTTACAAACGGCAAACGGATCTGGAGTGCTCCCGTCTCCTAACTCTATGGGACGGCGGGGTCCAAACTCTCGAGTGCTCATTGATCGAAACCGGGAAAAGAAAAATAGAGGAGATGAAGAAGAAAAAGCACCTAACAATTACTTACGAGAGAAAGATGGAGAGGTGGATTCGGAAAACGGTTGCACGGAGGTCGCGGCAAGAAATTTCTCTCTCTAAAGCTCTTTGAATATTTGGAAACGGTAAAAGTGTTTGGGGTTTAAGGGTTTGGTATTTATAAGGCCTACCTATACGGGTTAACCCCGTTAACCCGTATTAATTAGCCCACAAATCCAACCTCGGACCATGAACCGTTTCCAAGCGTTTGAAAATTCGAAAAATTAAATACCTTTTGCATTTATTACCCCCTTGGATGAGCGACACGTACCCACGACGTACCACTAACCCGTCTTTTCATCTCGCCAAGGGGCCCACCTGTTAACCGGGGAGGCACGCCATGCGAGGGACCACGTGTCACTCACCGGTGCCTCCCGAACGTTCCACTTTGGCCCGTAGGGCCAAGCAACAAACAAAAGCGCTAACACTGGTGCTCGCTCGAGGAGCAATTGGAGCG
The DNA here is from genome assembly GCA_022495995.1 of Adenophora triphylla var. japonica. NCBI lineage: Eukaryota > Viridiplantae > Streptophyta > Magnoliopsida > Asterales > Campanulaceae > Adenophora > Adenophora triphylla. The sequence goes on from JAFEMH010000934.1 coordinate 145,141, forward strand.
AGCCAGGAGCTTCTAGTAGCTCCTCACTCGAGACCATAAATAATCACACTTGGAGCTAGGGGCCATTGATGAGCCGGATCTCTGGGCCAGGGCCCGCGCTCGGTCTAGTCCAAGGAACCGGTGACGTGGCGGTTCTAGACCGGCTGGAGGGAAGACCGCGGACAAATAGGCCCTTGTGGTCAAGGCCGTGTCCCTCCTCGCATCGTCCCCATCGAGCACCATTGGGACCACCTTTCATTGGATCCGTGCCCGCATGAAGTCATGCCCGCCTCACCGTGCTCGCGTCTTATATCTTTGACCGCGGGCACAACGTTGACCGCGGGCACATCTTGCTTCCGGTTAATGTCAAGCCTTGCGAGCAAGTTAGCTTGCGCTCCCGACAGGCCACTTGCCGAAGCTCCCCATCACGCATTCAATGCGGCTCGATCGGCGCCTACTATTCCATTTAATGCTCCAAGCCGGCTACACGGCTCATGTCCCTTTCGGCCCGTGTCCCTTGGACGATCAATGTTCCCTCACGACGGGACCCAATTAGGCTGCGGACACGTGTAGGCGGTCAAATACCAAAGTGCCCCTAGGGCTGATCTCATTGCTTACCTCAACAAGCACCATGGCATTGCCTATAAATAGAAGGCCTTTACCCCCTTGGGCAAGGTAAGTTTCATATACAATTGAGTAAGCTCTTTTACTCTCTAAACCTAAGCACACACACACTCCAAAGGTATTCAAAGCCTTGTTACTCAGTATTCTTACTCTCACACCCGAGGGCCTGAGTTGGAGTAACATCCAACTTTGACCCTAACGGTGCTTGTTTGTGTTGTGATCTAGGTACATCAAACCACCAAATATATCCTAGCCAGATATCCTTGAACCGCTCTGACCCCGAAAAGTGTGGCGTCATCACTCCCTCTTCCTCTCCCTCGCTCTCTCTCTCTCTCTCTCTCTCTCTCAGTACGTACACGATGAGGGATACCGCAGATATAGAAAGGGCAACGTAGTCGCTGGGACAGCCGCCTACGACGGCGCAGGCGGTGCTCATCTTTTCCGATTCCGGTAGTTAATTCAACGATCTTTGCAAAAGCTTGAACCTTGAAAGTGTTTGGCAGTATCTCCATTTTCAACGTGCTTGCTTTCCAAATTTGACCCGCATCCATATTTGACCCGCAAAGAAGCTTGATTTGCAGGGTGGGGAAAGAAAGAAAGAAAGAAACATGCTGCGTGAGGTTGTACCATACAACTATCATTAATTCCCTATAGCTGTCTGAATTAATCAAATCGATTGGAATTGAAAGAGATTTAACAAGAAAAGAAAAACCCTAAATTGGGAGGATGAAAGAGGAAAAGATAAAATGGATAACGGAAACTCCTCTGCTTCGTTCGCAAATCTTTCGGCATCAGTCTGGATATGTACTCACTCATCTCGTGTGAAATTACACGAGACATCTCGTGTGCATATACACGACATTTATTTCGTGTATATGTACACGAGACATCTCGTGTAGATTCACACGGGATAAGTGAGAACATCTCGTGTATACACACGCGAAAGATGGGATTGATTGGGTAATAGAAGAAACTGGGGAAGCTTGAATTCGTTATTGAAAATCTCCCAGAGTTTGGAAAGGCGTTTCTTTTGTACTACTCAGTAGAATTAAAGGAGAATTCTCGTGGGTTTGGTGATCTCGTTGAAGCTGTAATGCCTTACGATATGTGGATTTGGGGCTTCATCACACATTTTTTCATATCAGCACCACCCATATTAGAGAAATAAGAACAATCTGATGAGGGATTTTTGAAGTCTTGTGAATGATGAGTAATGCTATCATCCATAGATTTGGTAGAGATAACCTAAGGTTATAAGAATGCTGATTGAGCATTGTTGTTATTCCTAGTTTTGGTGGAGATGGCCTTATATTAGACCCCTCTCTTTTTTCATGAAAGGGAAAAAGATAAGGAAATATAAAGTTTTTCACGAGTGAGAGGCACTAGTTGATGCCAATCAACTTTTCACATCCATAATTACTCTCCATTCTGGTTAATGTGTACTGAGGTTTCAATTCCGTTGATGGGTTATGTTAGTCTAAAATTCTTATTTCTTAGGTTGATTTTTCTCCGTTTTCTTGATAGGGAAAAGGGTGCTTCCATGGTGGCTACGCTTGGGGAGAACTCAGAATTTGCTGAAGTCGATATTACTGATGTCAAATCATTAGACTCTGCTTTGGCTGGTGAGTTGGTCGTTCAATTAATATTCAAACGGCTTAGAAAATCATGGATCTTGGTTCTGCATCCATAGTTGTGGGAAATTAAAGGATTTGATCATTCAAGCATGTTGATTTCTTCTTCGTGCACCATACATCTAGATTTACTTTGCAGTATTTGAGTATTGAATATAGAATTGTAAATAGTAGCCATCTTCAGAGCTATTAAACTTTATTCTTGTCATATGTTATCTTTCTCCTTCTCCTAAAAAGCGGCTATTTTTTATACAATTTCATGGTTAATATGACCTATTTTGTTAGTACTTGACTTGACTCGGATATTACTGCCCAAACATAATACTATAATAGTGAATTAGGAACCTTTTGCATCGTGAAGATATAGTTTACTGCTATTGGTAAAATCTAACAGTTCTGAGCTATCTTTAACTGGATTCTCCAAGTACTATGAAGATTTGAAAATTCAGATTTCACTAGTTCCTATGCAGATACGGATCTTGTAGTGCATGCTGCAGGACCATTCCAACAAACAGAGAATTGCACGGTGCTGGAAGCAGCTATACGGGCCAAGGTGAGGACAAGGTAAACAGCATGGTTTGATCTCAAAGCTTTCAGGATCAGTAACATCTGCTAAGCTAACTAATACACATTTGTTAACTTATCTGATTTAAAGAATATGAACTTAGCTTACAAACTAATTTCTTTTCTAACAGACTGCATATCTCGACGTGTGTGACGATACTTACTATGCTTGGCGTGCAAAATCCTTCACGGATAAAGCAGTTGCTGCAAATATTCCGGCTATAACAACAGGAGGAGTCTATCCAGGAGTGAGCAATGGTGCCGACTCTATTCATCCTTGTTTTACTCTCACACACATGTAATCCCTTCATAAAAATGGCAAGAACAACGGTACATATGAAATTAGACTTTATATACCAAAACTAAGAACTCAACAAAAGTAATTAGCTTCTCCGGTCAATTACTGGGGCAAGGAGTACAGTGCCCTAACTGGATATCAAGTATGTCAAACATGTAAACTGAATTATCCTGTACGAGTTCAGTGAATAGCTGAGTTGATAAAAATGTCCAGCAACTTTGCATTTCTTGGTCCAAAATTTGACCCTTTCTATTCTTATCATGCCAGTGATGGCAGCAGAACTAGTTCGTACAGTGAGAAGTGAAGGCAAGGGTGACCCTGAGAGACTCAGGTAATTTCTTTCTCCACAATCAATAGTTATATGTAGTTTTGGAGTTTTTCTTCTGTGGAGGGATAAATGATGTATGTTTGCAGGTTATAACTTACTTCCTGATATCCTCGTTTCAGATTCTACTACTACACAGCAGGCTCTGGTGGTGCTGGCCCGACAATATTAGCCACTAGCTTCTTACTTCTTGGAGAGGAAGTAATTGCTTACAACAAGGGTCTGTTTTAGATTCAGTTGTAAAGTTTCTTTTCCTTCAATGTGTTTCCTCATATTGTTTATCCATTGACCATTTTAATAGGGGAAAAAGTGAAACTAAAGCCTTACAGTGGGAGGCTAAGCATCGACTTTGGCAAAGGGATCCGGAAAAAAGATGTTTATCTCTTGTAAGTTCTTTTGACTTCATAAATACTCTCTTATCAGAGAATCAACTTAATTTCCTTGAAACCCTGAAAATGGAAAGCTCATTTGGATACAGAGGGAGTATCTACTTTTGGTATTTAAAGTTACTGATTTAGTCAATCTTGTTAGCAGCAACTCACAATTCTATCCAAATGCTCTTATTTAACTGAGGAACCATCACTTCTACTTCAGGAATTTGCCAGAAGTGACTACTGCCCACAAGATCTTAGGAGTGCCAACTGTCAGTGCTCGATTTGGAACCTCACCATTTTTCTGGAATTGGGGAATGGAAATTATGACAAATCTTCTTCCTCCAGTAAGTTCTCCATAATGAAAGTTTCACAGGATTCTACTTTTACTAAATATGTGTTTGATGTTGGTATCATTCGCAAATGGTAAGAGTAGCCATGAACATTAGTGGTTTTGGAGAAATCATACTTTATGATTAAAAGTAACCTCCGGTTAAATCCAACTATGCCCTAACAAGTTTCCACAAATTTCTATGCAATATTTGAAAAACTCATATTTAAACCCATGTGGGACTGACCTTTCCCTGAACCTCACACATAGTAGGATCTCTTGTAACACCAGGTTGCTTCTCTAAAAGAACAAATATAGCTAATTAACTATGAGCTCATCGACATTAATTTATCCCCTTTCAGTTAACTTATTTGTGTTCCTTCCTAATCATCTAGGAATATTTAAGAGACAGAAGCAAAGTCCAACAGCTAGTTCAATGGTTTGATCCAGTAGTCCGAGCTGTTGATGGAATTGCTGGAGAGCGTGTATCCATGAGAGTAAGATATGCAGCAGTGCCTACTTTAAACTACAATGATTTTCACCCACTTTTCTGCCGTTCTTTTGTTACGTTAATGTTTGGATGGAGATTCATAATATTTTATTTCATTTCTCCTGTGCAGGTTGATCTGGAGTCCTCAGATGGGCGTCATACAATTGGCGTATTCAGTCACAAAAGTCTTTCTGTGTATGAGTTCTTATTACTTAGAATTGTGTTAGAACACAAAATATCCTCACAGTTTCCTATAGTAAACACCAAAGATGTAAAAAACATAAAACGGAGATATTATGGACATCGTGAATTTATGTTTTGTTTCACATTTTTCAGGTCAGTAGGAATGTCGACAGCTGCATTTGCACTTGCAATTCTTGAGGGAAGCACACAACCCGGGGTGTGGTTTCCAGAGGAGGTATGTTGAAACAAAGATATATGGTTATTACAAAAAAAAAATTAAAAAAAATAATAAGCTTATATTAATGCCTTGAGAACTTAAAACTTGATTGACATTAAAGTTTATATAGCCTGAAGGAATTGCAATCGAGGCACGGGAAGTCCTTCTTGAACGTGCTGCACAAGGAACTATAAATTTCGTAATGAACAAGTAATGTTATTCCCCCTCGTTGATGACATTTCCTTCTCCCCCTTTTCGTTTTACTTTGATCTAGAACTAAAAGCTGTTCAAGCCTTGTTTTAAATAGGTCTCCGTGGATGGTGGAAACAAATCCGAAAGAGGTTGGGTTAGGTATTTATGTTTAAAAGGTTATCAGCGGCTTCGTGAAGTAGAGGTAAAAATTGTGTTTATTGCATGTTGAATCCTCTGGTTATATATAGTAGTTATGGAACCAGTCTTGTTTTTCAGGGAACGAACGGAGAAAACTTGCCGATTTGCTGGAAATCATGAACCCTAATTGATTGAGAAATCGGTACTTAACCTTACAAAACATCAAAAAAGTTTCAACTTCTTCACATTCTTGTAGGAAAGAGAAAGTCCTCATTGTAATAAATTTCACTCTTTATATGTTACTCTTGTAATAAATTAAATTAATAATTAATATAAATCCCATATTAAAAAATTATGTAAATTAGGGATGGTGTCAATGTTTCTTTAGGATAAACAACTGGCCTTTTATTGCTATTTTTTTTTTTTTAATTTTAGAACCAAATATCAATTTGTGCAAATTTCACCACTGTCAAGGCAATTGCTTATGCATAATCATAGATTAATTGCGAACTGTAATCCCAACCTAGGACTTGAAATGAAATGAAAAAAATGTCTTACTCTCCTTTTGTTTCACGTAAAACAATTTTCGGAAAATGATTTCTGAAAAAATGAAATTATTTTCCGAAAAATAACATAAACATGTTTCGGCTGTTTGGTAAATCTTAGAAAAATATTTTATGATAAACTTGTTCATGTGTTTGATAAATCTAAGTAAAATGTTATACGGTGGAAATACAATCTAGGGTAGGGTGGCTAGGATAGGGGTGGGGGTAAGGGTGGGGTGATGGAGGTGGGGATGGGTGGGGGTAGGGGTAGGGTCGTGGTGTGGATGTGTGGGGGGTATAAGGTAGGGTAGGATGGGGATGGGGATGGGGTAGGGATGGTGGGGGAAATGTTAAAAATAATTTTAATATCAGTAATTTTTTTTTTTTTTTTTTGGCCGGGATGGGGTGGGGTGGTGCATGGTTGGGGTAGGGGCGATGGGGGAGTTGTCAAAAATACCTTTTAACATGAGTTTTTTTTTTTTTTTTTTTTTTTTTTTTTTTTTTTTTTTTTTTTTTTTTGAAACCGGGGGTCGGGGAGTATTGGCGGAGCTGTTAAAAAAAATTAACATGAGTAAAAGAATTTTTGACATGGGGTGGAGGTAGGGGGAGACTTAATTAAAAAATATTTTTTGTGAGAGTAAAAAATAAAAAAAATTGAAAGGGGCGGGGGGGAAAGCCAAGCTAGGTAGTCTGTTTTATGTAGAGGGGTGGGCGGGGCGGGGTGGGAGAGTTGTTAAAAAAAAATTGACTAGGGGCGGGGTAGCGGGAAGTTGTTAAAAAAATAGGAGGGTGGGGTGGGGGTAGGGGGTGAGGTGGGAGAGTTGTTAAAAAAAAATTGACTGGGGTGATGGCGGGAAGTTGTTAAAAAAATAGGAGGGTGGGGGTAGGGGACGGGGTGGGAGAGTTGTTAAAAAAAAATTAGGAGATGGGGTGGGGGTAGGGGGCGGGTGATGGATGTAGGATGGGTAGCGTGGGGGTGTATAGGGAGTTGGTCATGTGAGTGAAGATGTTAACATTTTTCGAAAAATGAAACGCGGAGGAGAAATCCGCAAAGTCATTTTATTTAGAAAAGTGGGGAAAATATTTTCCCCATTGTACGATGCTTACCAAACACCGAAAAATAAGAAAAATATTTTAGCCATTCTTATTTTGAACTCAATCATTAAAACTGATATATTAAGAGTAAACAAAGTTGCGTCAAACTGTCATTAGATTGCATGAATAATGTGATTTTTTTTTTTGAAAGTGTTTGTGGGTGAGGATGGAGGGTGACCAAACAACAAATTGAATATATCACAATGTTCATTCTCTTTCTTCCATCCCGACTTCCTTGCGAAAACCCAACCGATGTTTTCATGTCCCATGAATCTGTGTCGGGGGTCAGTATTTCTCAGTTGCACCAACACAGACATTGCACTTGTACATCTTGCTGGTTGAGTATCACATTCTTCATTCCAGTAAATATGTCCGTCCACACCCATCTTTCCTTATAACTTTCTTCCATAAATATCCTTGCAAGTCATTGAATTATCAACTTGAACCCCGTTATCTGCCGCCCATGCACCATTGGTTTTTTCATCATAACATGATTTTGAGCACATAACAAAGTCTTTCGGCTCTACCCATACTACCATCACTTTTGAATTTATTGTACTCGAGAGCTCCTGATTCATGTAGCACATCTAATGATAGTTATCAGGGTTACCTGCTCGTTCGGGTCCATTCCGGACCTCTAGACTGAGAGTTACTATATTGTCTCCAAACCTCTTGCCATTGTCTCCTATTGCCACTTCGCTCAAACGGATAATTCTGGGCATCCCCATACATTCTTGACGCACCACTTCGAGCGAATCTAGTGGCTTCTTTTCTCATCTCCTCTCCTTGATCATACTGTGATCGCTGCAAAAATAGCCATAGTTGGGAAAGTTAATATCAAAGTTCATTTTAGTTATTTCAAAAGAGCATGTTTTCGCTCTCCATTCCACTCAAATGTTCCTTCTTCCATTTTAGCATCTTCGACAAGTGATTGTTGGTGTTCCAACTTTACGCCTCATATTATATAAAGTAATTAGCCTACCTTACAACAATTAGGCCTGCATAATTATATAATATTAAGTGTTGTGCCGTGAAACAAACAGTGTTACGTTCATAAGATAAATGTGCGAAGATGTGTATGCTACGGTGGATGTGTGGGCATACACGAAAGGATCGGTTGATTAATGAGATGATTAGGGAAAGTAGGAGTTGCACCATTGAAAATAAGATGAGGGAGAATCAACTAAGGTGGTTTGGTCATGTAAGACCCAGACCATGTGATGTATCGGCTAGGAGACTTGAAAAGTGGAGAAGTGATAAAATGGTGAGGGGTAGAGGAAGGACTAAGCCAACATAACATAGATAAGGGTGATTGAATGTCATATGAATTTACTTGGGATTGAAGAGAATGAAGTGGAGAGCAAAAATCCATGTGAAAATGGGGTTTAATCTTTTAATATATATATATATATATATATATATATATATATATATATATATATATATATATATATATATATATATATATATATTCCATTTTTTTCTCTTTTCTTTTTCAGTTTTTTTTTTCGTCATCTTTTTCCATATTAGCTTCTCACCTATTTCTTCTAATAAACATCAATTGACGATTCCATATGATGACTCATGTTACTCTGCCCAAAATCATTTTGACACTATGGCGTTGTTGTTGTAATCTTATTACAATGATCTCAAAGTAGTTTCATATTACCGAAAAATGCTTTAATATGGACTCATTAAGTGGAGAGTCAAGGGAGTTGAAGTTCGTTCAATGTGAGAATGCAATATAATACTCCCTCCAGCCCGTGATAGTCCCACTCTTTTAAAAGTAAATTTGTTTGAACTTTGACTAATAATTTATGGTAATTTATCCTAAAGAAAATCTAGAAATTTTTATTGGTAGTAATGGAGAAAGATCCAGCATGTTCCAGCAAATAAGCACAGATTTGTTCAAAAGTCATATTCAGCAGTCAGTATATTAGTAGTCAGGTTCAATCAGTAGTTCATTCATCTGAATGTAGATCCATTAATTGTATATCTTATCTAGTCTTTCCCTATTCATCCTTATCTATAAGTTCATGTACTCTCCCAGAACTTTATGTTGATGATCAAGTTTTTGGTGCTATTTGGTCCAAGTACCAAGCTAAACAACCTATGGGAGACTTCTTGGTTCAAGATAGGTATTTATTCAAAGGCAACCGCCTTTGCATTCCGTAAACTTCATTACGAGAGAAGCTTATTCGTGAGCTTCATGCTGGAGTACTTAGTGCACATTTGGGACGGGACAAAATCATTGGGCGACTTGAGGAGAGATATTTCTGACCGCAATTGAAGAGGGATACCGGGAGGATTGTGCAGAAGTGTTCTATTTGTCAAACACAAATAGGACAAAGCCAAAACACTGGACTTTATATGCCATTGCCTATTCCGGAGCAGCCTTGGGAGGATTTATCTATGGACTTTGTTTTGGGATTACCCCATACTAAAAAAGGGTCCGGTTCTATATTTGTCGTGGTAGACCGCTTTTCTAAGATGACGCATTTTATTCCATGCAAGCAGACTACTGATGCACCTCATGTTGCAAAACTATTTTTTCAGGAGATTGTTCGACTTCATGGAATCCCTCGCACAATTACTTCTGGCCGTGAACCAAAGTTTCTTGCTGTATTTTGGTCGACTTTGTGGAAACGTTTTGGGATCGAATTAAAGTTCAGCAGTTCGGTTCACCCCCAGACCGATGGGCAGACACAGAGGTCGTCAATTGCACCTTGGGTTGTTTGTGTGTGGAGAAAAAGAAGCAATGGGATATTGTATTGGCACAAGTTGAAATTGCCTACAACAACGCACAACACCGAGCTACAGGAATGTCACCGTTTTCTGTTGTTTACAGGAAAGTTCCAGCAACCACTGTTGACCTTATCAAGCTCCCTACTGGTTTCAAGAAGAGCAAATATGCTGATTTACTTGCTCAAAATCACGTGGATACAATTGCGGAGGTGAAGAAGTTAGAGGAAAGAACTGCTAATTACAAGGTTGCAGCTAACAAACATCGTCGTGCAAAAGCTTTTGAGGTTGGTGATGTTGTGATGGTATATTTGTGCAAAGAGCGAGGAGGACATCATAAACTTGATTCTCGAAAGATTGGTCCATTCAAAATAATCAAAAAGATTAACGACAATGCGTACGTCCTTTATTTGCCTGATCACATGAGGATTTTTAAGACGTTTAACGTTGCTGACCTCCGCCCATACTATTAAGACGACAAATCCGAGTCGGATTGTCATGCAAGTGGAAGGGAATAATGGAGAAAGATCCAGAATGTTCCGGCATGTTCCAGCAAATAAGCACAGATTTGTTCAAAAGTCATATTCAGCGGTCAGTGTAGTAGTAGGTTCAATCAGTAGTTCATTAATCTGAATGTAGATCCATTAATTGTATGTCTTATCTAATCTTTCCCTATTCCTCCTTATCTATAAGTTCATGTACTCAGCCCCATTTTACAGCCTATATAAAGGGGTGTTTATCAAGTGTTGAGACATTCAGAAATTCAATAAATTACTAACTGTTCTTCTTCATAGCTGTGTGTTTTATTTGAGTTATGTTGCTCTCTTCGTCTGATTGAACGATATCAATCTCTCGTCCGTTCGTACAATAACGAACTTAACTTTTCCCTTGTTTTGTCCTATATCAGGTAGTATTATCAAATGGTACATCAATAACAATTTTAGAATTTTCTTTGGATAACGTCAAAGTTCAATCAAATTTATGACTAAAAAAGTGAGAATTTGGTATATCCCTAAATGACAGCCTAGGGACTTGAGTGGTCAATTAGCTATTTCCAACTAGGATTTTATGACCAATTCTTTGTGACTAATGTTTGACTCGAACCATTACTCATTCATATATACTCATATTATGTCCAATTACAAAAGTCAAAAAATGGGTTTTGCACAAAAATTAAAAAAGTGGAGCAAGTATGAAAAGTTAGGTAGGAGAGAGAAAGTGGGATAGTGAATAGTAAGTGAATATATAATATGAGTATGACAAGTGGGTACCAAACAACAAAACCTTAGTCCCAAACGGCTAACATGAATCCTCATATGTCATCGTAAAAAAATGTAAGAAAAAAAGTAAGTTAAAAGAAGAAATGGGGGGGGGGGGAATTTAGAATTTGAAAGAAGAGAAGAAGAAAAAAATTAAAAATAGTGATAATAAAAAAATAAATATATAGATATGGAAAATGAAAATAGTAGTAGTAATAATAATAATAAAAAAAAAACCGTCAACCCCCATCACCAACATGAATTTTTGCCCTCCATTCCGGCCTTTTCAACACCATATTTTCATCAAATCTAAGTAAACTCATATCGTTTTCAATCACCCTAATCCAAGTTTACTTCCCCTACCCCTCACCATTTTATGACTTCTCCGCTCTTGACGGCTCCTAACAGGTGCATCACTCGGTCTCTATCTCACATGACCAAACCATCTATGACGATTCTCCCTCATTTTATCCTCAATATGCGCAACTCCTACTTTACCCCTGATCACCTCATTAATCAATCGCTCATTCCTTGTATGGTCACACATAGCATACGCATCTCCGCTGCATTCATCTTTTGAACGTGACACTGTTTCACGGCCCAACATTCAGTGGCATAAAGCAAACGAGAAACCATTGCAGCAGGCACATTGAACCAAATATGGTAATACCACCACCATGGGGATATGTCTCATATGTTCTTTGCTAACTGACCCTAGAACATGGTTTTATTTTACCGGAACCAGGTCCAACCTCGAGAACTTTGAGGAAGGCCTTTATGCCAGCCCCTTTTTCTGTTAATTTTTTTTAACAAATCTCTTTTTCAAGTAATCGTTAAATTACTGCATTTAATATTCAAAATGAATTCAATAAGTTTGCCTCAACAATATATTTTAATTTCGTTAAAGTGGGATTGGAATGATTTCCATTTCAACAGTTTCCACTATTATTCTATCAAATGGACCCTTGGTTCACAACAACACAAGTGAAACTTCAATTTAGCATAGTGCTAGTGTGTTTGGTCAAAGGGAAACAAGAGTCCCTTGCATAAGAAAACAGCTGCACTTCCTACAGAAGCACAGGTTTGTTGCATATAGAAATCGAAGTCACAAATAGGCAAAGCTCGTTGACCAGCATGTATAGATAAATTAGTAGATAGACACAGAGAGAAGATTAAATTAGACCTTGGTGGGGTTTGAAAGAACTGCATATGCTTCCGCAATCATTTTGAAAAGTCTATCAGTATCTTTGTGGACTTCTTCTGCTATTTCCCTCCATATCCCATCATCTCCATTCTCACTTCTAGCCAATGATTGGCCAGCCTACATCATAAAACAATTTTTAGGAAGGGAAAAAATAAAATAAAAAATACTTAATAATGCAGCAGACTTGAGAATCTGACAACCTTGTCTGGATGATGCTTGAGTGCAGCCTTCCGGTATGCCTTCTTGATTTCGGAGGCAGCAGCAGACGGTTCAACTCCCCTGAAAATTGAGAAGCAAAAAAGGCCACTTGTTAAAAAGAATTCTTACTAGCATCCTAAATGGACAAGTGTAGATATCATACACAAGTTTATGACCACAAGCAAATTATATATCTATTGAACAGTGTCGACTGTTAAATCATTCAAAGTCCCTAAATAGTTTTAGGATCAGCTTTAACATTCTATGCTCTTTGTTAATTATCCCTCTGATAAAGTGTCAAATATCTCACTTCTTAAACAATAATGGCCAGTTGTGAGTCCAGTGTGGCAAAATGCGGGGTGCGGGGAGGGGGACTTTTGAGAATCTGAATTTTAAGAGTAGAAAATGGCAAAAAATAAAAGATTAGATCTTTGTAATTTTAGGGTATTCCATCCTCGGACACATCAATCCAACTGTCCAATTACATAATCCCCCTATTTACTAATTTTATCCCCCTATTAAGTTTGTCTGGAAAAAAAAATCATACTACCGGCATCCCTAATATGAATGACACTTTTTAGTGTACTTTGTCCATAAAGTAGCCCCCTTTCAGTGCCAGAGATTCATACAAGCATACTTTTTTAGTTGTCTTAGAAAACATTCCTGATTCCTTGAGTTTACTAAAATATCATTTTGTGAAACGGATGTCTAAATTTTATCGCCATCACTGAAAACTTCTAAATTTGCCACTGCTCGTACAACAACAAAGCCTTAGTCCAAAAATGATTTAGGATCGGCTAACATGAATCGTCGTATGTAATCGTCAATGAAAAGATGTGAGGAAAAAAATTTACGTAATCCAAGTAAACTGATTCAATCACCCTTTTCCATTTCTTAGGTCTTCTTCCCCTACCCACACAATTTTATCACTTCTCCACTATTCGGGCTTCCTAAGTCCTAACCGGTTCATCACTCGATCTCCGTCTCACATGACCAAACCACTTGAGCCGATTCTCCCTTATCTTATTTTCAATGGGTGCAACTCCTTCTTTCCTCTAATCACCTCATTCATCAACTGATCTTTTCTTATAAGGCCAAACGCCCATCATAGCATAGACATCTATGCCATATTCATCTTACGAACGTAACACTGTTTTCGTGTCATATAGCAGTGCAGTGCATGCCTAATTGTCGTGGGCTAGAATTTTCCTACTAATCTACGTGGCATGCCAGTATCATAAAGAAACAATGCGACACTTTTTCCACGTCAACCAACTTGGTTTGATCAGCTAAATCTCCATCAAATTCTCTATCTTTTTGGATAATAGATCGAAGATAGTGGAAAAAGTCGAAACCTTGGACAATCTTTCCATCTAATGTGATCTTTGAGCCTCTCTGCTTCTAACTTTCTAACTATGCTAAACTAACAATCCAAATATTCAGTCTTGCTTCTTCTTAACCTAAAACCTCGAGATTCTAAAGTTTGTCTCCACAATTCCAACTTACTTTCAACACCATCTCGTCTCATCATTCTGCGAATATCATACATCATCTTGAATTGACCTTTTCAATTTGTCCATGATTATAACAAAGAGAAAAGTACCAAGTGCAGAACCTTAATACACTCCAATCATAATAGGGAACTCTTCTATCTTTCCAACACTTGTCTATACACTTGTGTACTAATATCATACATGTCCTTGATGTTGTCAATATATTTCTTTGAAAATGCCTTCCTTTGCTAATACACACCAAATTACCTCTCGTACCATACGCATTTTCCAAATAGATCATATGCAAATCCTTATTTTTATCAGGATAATACTCCATTATATGTCTCAAAAGATAGATTGCCTCCATATTCAATATCTCGGGTATATATTCAAATTGGTTCTCTGAAATCTTCATCCCCCTTAAGACTTTGTTCAATTTCCAAAGTTTCATAGTATGACTCATTTGTGATCTTCCGATAGTTGACACAATCTTGGACATCACTTTTGCTTTTATACAAAAGAATCAGAGTACTTCCTTCCCTCAAATGACATCTTGTTACTTCTCCATATCTTGTTTACAAGAGTTTTTAACCATTCTGTTTCTTTCCCCAAAACATCTCCAAACCTCAATAAGTACGTCATCGTGTTCTATTCCTCACTCCCCAAAACATTTTCAAACCTAAATAGGTAAGCCTTCATGCCAGACTTCTTTCTTTAATCCCATCATTTTCATTGCAAGTTTCACTTCACCATTTTGAATTCTCTGCAATTCTCGATTGACCGTACTCGAAGGTATGGTTAAATCTTCAATATCTTGCTCTTGATCGCCATTGATCAGGGTATCAAACCTAGGACTTTTTTTGTTATTTCCTTTATGGTATATTCCATTTTAGTCAAAGTCAAATATACTCCCTCCGTCCCATTTGAAGCTTCACCTTTTGTCAAAACGGGTGTCCCGTTAAAAGCTTCACCTTTCCTAAAATGACAAAGAATCTTTACTATTCCACCCACTAATTCTCTCTCCTACAATACTTTTATACTCACAACACCAATCAATTTACTATTCCCTCTACTCATTCTCTCTCCTATTTTACTTTTATACTCACAACACTTTCTCCACTAACCTTTTTTCTTAATTTGCGTGCCATGCTCAAAATGGTGAAGTAATAAATGGGACGGAGGGAGTATATCCATATCCATCCTATCGGACCAAACACTTGTAGTGGCCATCTTAGCCAAAAATATTTATTAGCTCTCCCCTTAAAGCTTCCACCAGTGATTCTCGATTCTACTTGTGGTTTTCTCTTCATTAAATTTCTCATAATTCGAAAATCAAATACCACATAGGAACCTATTCTCCCTCCTCATGCATAAAGAAAAAATTGGGGATAATAATGACTTAGCTATAGGCATATATCATGCACCTTGGTTTTTCTATCTTTTTCCTTGGCTAGTACTGTTGTGAAATTGGTGCTCCCCCGTTGCAATCAAAACAAAGAAAACAACACACCCACACGTACAAGAAAGAAACAATCACACACAAGAACACAAGAGTTGTTTACCCGGTTCATTCACCAACTCGTGAACTACGTCCGGGGGCAATGGCCAAGCCAATATGTATTAGTCTCCTCTCTAATATGTTGCTACAATCAACTACAATATGTTCTAGGCCGGAATTATGCTTATATAGTTATACAAGGAAGCCCTAACTCAGTTTAAGAAGAGATCTAATCAAAATAGGAAACAAAATAAAAATCTGCTGCAGATTCGGACCGAGCGCGGCCGCCCTCAAGGCCGGCGCGGCCGCCTCAACGACAAGCTTATACGCCTTGTTGAACCTCCGGCGCGGTCGCCTCCACCACGAGCGCGGCCGCTCTCGGACGAGAAGATCCCGACGAGTTTTCCCTCTTGATTCATCACCTTCGAATTAGGCTCCTCCTCTTCCTTGTAGTTTAGGATCCAAACCAAACAAATCTCCCACCGGAGACTAAACCAACAAACATAAAATCACCCATTAACTCCCACCACGGAGTAAAGACCTTCGAACACATTCCCCCTCTCCATATTGGCTTGACACTACCTCTCCTCTCCTCAAGTACTAAGGCGAGTTGAAACCAAGCGACGTTTGACCTCTCAGGTGTTAGATCGTTCTTGCCTCCCCAGATCGGCTTCTACCTTGATTTCTCCCCATGAGTCTAACTTCGCCTTCTCCCTCCGGACCCGCCTTCCTCATGATGCCTCCCCTTGAAACTTGGACACACCTTGTTTCTTGCATCGATTGTTCTTGATGCAGAAACCGCTCTCTGTTAGGGCCCTTGGACTTCAGCGCCACGTTGATCAACTTTGAGTCCCCCAACATACCGTTTCTTGATGTCTCCCCTTTTCACATCAACGGGCCGGTTCTTAAGCCTCTTGCTCCCACCGGAGAACGAAAAGCGACATTGTAGGTAGAATCTGACATCTTCCCTTAACCCTACGAGCCGACACCTTAGCCCCTTTTGTGACTTCCCAGAGACCCGCAATGAAAGAAACACCATACCCTTCACCGTCAAGTTGTCCCACGAAATCACTCTCCTCCTCAAATCCGGAACGTGCATCACGTCGTGTAGTTGTAAAACGGCCCCATTAGGTGTCTTCATCATCACATCCCCCTTACCTTTGATCTTGATGGTTGACCGTCACCAAGATAGAGAACCCCAAAATCTCCGGTTTTGTATCGCTTCATTGATTCTGCATCCCAGCTAGCATGACAAAGAAGCTCCAGAATCCAACACCCAATCTTCACCCGACTGTTCCTCCCTAGGATTAATACATCACCACCATCATCCACCACGTTAGCACAACCACCTTTCCCTGGACAAATATAACTCGATATGCCCCAATTCACCACAATTGTAAAGCACTTGACCTTTTTCCCCTTTTTAGGTCCGCCCGTTTTCTCTCCACCCTAAGTGCGGCCCATCTACGGACGATTCTCCCCTTTTCTCTTTCCTTCGCAACTCCTCTTGCCGGACGAGATCTCTAACCTCCGTATACACCAATCTTTGTTTTCGACGTACTAATCGTTGTGACGGTAACCTCCCAACTATCGACGATGACTTTAGAAGAAAACAAGCTAGCGCTTCATCGGAGAAAGTAATATCAACACTTTTCAATTGGTCCACCATACCTTTGAAATTGCCGATATGACTTGCATTTGTCTGCCCTCGACATCTTCGCATTCGCAAACCTCTTTATCAAATGCACCTTATTGATATTCGACGGCTTCTCATACATGTCCGACGGCGTTTGTAGCAACTCCACCGTTGTCTTGGCCTCATGGCGTTCCGTGCAACGTCGTCGGTTAGGGCGCTCCTTACCGCTCCTAACGCCTTCCGATCCAGCGTCTCCCAATCCCCTTGTGACATGTCTTCGGGCTTCGCCTTGAGGGTCCATGAAGATCCTTACAATAAAGGTAGTCTTGATCCTTGTCTTCCCAAACGTGAAATTCACACCGTTGAATTTCTCGATTGAGTTCTTCATCTTGGCCGCTTCACCAAAATCCCCGAACGCGATTCAAAATTAATCAACTAATGAAAAGATTTTGAATCCCCCAAACCAAAGCTACGATACCGGTTGTTGTGAAATTGGTGCTCCCCGTTGCAATCAAAACAAAGAAAACAACACACCCACACGTCTGAAAGAAACAATCACACACAAGAACACAAGAGTTGTTTACCCGGTTCATTCACCAACTCGTGAACTACGTCAGGGGCAATTGCCAAGCCAATATGTATTAGTCTCCTCTCTAATATGTTGCTACAATCAACTACAATATGTTCTAGGCCGGAATTATGCTTATATAGTTATACAAGGAAGCCCTAACTCAGTTTAAGAAGAGATCTAATCAAAATAGGAAACAAAATAAAAATCTGCTGCAGATTCGGACCGAGCGCGGCCGCCCTCAACGGCAGAAGCTTATACACCCTCGTTGAACCTCCAGCGCGGTCGCCCTCCACCACGAGCGCGGCCGCTCTCCTTGACAGAAGATCCCGACGAGTTTTCCCTCTTGATTCATCACCTCCGACTTAGGCTCCTCCTCTTCCTTGTAGTTTAGGATCCAAACCCAACAAGTACTCCCTCCCTCCCTCGCATAAAAAGGTCCCTTTTTGCGTTTTGGTATCACAAAAAAATCATTTAAAAAAAATAGTTTAGTGAAATTTCAAGACGGCATAAGCAAGTAAAGTAAAGCTATATTCTTAAAAAAGATTGACTAGTCAATTGGGATTTTAAAGGAAGGCGTGTTAGAGTAAAACATAAACTATATTTGTATAGAAGTGAGTTACGAATTTGTAGTATAAGATGCTTGCAAATTCAATGGTGCAAAAGCTATGGTCAGTTTACTTGTGTGGGACAAAAACTTATGTACAATGTCGAGAAGTGAAATTGAAAGGCTTGGACTTGAATATTCCCTCCATCTCATAACAACTTACCCATTTGCCATTTTGGGTGTCCCATTGTAAAGTCCCACTTTCCTAAAAAAAGAAACTTTATAATATTTATTCATAAATGAGACCCACTTGTCATACTCACAAAAATTATCTACTTACTATTCCCTACCACACTTTCTCTCTCCTACCCACTTACAACACCTACTTTTATAACATTTTAAACTACCGGATGAAAGAAAGCAATGATTCACTAAGTACACTTTGTAATCACAGATGAGAGAATAACTTACATGATGAGGTACATATTCAACGGGATTTCCTTTCTGTCTTCTTCCTCCACAATAGATAGCCGTTGTTGATTTTGCTTTAGCTCATTCAGATAGCTCAACTTATCAGATGCTCCAGACCGATTGACCTTCTCCTCCACTTGCTTAGTGAGAAGAGTCACTAGTCTTTGATAGTCTGTAGCTGCTTGTCCATAATCTCTAATCATCTCAAACAAGCCGGCACGTCTAGAAATTGCCTGCATGAGCAAACGAAACCATTTCACACCACGAACAGGACAGTTCAACAAAGAACTCTCGTAGTGCAGGAGATACTTAGAAAGACCTGTCAGTATCTCTAAGATCCATTTTATTCAGATAACCAGAGAGCAAGAAAAACCATCCTGTAGGCTCTGGCTCGCAACAAAAACTATGTAGTGCATGATTTTTAAGTTGATAACTCTTTTCAGTTTTTTTTTTTTTTTTACATATCCCACAGTGATTACTGTTTTTTATCCCAAAGGATTTATTCTGTTTCAGTTAATTCCCTTAAAGCTTTACATCGGAAGTGCTTCTGTTTTGGACTTTTGCTACTCGATTTATAATTTTAAACAAACTCGTTAAAAATAATAATTAGAAACTTAGTACCCTTCCTGCACAAAGATTCTTAGCATTTACAATGATGCTAGAGCGCAAGATAGAATCAACATTTTCTTTCCATATATGAGCTGAAGTAGGCAACTAAACTCAACACTTATATCAGCAGTGCTACAACCAGGAGTTAGGACTCTTTGAATTTAGACAAACCTTCAGATAATTTCCATCAAGGGCAATAGCTAGGCTGCAATCTGCAATGGCATCAGTGATTTGACCCATAGCTCGGTATGCTGCAGCACGGTTGCAAAAACAAATTGCTGTAAATGGACGGGACTCAACATTGCACGACAGAGCAGCAGTATAATGTTCAACCGCTTCTGCATGCTTCCCTGACTGAAATGCTTCATTTCCAGCAGCCTGCACAGGGCGTAATACAACAACAACAAAGCCTTTGTCACATAATGATTTGGGGTCGGCTAACATGAATCGACCTGCACATGGCTAATTTCAAAACAAAATTCATTTATCACAAAATTTAAAGGCGTTGATCTGGTTTAGTATTTGAATAAAATGTTTTTGCAGGTTAGCTTTATATATGATAGCTTTAAAATGAAGTTGTAAGTAGAATCTCACGTCAGTGTACCCTAGAAGTTAAAAATAAGCCACCATTAAGATACAACAAAAAAAAGATCCTAATTCTCCTTTGATGGTAGAAGTTAAATATTTGTCACCAAGTAGTTTAACAAGATTGCTTACATCACATACGATCATTATGAAATCTAAACTTCTCGTATAGGCGAGACAAGGGTTTGTGTACCAGAGTCAAGTAAGGATGTGAGTGCCAGAGTGACCATAAATGTAGGATTTTACACGACATATAGATGTTCTGCTGCCATACCCATGTCCAGATGGTGATGTGTCAACGCTGGTACTTCGGGTAAGTGAAGAGTCCAAGTGAAAAAGCTTCTGGTAGGGATCCTTTTCAAAATTAAGAACGCAGAACGCTCTTAACATGAAATTTCCATTTCACCCGAATAAGTCAATCTGCTTATTGATTAAATGGCTTATATTCAAATTTGTTTTCTTCCTAAGGTTCAACAAGAATCTTGATTTAATTTTTGACAAGAGTCTCCAACCCCAAACATGAGATTCTTGTAGGACTTTTAAAATTTGAAGTAAATTTATTGAAAGGTCTTGTTTTGGGATGAAAATGTCAAAATTCTCGGGCAATCCGTGATATATGTACTGATTAAGTTCAAACGATAGGAGTAGAAGAACATGGAATTGACATACCTTACGAGATAAAAGCACTCGTATAGTGTCAGCCAAAGGTATTACTGACTCCTCTCTCATGCTTCCTCTCCTGGCACTATAGCTCCAGAAAATAAAATTCAAAAAGCTTGCTTAATCAAGATTTACAAGGTATATGGTCAGAAAGAAAGGAAGAAGAAAAGAAGAAAGAAAAAAGCAAATACCTTCCCATGAGAGGATCTGAATCCTCTTGTTTCTTTACGAAATCAAGAGCTTCCTCAAGCCTTCCCAAATAGAAGTATGATTTGACAATCAGGCTCAACCTCCAGAGCTTGGAGAAAGAACTTCTAGGTAGGGTTGAACCATCCCCCGATGATGAATTATTTTCACCCTCATACGTGGGAGAGTTCATCTCAGCAGAAGCAAGAGTCTGCTCACACAGATGTATTACTTGCTCATATTTCCGTAGCTGCATGCGGAGACAATTTTTTATCAAAGCCGCAATGAAGTATAATAACTCATACTCCCTCCGTCCCGAAATGATCTTCCTACGTTTTTTTGTTGTCAATACGAAGGTACTTTGAGGAATAATTTTAAGTTAAGTTAATTATCTTAATGAACATCTAAAAATTGTTATTGATGGTATTTATAATGGTGTACCAATAACAAGTTTTAAATTAAAAAAAAAAAAAAACTAAATTGATTGCTCAAAGTACCTTCGTAGTGAAAACAAAAAAAGTAGGAAGATCGTTTCGGGACGGAGGGAGTAGTAAACTTGGTAGATTATCATAAACTAGAATATTTTGATTGTGTACACGAACCATGAGAAGTGCATCTGCCTTCATTTCAAGCAGTTGCTCTGAAGAAGAGCTTATCCCCAAAGCTTCATCAATAAACTTCAAAGCCAATTCTATATCTTCTGGTGTTTTTCTCCGCAAAAGCTCAGTAGACTGAATTATGTTGTCTGACACTTTCTGAATGACAGGAAAAAAACAAAATTCCATTCATCACGCCACAAGGATTTTATATAATGCCAACATTTCCCAAAGAAAAATGTAGTATTAGAAATTCCGTGACCAGCCACCTTTTAACTATAGCCATTTATCTTGACGGTTTAAGAAAGATGAGTCATGAGCTGATGCATTTTGAGGGTCGATCTACAGTTATGTCAGGGACATGTTTGTCTTTATAAGCTGCTACTTTAGTTTTCAGTTTGTCTTATTATCAAATGGGTGGGGTACCTCTGATTACGTAAGAAATTAATCAACATGAAATATAGTGGTAATATACACAGGTTTACCATGTTCAGAGATTTCTTAACACCATCTCTCCCACCACAGTTATTTTAGAGTGAGAGCCAGATTTAATAGCATGTAGAAGGAAACAATTAAAGATCAGCTCAACAAGGGGAATTCTTGGTAACGGGCATACATGTCTATTTTTGCCATGCAATTCTATCCTAAACAAAGTTGTTCAAGGGAGTCAACTTGAAGATACCATGGGATTGATTGCAAAATCTGGAAACATAAAGCAAAAGTTGGACAAGGAGGGGCCGAAGTTTCAATTACTGTAAGATTATGGCTGGCCCATTATGATGCTACATGCATGGGCAATAGTTGGAAGAAATTAAGGGAATTGCTTTCTTTTTAGTTTAGGAATAATTACTAGTTTCATTTTTCTTTTACAATTCTTTGTAGGTTTTAGTCGAATACCATAAATATTAGATTAGGTCAATTGTATTACTCCCTCCTTCCCATAAAGATCGTCCCATTTTTTTTAGATAATTTTGATTGAACTTTGACAGATAATTTTATGTTGTTTTTAATAATCCAAATGAAATTCTAAAACTTGTAACATCAAAAGTAGTACCAAAAACAGATTTTAGATTTTCATTAGAATAAATAAATAAATGAACATATAATTATTGGTCAAAGTTCAATCAAAGTTATCTAAAAAAAGTGGGACTATCTTTATGGAATAGAGGGATAATAAAACAGAAAGCAACTTATACAATTATTTTGGAGACAAGTTTAAGGGAGCGGAGGTAACTACTAATGGAATCCATGTTCTTGTTTAAATTCTTCCAATCAATACACAGTTCTAGTATTATTCAATTGCGCATAATTTTTTTGTTACAATTTATTTTTGATGCATCCAAACTGTTAATTCAATGTTTGAGATATGATTTAAGCAACAACCAAAGTTATAATTGCATATATTTGCTCCAATTGAAGTGAATTCATTACTGTGCTAAGGCGAGAGGTTGGTTCAAGAATTCTTAAGCTTCTCAATAGATATTTGTTTGTTACATGGAATAGACCAAACGAAGTGTAATAATTAGAGATACTAGATTGCAAATCGTTGACCCAAGACATCCCAATCTTTCCTTAGTGAAGGAACCATTGAAATCGAATCGATACTTAAGATATAAAGTTTGTCCATCAGCATCTCATCAACTTATCATACATAAACCTAGTGTTACAAATGGTGCTAACTAAGATATCAAGTGCAAGAGGCTTTTATTAACCAAATAGCATATGAAATTATGAATTAAAATAAAAGAAGGGAAAAGAATGAAAGTAAATATGTATTCACATTTGAGAGATAGACTACTTTACCTGTGCCTTCTCTAGACCCTCAGAGGCTTCTACTAAAACTTTTCTGTCCGCACAAACATCACTTCCTGACTGCAAGCACTTCATGTAATGCAGCAAAGCATCTTCGACTTCCCCAAGGGCAAGGTAGCAACTGGATATACAATATAATTCACAAGTTAGGAACGTTTTTTTCAATATTCAGTGAAGACAATAAGCAACAACTATAAATGGACACTACGCTGCCACTTAATATTAAATGAAGTTGAATGGAATGGATGTAATACCATATGCAGATTAATGTCTCATATAAAAACCTGTGTATGATTGAATTATTTTTCTTCTAACGAGATATGTTTCGTAAATATTTGAGTGTGTCAAGCCTTCAGATCTGCTTAGAACTATAATGCCCGAGTGGACAATCACACTTGTAAACCACTTTCTGCCATCGTGTTCTCAAATTCTATGATTAAATTGCGATAAGAAACTGGCATGAGTAAGACAAATAGTTAGGTAAAGTAAATCTCATAGGTACATAAGATGGCTTCGTCAAGAACTGCCTATATAATACTTTCGATAGAATGGGAATATATTTGGCACCAAGGGATTTATATAT
The DNA here is from genome assembly GCA_022495995.1 of Adenophora triphylla var. japonica. NCBI lineage: Eukaryota > Viridiplantae > Streptophyta > Magnoliopsida > Asterales > Campanulaceae > Adenophora > Adenophora triphylla. The sequence continues at coordinate 168,771 of JAFEMH010000934.1, forward strand.
ATATATATATATATATATATATATCACATCGTATAATTTCATTCATCCTTTAAAAAAATTAGTTATGAGATACACTCTCTAACTAATCCGCTAGATTAGAAATATCCAATTATAAGACACCTGCAAAGATATTAAAGAGCTGAGTCATCACCATGTTTTCCTTTAGTTTCTATCTATGAAACCATGGCTTGTTGCCGAGGAAAGCAGTAAAATCCTCTGGAAGTTCATAGCGACCCTAGTACCAATTACAGATTAAGTGCGCATTTCACATATTTGTACTAGACTTTTACAGTGTTCAACATGTTTTAGGGCAAATTTTGAATTTATAGTTTCTTTAACTTGGTTTGACTTATTACATTATAAACTACATCAACCTGAAAAAAAAAAAATGTCCTTGAACTTGGTTTGACTTATTACATTTTGTGAATTGATCAAGAAAATCTATTTCAAATTACAAATTATACATTTTTAACTCTACAGGAGGAATAGTCGAAAGTACCACAAAATGCCTTTTAAGAGTACTGTTAAAGTTAATCATCAATTCCCAAAGCACACACTTCAAATTTTCAATACTGAAGCTACATTTGACTTTTCTCCGCTTGACATAAGGCAAGTCTAGGACAAAAGTAGCCTTCACATAATCCACTCTGCTTTAAACATGTTTATTTAATAAGGGAGATCGTCGGAGTTCTTCCCAGGTCGCCGGAGGTCGTCGCTGTTAGTTTGAAGGAGTTCCTAGTGATCGCTACTCTTATACAGAGTTATGACACGTGTATGTGAGAGAATCGTGGCAGAGAAGAATAATAATCGCGTATTAGGTTTAATTATGATTTAATTGTTGGCCAATTATTGTGCCCGGAGCCTAGGCGCACACCATCGAGGCTCGCGCTTCAGCCCTAGGCGCGCCTAATCCCCCGCCTATGAAACAGAGCCTCGCCTAGCACAATCCAGGCTCCAAAGCTGAGCCTCTCTGTGCCCGGAGCCTAGGCGCGCTTTTGATAACTATGGTCAGACCCCCGCATGCGCTTTTATAGACAGCCATCCCTAGCATATAAATGCACGAGGCTGCTTTCGCGGTCACATTGCAGCAACTCCAACCGTTGCGCCAAGGCTCCCCTTAAAAATTGGTGGAACAAGTAGGCAAAATTACTGAAGCACTGCACTCTAATCTCAGAATGTAATTTACATATCCCTGAAATCCTCAAATTCATCACCATCAATAAAAACTAGAGATTCCAAAATCACTGCACTACCACAGATATTTCTCGCCCTTGTCTCCTCCGATACCACAAACAGATGTAAGAAGAAGCCCACTATCTTTTTCTTTTTTTTTGATAGAAAAGAACAAGCCCATTACCAGATACAGGAAACACTAACAGTTCCTGCAGAATACCGAACACCTAATGCCGAAGTGATTTCAATCTCGGTCTATGAATGGAAAATGGAGAGACATTTTTCGGCTATGGGTGGAGACCGAAAATGCTCATTTTAATCACAGCTTCTGAATTTTTTTTTCTGGAAAGTCACTTTTCGTCACTAGGAGTAGAAAGCAAACATAGCATAGAAAGTTATCAATGTGATTCCCACTCAGGGAGGTCGATTGAATCTCCATTTTATTCTCTCAAAGTCATGGGGAATGCGCGACGGAAAGGTGCCTGTGGTCTCACTCTCCTTGTGTCACACAGCAGACATCGGACTTTCACCTACACTAGACCAGGCTACCACCATACGACTTTGATTAAATGGATTATGGATCTATCCTCTTTTCTCTATACGCAAGAACAAAGACAGACGGTTTTCTACCCATACATATTGACGTCATAAATACATAGTCCCTACCTCTCAAATTAAACGTCCTAATTTCCTTACTGGGTTGTCCCCCCGAGTAAATGTCATATTTCTATATATATATATATATATATATATATATATATATATATACACACATATATATATACACACACACACACACACACACATATATATATATATATACACATCAGGGGCGGACCCAGTGTCAAAATGGAGGAGGTTCACAAATTATATTACCCAAAAACTACAAAAAAATAATTGTTTGTTACATTACTACCTACATCGATTCTTCCTTTTTTGCCAATGGGGTGTGCTGAACTGTTAAGTAAGAGGTGCACTTAGTAGTTTTTTTTTTTTTTTTACATGTCAACATTAATTTTGGGAGGTTCACAGCCACCCCTTTGGATGTGCCTGTGTCCGCCCCTGATACACATATATACATATATATGTGTGTGTGTGTGTGTGTGTATATATATATAACTATTTGTATCATGCTTTTCCAATTAAACTCTAAGGTCTTCATCTCCCTCCAGATACAACTTTTCATGTCCCTCTTCATTGAATACAAGGGTAATTTTGGAAGCGAAGAATTTATTTAATCCGTATGATGAAACAATATGGGACGTTTAATTTGGGATGGAGGGAGGGAGTATAAAGAAAGTAAGCAACAACAGAATCATGAATCCTAAGAGATAAGCAGATGATGATGCTTACTTGGCAGCTCTAACTTGCACCTTGAGAAAGTTGGGATCTAATCCAGCTGCCATCAAACAGTCTTTCAATGCTTCCCTCATTCTTCCAAGAGATATACGAGTTGCTGCACGGTTGCTATAGCACAGCATCAAAGCCCTGAGGCAACTTCTAGATGTCTCACTTTGAGAGACAGAGTTCAACCCCTGTGTGTAATAATCCTCTGCTTTAGAAAGATCCCCAGTGTCATAGGCTTGGTTTCCCCTGAATAGTTCAACACCACCAATTCAAACCAAACATTTAAATTATCGAAATAAGATACAAAGACGATATATTGTAAAAAAAAAAAAGTGGTGAAAACTGTGTAGTAGTACAATCATAAATCAGTTACAAATTTGGATTTCAGTTAAATACATTTCAAGATGGTATCACTTATCAGATGAAAATACACACCTTAATCTCCACTTCTCGCAAGCTTCCTGAGCTGTAGTGCTTCCTGTAGAATTTGGGATAATTTTTTCCTTGCCCTGTTCTTTAACTGGTTCTGACTTATCCCCGTTTCTGCTTAAGGAAGAAGACACATCACCTTTCTTACCCTGCCTAGGAGACGGAAATGTAGAGCTTCCGGAAAGTGGAAAAAATTCCACAGACGGTGATGCATATGAAATCTTAGTATTTGGAGTGGGACTGAATGAATCATGGCCAATTTTTGGTCGATGTTTCTTTTTATGATGCCGTGTTTCTGTTGATGATTGACCCTGAGCAGAGGATGCAGCAAATGCGAAGTTTCCCCTGCCAATATCTTCAGCATTTGAGGAAACTGTAAAGTGTGATGTGACATCACTATCTTTTCTCTCAGTGGATGCTGTGGAGCTCAATTCAGCATCGACGGCAGTAACAAAAGTATCACTGCTATAATCTAAATGTTCAGTGGCAGACTTAAAGCTCTCAGTTTCAGCCCCTGAAACAGAATCTTCAGAGAAGCCTTCAGTACCAATTCCTTTGTTAAAATTATTCTCAGAAACCTCTTCTCGTTTTTCCGAGTACATTACATGACCTTCATTGATATCCAAGCAATGTGTAGCAGTAATCAGGTCTTCATCGATTGTAACTGCAGGACGTGATTCACTGGAGACATAGTTATCACCAATATGAGATGCATCATCTGATGCCACAGAAGTTTCTCTAGAGTAAGTGTTGTCAGCCAGTGTCTCCTGATATGGTGAAGCATCCATAGGTGAGTATGCTTCAAATGATTCAGGGTTTTCCTGTGAACTTTCTCTCGAGACGAACTCTTGTCCGAGCTTCATCGGATCTGCAGTGGGCTTTCGCAACTTCCCTTTCTTTTTCTTCAACTTAGGGTATTTAGCATATCCCTTTTTTGCTTCCAATTTACTACTTGCGCCAGAAAATAAATTGCCTTTCATGTTTGGCGTTTTAAACTCCACATGTGGGGTTCCCATACTATCCAATCTGCTGGTGAAAGCAAATTCCACCTTTTCAGGTCTATTCATGGATGATGCATAAAAATCATTCCAAACTGGCTGATAATTGTTAGACGAAAATGAAGCAGACATTGAGGATGATGTGGTGTCATGCAGTTTGGTCTCACCATATTCACAGTCTGGAGGAATATGAAGACCACTCAAGTTCTTATCCTGTGCTCCAGCCTGTTGCGGGTCACTGTGTTTTGTTTTACTAAAATTATGGAAAGGCGTCTCATTAGAAGGCTGACCCATCTGCAATTGATCAGATGCATCTCCAGCTCCAATTCCAACTTTCAACTTCCGCAACTCATCTGATATCAAATTTTCGGCTTTCCCACCTACATTAACAGCTGTGCTTCTACTACTCCCAGAAGCGAAGCTGCTCTTCTCAATTTTACTTGAAGAATCTTTCATGTTCAAATTCATCATCTTGATAGGAAGTGCTATCTCCAAGTTTCCAGATAAAGAATCATTAAAGTTACTACTGCTTCCAAATACAAAACTCTTTGAATTATCAGCATTACGAACATTGGTTTCTCTATTAACATCCCTAGCATCATCGAGATTCATTTTCTTCATCTCATTTGGCAGTTCCATCGCAATTTCACTGCTCCTAGATGCATGGTTAAAACGGTTTGCTGCATTAGGATCCACACCTGAAGCACCAAACGAACTACTCACATTTTCCGTCTTACCATCAATATTCAATTTCTTAATCTCATTAGGAAGTTCAGCAACCACACTCTCATCCATCTCAACACCATTTCGATTGCCACCACCTCGAAGCCCTTTTGAATTAAACAATGCAGCACTGTTCACATCACCACTTCCGATATTCAATTTTCTCAACTCATCCACAACCCCAGCAGAACTACCCATCTGAGAAGCCGAATTCGAATTTACACCAAATAAAAATGTCCTACTGCTACCAACATTAGTCGCATTCGTATTACCAAGAATCGAAGTAGAAGTAGCCGCATACGATGAAGGTTGAAATGGGTTGGACCCCAGATCAGCCACACGGGTACCCGTACCCGAACCACCAAAGGTAAATGTGTTGGACGACCTAGGATGATGAGAAGCCGATTGCTTTCTCACCTTCAGAAGGCGTGGCCGGGAAGAGGGCGGCGGAGCCCCAGCCGGTTTCCCAGAAGCCAAAGGCGGTGAATTGAACCCAAAGTTGGAGTCAGAGGAAGTAAAATGGTTTGAATTGTTGGATGAACTCATGATGTTATTGGATTGATTTTTAAGATTGTTGTTGGAGTATAAGACGGAGAAATTAAAAGGGGGAGACAACTGACCGTTGGGGTGATGATGGGAATGTGAATTGGAGTCTAGGAACACCGCCGGTGACATATCGGAGACATTAAACCTGATGACGGTGTGGGGTGATTTTGGGTCCGATCAATCTGGTCAAGTCATAGTATGAAAGAAGAATGAATGGAGAGAGAAGGGCAATTTTGGATTTATAATGTTAGATTTTATGTCAGGTTGTACGCAACACTAAGGAAGGGCGCATTGGTTCGGCCCGAATAAAAGTTCTACTGAAGTTGCATTTTGGCATTCAAGGTCTAGAGGTGTATATAAATTAGGAAGAATCACAATTAGAATTTGAATTTTAGGATGAGTGAAGACATATTTGAATTTGTGCTAGCTTGATACAATAATCGAGTACTCTTGTCGTTATTAAAGTGTTGATTTGACAATTCAATACTACAATTCAAAAAAATTTATGTCATTTACTTCTTTTGGGTAGATGTCATCAGTGTTGGACAATAATGAAATCAACAAGTTGTTCTGTTGAATTATAACTGTCCACGTTAATTATTAAAGCATTGACGGGACAGTTCACAAGCTACGTTTCAAAATCTATCTAGCCATTGTGAACCGGATAATTGTGGTATATTTTTGTAAATGTCAAATAATCTAAAATAAATTAAAGTAACATAAACTTAAATTACAATGATAAAAATAACACAAACTTATATTGCATGAAGTGAAAATACTATACATAAACTTAAATTACATGAAAAAAACTCATAAAATACATAAACTTAAATTACATAAAAATAAACTAATCATTTCCCAGAATTTTTTCTCATTTAATTCTTTTTTAAATTTTCATTTACATTTATGACTTACTGTTCAAAATTTTGCCCAGAATGTCCTAATTTTTGTAAATCGCTATACCGTGTAGCGATTCTGACATTTTTAATTTCAAGCTCGCCAAACCATTTAGCGAATTTATTTATTTTTTTATTTCCATTAATTATTTTCTGTAATATTAAAAAACCAATTCCAAATATTAAAAAACAAATTCCATGAAAATTAAACTCGCCATTTTATTTGGCGAGTTTAAGCGAAATTGAAAATCGCCAATTGAATTGGCGAGTTTAAGTTGAATGTCTCATCCCCAATTAGCGACTTTACAGTCACAGACAGAAGAAAGAAAAAAAAAACCAAGGAAGAAGAAGAGAGAAGGAAGAACGATTTTTCAAGACATCCAAATTCAAAACCCCTCTATTCAGTGATTCTTCAAAATTGTTAAGTAAGTTTTCATTCTCTTCCCCATATTTTCATTTTTTGAAGGTTAGAATGAGTTGTGTTTGTGAATTTAGAATTTAGGTTTGAGTTTGAATTTGATCATTTTAGGTTTAAATTGAATGAATTTTGGATGTTTTTGATTAATTTTTTCTGTGGTTTCTGTATTATGTTATGAATTTAAGTTGATTAATTAGCCTAGTTGATGTGGGTTTGATTGTTTTTAACATATATATATATATATATATATATATATATATATATATATTTAGTGATTCTTCAAAATTGTTAAGTAAGTTTTCATTCTCTTCCCCATATTTTTATTTTTTGAAGGTTAGAATGAGTTGTGTTTGTGAATTTAGAATTTAGGTTTGAGTTTGAATTTGATCATTTTAGGTTTAAATTGAACGAATTTTGGATGTTTTTGATTGATTTTTTATGTGGTTTCTGTATTATGTTATGGTTTTAAGTTGATTAATTAGCCTAGTTGATGTGGGCATTGATTGTTTTAACATATATATATATATATATATATATATATATATATATTGTCGTATTAAGGAATGCACGTGATCCAGTAAGAATTGTTATATATGATTATATTTCACGTTGAATGCAGTTCCATAAACTTCTTGGCATTGGCAATTAACGAGCTTGTATGAACTCCATTTGAATGCTTCTTGTATCATTTAAGACATCAATTCCTTCCAATATGCACAAGGTCCAGCTAAAATAAAGTTTAAGGAGAAATGCTGATGTAATCACTACCTTAAGTTCAAATGTGGTATCCTGATTTAATCTTCACAAGTTAAAGTTCCACACATAAAACCTTTAAAACGGTATTATATGTTAAGACCTCGCTGCAATAGCTTAAGCATTTACAGCAACAAAGGTGATTTAGCACGTTCTCCATGTCATCCTCCCTGAAACCTCCACATAAAATTGACAATTTCACTTTGCATACATATGCTTCACTGAAGCTTTAACGCGAATTATTGATTTATATGTACAATCCCCAATTCATCATAATGATCAAGATCTATAGACAATTCAAGTAGATGTAATACATGTTTTGCCTTGATTATCAAACCTGATGTAACCTGGAAAGGATCGTTTCAATTCAAGAGGATGATCTGATGACTGTGACTGAATGAAATGATTATTTTTGGTTTTAAACATAGTTATTCATTTTATTTGTCAAATGAATTTAGAGTATTGATTTGTGAACATAACACTTCCTAGAGTATGTGACTTGTCAAAATAATACTTGTGTTTGTGTTGTTTTGATTAACAGATGGATACTTTTGTTGATCCTGGGCCCTTTGATCCTTCCGTGTTGACTTTACAGCACTCCCACCGAGCCCGATATATTTGGGCAAATCGTGACGTTTCGAGTTTATCATTTCGTTGTGGTGCAACCGTGCCAGATGTTATAGCTCTCGTTATCCATGAGAGATTAGCAGTGGCTGGGTGGTTAGGAGTTCATTTCATCGGGAGAGTGCAGTATGACTTGGCATTATTTGAGGCGTTGATTGAGAATGGCATCCGGTGTTGGGTTTTATGGGTCCATGCGCAGCGGAATTAAGCATCTAATTAACACAAAACCCAAGAGCCTAGGATCCGTTCTATGCAATTAATTTGAATTCCTATGAGATAGAAATAACCAACCTTGAACGCTTTCCGTTCTTGAGCTATCGAACGATTTAACAATGTGATTTTGAATCACAAACTTCGTTCTTCAGATTGCTTGAACTCTAGGCCTTGATCGTCGTACGAGCGAAGACCCTCTAGTAGTATCCATACGTAAGAATGAACCAAGAACGGTTCTTGAGAATTGCTAGATTCTTAAACCTATGGAAGAAATATTTAGAAACCTTTGTTGTGATTTTTCTTGAGAAAATTCGGCTAGCAAATTAGGGTTTACAGACTTAATATTTATACTACATTAGTATAGGTATTTGTTTCCTAATCAAATTAGGAAACTGTCTGTCAAACCGCCTCAGGCATGAAGTGTCGCACGACCAGACGAGTCTTCTGGACAATAAGTGTCGCACGACCATACAAGTCCTCTGGACAAGTTATGTCGCGCTACGACTTATGTTGTCGCGCTACAACTTATGCCTGATGAGGAACTCTCAATATTCTTCCTTTGGTTTAACCAATTCATTCTAATTGTGTGTGACCCAATAGGATTATATTATGTTGGCAATGAGTCCGATCATATCGACCCTCATAAGACATAAGCGGACTCTAGCAAGCCATTATGTGTACCCAATTAATATAACGTAAGAGTTCACGTTTCCAATGGTACACTTTCATTTCTCCCTTTGTCTCACGATGTTATATTGAACACAAGTCATGGTTCACGTCAACTTGTATTTGTTCAATGCTTTCTCGATATTGAGTATAATGATAATCCAATCGCATTGGGGTATGGCCATACACTTTCATCATTATCACTCATCGAGGAGCCCAAGCAGAACATCTCTCTTTCTAGGGACAAATTCCATCTTGACTTATCATCCTTCCCATCATGAATCCGATCATGCCAAAGATAGCATTTATAGATATCGTGTTAAGATACCGTTTGACTAAAATCAAACATAACTTTCATCATATGTAAGGTCATGATAATCTCAGGTCTAGGGACTAGATGAAGTGACCATATGAGATTTAATTATGACATTTGACCATGACATAAATCTCATACGGGTCAAGTCCAGTTACTTGTTCACTAACAAGTACCCATAATTTCAATGTGCATCTCTATGTATATAATCATCATATGATTATCCATTGACAATTATACTAATTATTCTCTTAATAATTAGGGACGGAGATTATTGCAATAAATAGGCAAAATATATAATAATCAAATAATAAACTTAAATGATAAAGATGATACATAACGATTTTTTAAGTTAAACATAACTAAAGCCTAGGGCATTACACCAACAGTCTCACACTTGCACTAGGCTCCATTTATGTATCGAATACTCATGGATCCAACATGACCACCATGCTTCTGCCTGTGCGAGGGTCTTTGTAAGTGAATCCCTAATGTCATCATCGGTTGATATTTTGCATGTCTTAACGTCTTCTCATTCTTTATGAATTCCTCGAAAAACGTCTAAGTATGTGTTTGGATCACCGTTGTGACCTTGGTTCCATTGTTTTGCACAAATGGCACCACAATTGTCACAACAAAAGTTTCACCGATTAGTGATACTTGGAACATTTCCAAAACACTAATGAACTTTTGATCCAAACTACCTCTTTTAGCCACATCATATGTTGGTAAAGTTCGGCCTTAGTAGTAGAATCGGCTACGATTTTCTACTTAGAACTCTTCTAACAAAACCGCACCTCCAATAAGCATAAACACAAATCCTAATTGCGATTTTAAATTAACTTTGTCAGTTTGGAAGCTAATATCTATGTAACCCTTACAACAAGATTATCTTCCAACCTTTCAAATACCAAGAACGTATCGTTAGTTCTTCTTAAGTACTTAAGGATCATCTTGACTGCCATCCAATGGTTCTCAACAGGATCAGATTGGTATCGATTCGTCATGCTTAGAGCATACGAGACGTCGGGTCTAGTACAAGTCATGGCATACATGACAGATCCAAATGCCGGAGTATATGGAACTTCATTCATTCCCTCTTGCTCATCAGTTGTCATAAGACAATGATTATCGCTAAGAGAAATACGATGGCCCATTGACAAGTTATCTTTCTTAGACTCTTCTAAGAACCTTGTCAATGTGAGTATTTTGACTCAAACCAATTTATCCCTTTTAGATCTATCTCTATAGATCTTGATGCCAAGGATGTAAGCGGCTTCACCCATATCTTTCATTGAGAAACCTTTCCTTGACTAAGACTTGACAGTCTTAAGTGTCGGAACTTCGATTTTTCCAATGAGTAAGATATCATTGTAATAAGACAATAGAAATGATACTATGCTCCCACTGAATTTCATGCATACACAAGGTTCATCTTCATACTTGATGAAATCAAACTCTTTGATCGATTCATCAAAATGAAGATTCCAATTTCTCGAAGCTTGCTTCAACCCATCTCATGGATCTTTGCAACATGCATACTTTATTAGAATTTCTCGGATCGACAGAACTTCGGGTTGTGTACTATACACATCCTTACTAACCTTTCCACTTAAAGAAATTCGTTTGACATCCATTTGTCACATCACACAGTCACAATATGCGATTATGGCAATTGAAATTCTAATAGACTTTGGCATTGTAACTGGCGAAAAAGGTTTTAACATAGTCAATACTATGAATTTACCTAAATCCCTTTGCTACAATCCTTAGTCATGAAAGTATACATCGATTCATCAAAATGAAGATTCCAATTCCTTGAAGCTTGCTTCAACCCATCTCATGGATCTTTGCAACATGCATACTTTATTAGAATTTCTCGGATCGACAGAACTTCGGGTTGTGTACTATACACATCCTTACTAACCTTTCCACTTAAATAAAGTCGTTTGACATCCATTTGTCACATCACACAGTCACAATATGCGATTATGGCAATTGAAATTCTAATAGACTTTTGGCATTGTAACTGGCGAAAAAGGTTTTAACATAGTCAATACTATGAATTTGCCTAAATCCCTTTGCTACAATCCTTAGTCATGAAAGTATACACCTTCCCATCCATGTCGGTCTTGAAGACCTACTTGCATGCTTTAGTTTTTACACTTTCAGGTAGCTCAATCAAGTTCCAAACTTGATCATTAAACATGGATTGTAATTCGGATTCCATGGTTCTTAACCATTTATCCAAATTAGGAATGGACATCGCCTCAAGATCGGAAGTAGGATCGTCATTCTCAATGACTTCCACTTTATTACTTTCCGATACGAGGAATCAATATTTCTCGGATTCGGATTGTAACCTATCCGATCTACGATGGACTTGTGCATCTTGAACCGGTTCCATAACTCCTTGTGAACTTGGTTTCGTCTCTACTCTTGGTTTCATATTATTTTCGATTTCTTGAACTTCTCCAAGATTAATTTTACTCCCACTAGATTCTTTATTGAGAAACTATTTCTCAAGAAACGAATCGTACAGAGCAACAAACATTTTGTTCTCTTTGCGGTTGTAAGATTAATTTCTGAAAATAACCTTTGTCAGATTTGGTGCTAACTTATCAGAGACAAGTCTCTTCTTATAAGTTTTGCAACCCCAAATCTTCATGAAAGACAAACTAAATTTTCTTCCATGCCATATCTCATGTGGGGACTAAGGAACCGATTTAGTAGGGACACAATTCAGTGTAACCGCATTATTTCTAATGCATATCCTCAAAAGGTAATAGGAAAGTCAATTTGACACATCATGAAATGAACCATGTCCTACAAGTTTCAATTCCTCCTCTCAGACACACCATACAATGTGGTGTTCGGTGTGGAGTCAACTCTAAAACGATTTCATAGTTTTGAGATGATTGTCAAACTCTTGGCTCAAATATCATCACCTCGATCTAATCGAAGTACTTAATAGTTTTGACAAGTTTGTTTTGTACTTCATCTTGAAATGTTCGAAACATCTCAAACGATTCACCTTTGGACTTCATCAGATAGACATAGTCATAATAAGATAAGTCATCGGTGAATGTGATGAAACACCAAAATCTTCCCCTAACAATGCTGCTTAATAGTCCACATACATCTCATGTATAATGACCAATAAGTCACTAGCCCTCCCACTACTCTTAGTGTAGGGTGGTTTGGTCAATAATCCCAATAAACAAGATTCACATTCCTCAAATGATTCAGAATCATATGAGTCTAAAAGCCCATGTTAATGGAGTTTAGATATATGTCTCTTATTTATCCGATCAAGCCGGCAATGCCATATGAACGCGTTTGTTCATATTATTCGGTTTAGATTTCCCATTTATATTATAGATATCTTCAATATTATTTTGTTTCTCATCATCAAGGATACGAAGACCATTCAATGACATATGCAATACAATAAGGCATATCATTAAATAAATATAAAACTTCTTACTTTCAATAAGAAAATTATATCCTTCATCATCCATATAAGAAACAGAAATAATACTCCTACTCAAATCTGAAACGTAGCAACATTTTGTTCGAAAAAAGTACTAGTTTACTAGGTAAATTGACTTTATAAGTCCCTATGGTTAATGTAGCAACTCTTTCTCCATTTCTACGCATAGGTTTAATTTACCTTTTTTGAGTAGCTTTCTATTCTTTGTTCCTTGCACATTTAAACAAATGTTGGATCCAATTCGATATCATATACCCAAGAACAAGAAGTTGAAAGAAAAATATCTATCATATAGATATTTGAAGTAGTAGCAATCATATTGCCCTTCTTCGCCTTTTAGGCCTTCCTAATAAGCCTTGCAACTTTGCTTCCAATGACAACCTCATTACAATGGTAGCAAAATGCATCCTTTTGAGACACTTTGGGTTTAGCCTCTTTGGCTTTGGCAACTTTTGCCCTAGGTTTAGCAACCTTTGCTTTACCTTCTTTACCTTCCTTTATGAACCCCTTTTCTTGTGTTAACCATTAACACACTTGCGGATTGCTCCTCTTTCATCTCATGAATTTAAGAGCCTTCACCACAACATACATCTTTTGCCTAGCTTGCACTTAGAAAATTTCCTTTGTGCGTTTGTGCTAGAACAAAAGTAGTTACCATGTGCTCAAGGTTCTTCATAAGAATCTTTAAACATGGTGACCAGTATAAGACAAGCAATATCATTAGAATCATCAACATGTTTCTAATGTTGCTCCTTATCTGTCCTTTGCAACATTTGGAGTGGGTTCAGTAGGAATGGATTCATCAAGAACGTACACATTTGCCTAAGAACCATTCTTTAGGCTTCTGATCCAATCAAAATTATCTGTGCCGTTCCTTCCGAACTTTGTCCTTCATAAGTACGAATCACAATTTATTGTGTAACGACCCCAACCCTAGGCACTAATTTTAAATATTATATTATATGCTTCAAATATTTATGTTGACTTATGTGTTCAATTATGTCTTTAAAATTTTTAATTTAAGATAATTTGGGTGAGAAGTAAATTTAGAATCCTTTATGAATTTATTAGACATTAAATAAGAACCTTGAAGAAATAATAAAAATGAAAATAGGATAAATAGTGAGAGGAGGTTAAAATGAGTAGAATAAATATTTAGGGGGAATGATTTAATTTGTTGTTGAAAGCCTTTAGAAGAGGGGGGCCAATTCCCTCTTCACTCCAAATCCCCCCAAGTGTTTCCCTCTCCTCTCCCCCATACTCCCTCCATCCGGCCCCCCCCCTTCTTCATCCTCCTCACTCCTCTTCTTCCTCCTCCTTCATTCATTCATCCCACATTTTCCTAGAGAAGCTCCATGGAAGCCCCTTTTCCCCAAGCTTTGAATGCCAAGCTACTTCTTCTCCAAATTCAAATCTAAGGGCATTTTTGAAGTGGAATCACCTAGGAGAATTCATCAAGCTAGAAAGATCAACCTTCCCTTTTCAAAACCCTAAGGTGAGTTATTATGACTTCCCTTCTTTGTATGCTCATGAATGATTTGATGTTGTGATTGTTTTATGATGGTTGTTTGATACCTTGGAAACCTTCTTGGAGCTTGGGAAAATGGGTTAATGTTAGAGAATGATGTCTTGGTTCATAGTAGTTGATCAAGGGTATAAGGAAATGTGTTTGGTTGGATTAAGAGAGTTTAACTTGAAATATGTTAATGAGATGGGTTGGAATTCTTGTGGTGAGAAATCTAAATCTATATTACTTGGTTTTGGAATTTACATGTTTGTTTGGGATTTGGTGAAATGAAGGTGTTCTTGGGTGTTCTTGAATAATCAATGGTAGAGGGAAGGAAGAACTAGGGTTAAAGGGGTTAAAAACCTAAGTTTGGGCTGGCAGGAGGCTTGGGCGGTCGCCCAAGGGGGCTGAGCGGCCGCCCATGCCGGCGAGAAACTCACATCTCCTTGAAAACCCTCTTGGGCGGTCGCCCAAGAGGTTTGGGCAGTCGCCCAAGACCCCAGAAATCCTAACTTCAATTACGGAACCGAGAATTCGTTTAGCAATCTTGTGATGGTCATAACTTAATCATATTAAATCGGAATTGGATGGTTCTTGGGTCTAAATTGGGTGTTTTTCTGAGTACTTTCTGAATGTGATGGTTTCATAGCTAAAGAAGTTATCCTTATGTCCCAAAAATCTGATTTGATTACAGCAGGTAGTATTGTACGTTAGAAGTTGAGTGGAAATTGAATAAATCATAGTTAATTCATACGGACTCGAAATTGGATGGTTCAAGAGTCCAAATTGAGTATTTTTAGGTGATCTCTCAAATGGAATTGGTTTTATAAACTAAATATGTAATGATCATTTCCTGATATTCTATTTTACCATGTGACTATATTGTTTATCCCCTTTGTGGATTATTTGGCAAGTGTTATGTGGCTTCCCAAGTGTGGAATATTTGACAAGTTGTTATGTTATCCCAATGTGTGGATATGTTTACTATGTAGTTGTATGGTTATTCCATTTGTGAATTTATTTGTTATCATTCATATTTGTTGATGATACTATGCATAGTGTATTACTTAAATGTTGCATTATGGCATTGATTGGCATGAGTATATTTTACCATGTGGTTATATTGCTATCCCGTTTGTGGATCATATTTCAAGTATCTATTATGTGCTTGATCGTGTTGATATTTTATGTGAATGGGGGGGTATAATGGATTTCAATCAGTTATTGATTTGTTCTCTAAGTGATTGAAGATTCATCATACTGTGACCTCTCCCCTCTGCGGCCTGCATCGGGGTTCGGCTTCTATGGATATGTGCACTCGGTCGGTTCATAGGAATGCGATGTCTTATATTTTCCCTGGAAAACGGGTTTTATAAGATGTGACTATGCCTAAGCAGTTCACGGAGATGAGTTATAAGCATAACTGTCTCAGTTACATGGTATGGGATCCGTGAATATGCATTCACGAGATGTAGTGGAGTATTGATACCCACGGTTATACGACTTATTGTTCGGACGGAAAGGTAAACCAAGGTAACGGAATGTGTTTACCGCTCTCCTAGTGTGTTATGTGCTACCATGCTATGTGTTGCACTTTGTTTGGCATCTTCTGCATATCATAATAGCTCATTGAGATTTATTCTCACCCCTCTCCCTTTACCGTTTTAGATCCCGAGACAGGTGGACCGACCGAGTCAGGGCGGAAAGGAGTTAGAAGTGGTATTTTGGGAATTGTCGGGTTATGTTTAGATTGGGTAGAAAGTGTGTGTTAGCATAATTCTTTTAAAGGGTTGTATTCATAAACTTTAATTCCATATTATATTCGATATCTTTTGTAACTAAAACAGTTTATTATTTTCATGGTTGGTCAACTTTTCCTCCAGGGTGGAATGAGTAGAATTATTTTGAAATGGTTGTGTTTATGTTTGGAAGTTAAATCAAAGTTTTTAAAGTATTAGGAGATTTGGGTTAGTTTGAGGACGCTCCAAATTTCGGGACACGTGTAGGTTCCGGGTCGGGGTCCTCACAGTTGGTATCAGAGCTCGGTTAGAGTTCTCGGGTAGAGTCTAGCTGAGTGAGAGTGTGCGATAACTTACGTCGAGAGTTAATGCAGGAATTTGTTCAAAGGCAGGAAATGATATTGATCAACCAAGGAATCAAGGAAGGGTGAGTTATAGAAAGATAGATTTCCCCCCCCCCTCATTTGAGGTATTTTACCTGTCTCAGGAGTTAGGATTCATACTTTTATAAATCCTCGTTCATACGCTCTCTTGTGGCATTACATTCATCTTTATTTGCATAATTGGCCTAAGAGTTACCTTATGTGCTGGAGGTTCTACTCCGATGGGGTCGTACCTCGAATCATCCTTAATTATCTTGGTAGTTGTGATTAAGTGGGCATGTATTGCCGGTGGATTTGGTCGAGTTACCAATCCGTGAATCATCGTTATATTAACCTGAATTATTTGAGTAGTTGTTGTGTTCGAGGAGGACTGTCGCAAGGAGCGAGTCTCCTTACCTACGTTTGATTTACCTCCATGTGTAGTGGAGGCGGATAAATTATTAATTGCTGTTATGTCACATATGCGTAAATGTCGAAAGTATGGCCTAAGGAATGTGAAGGTTATTTGAGTTGTGTGTTATCTTGATTTAAAAGAACCTTGAGTTCTCTCATGAGCGGTGGTAAATGAATTAGTGAACTCTTAGTTTAGAGCTGGTCTATGGCCTATTAAGAGTGGTTTATGGTTGTATAACTGCGTAAGTATTGATACGGTGGTGTCTCGTGGTGGAGACTAGATATATGAGACTAGTATTGAAAGTGATAGTCTAAGTGAGATTATATGAGTATAAAATATCGCGAGTAAGAGATCTTATGGAACTAATATATCTTTGCCTTAGGTGCTATAAGTATTCTCTAAGGAGAGATTGATCGAATTTTGGCTACTAAATTGAATAGGAAATCGAGATATTTTGTAAGTAATATCACCCTATAAGTTGACTAAGTGGTGTTTTTCAAGTGAGTTTCAAAAGGGGTTTCATCGGGTATCATACCAGGATATTGAAGCTGAGTAGAGATAAGTCACTATTTTGGTATTCGGATCCCTAGATAGAGTATACAAATTGGGATGATGGAATTGATGATTCAACTTAAGAAATTAATTGATAAAGAAGATAACTAGCTTAGCGACTCTCGAAGGATAAATTGTTACCGTATTTAGAAAAGATGATACTTGGTGGTTATTCATAGATTAGAGAGATCTCAAATAGGTAACTGTGAAGAATAAGTATTCGTTATCCCTTGTTGATGATTTGTAGGACTGATTTGAGAAACTAGTAGGATTGCCAAATGGTTATTAGTCGAAATTTTCTGAGTGTTACGATTGTAGAGAATAATTGTTGTAAGGATGTACTTAAGACAACATTTGTATCTAGTATGACCGTTTTGGTCAGGGTGGTGTGTTGGTTATGGAGAAGTAAATAGGGTAAATATGAAGAAGTGTAATAGATGTAGTTATTGGTGACTTATAGGATCAACTTCGGGAATTGATAATATATGTATCCGGATTGTTTTGAGAGACGATTATCATTAGTTGAGTAAATAAAATGAGGATGGTTTCACCCTATAGGTTGACTTAGTTGCGTGACTCATATGAGGAATTAGTGTGGTGTTCGGTAGGTATTGGCGTTATGTGAATTTTTAGTTGTTGATGGTTATCGAGAGGTAAGTTAGTTACAGTACTATTAAGGTGTAATCGCAATTTGAGGATGATTTACTTAGTTATAATCTTAAGGATTGTTTTAAGTGTTATTTATCGGGATAATATTAGTATCGCAAGATTTTGTTTTCTTATAAAGAATTTAACTAAGTATAAATATTATGAGTGGTGGCTATACTATAAATAGAGGTCGAACAAGTATGTCATGTTAAAAATTGTTTTAAATGTGTTTTAGAACTTGAGATTTTATATTGGACATCGTGTGAGTATTTGTGCCCTTCGGGGATAGTATGATTTAATAAGGTCAATGATCAGTCCTTGGTGTGCATTAAAAATCTGTGAGTAATTTAATTATCTACCACTGGTATGGGACGGTTGTAGATAATTAGATCACTCAAGTTATTTTGTTAACGTATCAAAAATTTTAAAGATTTCTTAAAGATTTTGAATGGTTTAGTTAATTAAAACTGGTATGGGACAGTTTTAAATAAATAAACCCTTCGAGTCTTGCTAGATCTCTTTTTGTCTATCCTTTGGTATCCTAAAGATGTAATTTGTGCAGAAGCTCGTAGGAAGGCAACTTATTTTTCCCTATAGCGATTAATTGTATTAAAAGTAGTGATCCGAGAAATAATTGATGAATTGTGGAGTTATTAATGTGGAAGTCGGCGTAGACTTGGTTTTTGTATTGGAGTTGGATCGGCTCCGTTGTGGGCGGCCAACCTTTTGAGTTGAATAATTATACGTCACTGGACACGAACATAATTGGAACTTTGAATGGTGATAATAGAATGTTGAAGTTAGAAGATTTATTAAAATACTTAGAGTTCTAGGTTGAACTTAAGAGTATTAAAACGATGGGTTTTGTGATTGAGTTACCTTGGAAGTAAAAAGGAGTAGGTTGTTATTTATAGAAGATTGATTGTATTTTCTACTCATTGTATATGTTTATAGAGATGCAGTTCTTTGATCAAGTCCTCATTTATGTTAGGGGATCGTTTAGTGGTATAAACCCCATAGTATTAAATGGATTGGATAGACATCAATTGGAAAGGATCATTTTAGAATGTATGGATGCTATTAAGTTTGACCTTGCAAAAATTTGAGGGATAATTACGTATTGTTGAGGTTATGCTACGGGCAGGTACAATGGAAGTTAGTGGTCAATAGGACTTATGGTTCCCGGAGGTTGAGTGCGTATAATAGCAGTTATCCTTCTAGCATTTAGACAAAACCTTATGAGGTGTGGTTCGGGAAGAAAATATCGATCTCTAAATTGTTGGGGTGATTTGACTTAAAAGACCGACTTAGATCATCTTATAGAGTATTTGAAATTTAATTGTAATATCGTAATGTATTGGGTAACATAAGATGTAATACTTTTCATTTAAATATACTTTCTTTGAGGTCGTGAAAATTCGGGTTAGCAATAATGGTATGGTATTCTCGGAGTATCAAGTTGTTATAACACATTATTAATGAAATTAGAATCTTGGAAAGAATCATAGCATTGATGAGACTAATTGGGAATTGAAGTCTTAGAGTATTTAAGTTGTGAAAATGTATAGTAGAATCATGCCTTTGAGAAGTCTAATTGAAAATGTTAAGCTAGAATGTGTGAAAGGTAACCTTTGCTATTTGAACCTTAGGGTAAGTGACTGTCAAATTCGGGACGAATTTTCTTTAAGGGGGAGTGAGTGTAACGACCCCAACCCTAGGCACTAATTTTAAATATTATATTATATGCTTCAAATATTTATGTTGACTTATGTGTTCAATTATGTCTTTAAAATTTTTAATTTAAGATAATTTGGGTGAGAAGTAAATTTAGAATCCTTTATGAATTTATTAGACATTAAATAAGAACCTTGAAGAAATAATAAAAATGAAAATAGGATAAATAGTGAGAGGAGGTTAAAATGAGTAGAATAAATATTTAGGGGGAATGATTTAATTTGTTGTTGAAAGCCTTTAGAAGAGGGGGGCCAATTCCCTCTTCACTCCAAATCCCCCCAAGTGTTTCCCTCTCCTCTCCCCCATACTCCCTCCATCCGGCCCCCCCTTCTTCATCCTCCTCACTCCTCTTCTTCCTCCTCCTTCATTCATTCATCCCACATTTTCCTAGAGAAGCTCCATGGAAGCCCCTTTTCCCCAAGCTTTGAATGCCAAGCTACTTCTTCTCCAAATTCAAATCTAAGGGCATTTTTGAAGTGGAATCACCTAGGAGAATTCATCAAGCTAGAAAGATCAACCTTCCCTTTTCAAAACCCTAAGGTGAGTTATTATGACTTCCCTTCTTTGTATGCTCATGAATGATTTGATGTTGTGATTGTTTTATGATGGTTGTTTGATACCTTGGAAACCTTCTTGGAGCTTGGGAAAATGGGTTAATGTTAGAGAATGATGTCTTGGTTCATAGTAGTTGATCAAGGGTATAAGGAAATGTGTTTGGTTGGATTAAGAGAGTTTAACTTGAAATATGTTAATGAGATGGGTTGGAATTCTTGTGGTGAGAAATCTAAATCTATATTACTTGGTTTTGGAATTTACATGTTTGTTTGGGATTTGGTGAAATGAAGGTGTTCTTGGGTGTTCTTGAATAATCAATGGTAGAGGGAAGGAAGAACTAGGGTTAAAGGGGTTAAAAACCTAAGTTTGGGCTGGCAGGAGGCTTGGGCGGTCGCCCAAGGGGGCTGAGCGGCCGCCCATGCTGGCAGAAACTCACATCTCCTTGAAAACCCTCTTGGGCGGTCGCCCAAGAGGTTTGGGCGGTCGCCCAAGACCCCAGAAATCCTAACTTCAATTACGAACTGAATTCGTTTAGCAATCTTGTGATGGTCATAACTTAATCATATTAAATCGGAATTGGATGGTTCTTGGGTCTAAATTGGGTGTTTTTCTGAGTACTTTCTGAATGTGATGGTTTCATAGCTAAAGAAGTTATCCTTATGTCCCAAAAATCTGATTTGATTACAGCAGGTAGTATTGTACGTTAGAAGTTGAGTGGAAATTGAATAAATCATAGTTAATTCATACGGACTCGAAATTGGATGGTTCAAGAGTCCAAATTGAGTATTTTTAGGTGATCTCTCAAATGGAATTGGTTTTATAAACTAAATATGTAATGATCATTTCCTGATATTCTATTTTACCATGTGACTATATTGTTTATCCCCTTTGTGGATTATTTGGCAAGTGTTATGTGGCTTCCCAAGTGTGGAATATTTGACAAGTTGTTATGTTATCCCAATGTGTGGATATGTTTACTATGTAGTTGTATGGTTATTCCATTTGTGAATTTATTTGTTATCATTCATATTTGTTGATGATACTATGCATAGTGTATTACTTAAAAGTTGCATTATGGCATTGATTGGCATGAGTATATTTTTACCATGTGGTTATATTGCTATCCCGTTTGTGGATCATATTTCAAGTATCTATTATGTGCTTGATCGTGTTGATATTTTATGTGAATGGGGGTATAATGGATTTCAATCAGCTTATTGATTTGTTCTCTAAGTGATTGAAGATTCATCATACTGTGACCTCTCCCCTCTGCGGCCACAGACGGGGTTCGGCTTACATGGATATGTGCGGTCGGTTCATAGGAATGCCGATGTCTTATATTTTCCCCTGGAAAACGGGTTTTATAAGATGTG
The DNA here is from genome assembly GCA_022495995.1 of Adenophora triphylla var. japonica. Classification (NCBI taxonomy): domain Eukaryota; kingdom Viridiplantae; phylum Streptophyta; class Magnoliopsida; order Asterales; family Campanulaceae; genus Adenophora; species Adenophora triphylla. The sequence goes on from JAFEMH010000934.1 coordinate 190,248, forward strand.
AATATGCCTAAGCGGTTCACGGAGATGAGTTATAAGCATAAGCTGTCTCGGTTACATGGTATGGGATCCGGTGAATATGCATTCACGAGATGTAGTGGAGTATTGATACCCACGGTTATACGACTTATTGTTCGAGACGGGAAAGGTAAAACCAAGGTAACGGAATGTGTTTACCGCTCTCCTAGTGTGTTATGTGCTACCATGCTATGTGTTGCACTTTGTTTGGCATCTTGCTGCATATCATAATAGCTCATTGAGATTTATTCTCACCCCTCTCCCTTTACTGTTTTAGATCCCGAGACAGGTGGACCGACCGAGTCAGGGCGGAAAGGAGTTAGAAGTGGTATTTTGGGAATTGTCGGGTTATGTTTAGATTGGGTAGAAAGTGTGTGTTAGCATAATTCTTTTAAAGGGTTGTATTCATAAACTTTAATTCCATATTATATTCGATATCTTTTGTAACTAAAACAGTTTATTATTTTCATGGTTGGTCAACTTTTCCTCCAGGGTGGAATGAGTAGAATTATTTTGAAATGGTTGTATTTATGTTTGGAAGTTAAATCAAAGTTTTTAAAGTATTAGGAGATTTGGGTTAGTTTGAGGACGCTCCAGCTCGGGACACGTGTAGGTTCCGGGTCGGGGTCCTCACATATTGTGTAATGCTACTTCTACAACAAAATATGCAAACTATATGAACACATATTATTATCAACACATTTATCATTTAAGAGTAAATTATGTATTTCATAAATACTCCCACTAAATTATACACCTTCCAATGCAAATAAGCATAATATAATTTAATGGGCTAAGATCCAACTTTAATTCAATCTCAAGTACGCTATGGCGCACCGCTCAAGATTAAAATTAATTAGGTAGAAAACATCAATCATATCGTATATGACTCTTAGATCTTTTATGAGATTTATTCAAGACAACATATGTCTAAGCATATTTTAATCTCATCTTATGCCTTGGGTCCAAAACCATTTTGATAACCCAATTATGTTCATTCATTTTAAACGTATAGGAACCACCATTTTCTCATCTTGCTCGCAAACGAATAGAATCAAAGTACCTTGCTATGGCAAGCCCACCCAAAACTATCTGAGTGGTCTCAAGTGTTTTAATCATGAATTGGCATAAAGCACTTAAAAGTTAAATGAAGGTTCTTTAAAGCAGATTGTAAGCATATCAGCAAAGATAGTCATAATCGTGCACCAGGTAAGTTCCCAGGAAGATAGGTGAGCCACAAGGACTACTTAAGTACCAAATCTCTCCTTCGATAGAACTCTCCTAGACATGCACAATCAAAAATCAGCTCTGATTTGCAACATAATCAACACTTTGAATAAACAATCAGTTTCCTTTTAAATTTTGCGTAATATGATTTGTTTCGCATAAACAATCATAAACCAAAATCTTAATGTTTCAATCTAAACATTCAGGAAATTATAGTACAATGTTTCAACTAAACATCTAAAATTCTTAACACGTAAGAACACATAATTCATGCATCGCAACAATTAATAAAATCATATTTTAATTAACTAAGCATGCATAAACAATGAATTAATCTAGCATAGCCCTATAAACTTAATTTCCAGAAATTTATAGCATCCAGATTAACACATAAACATATCAGATTGTAAACACATTCACAGATTAACAAGATTGTTTAACAAACTGATCCTGCCCAGATTGGGCTAGTTTTGTCGCGTGACAGAGACATGCTTTGTCGCGTGACACAAGCAAGCTCTGTCGCGTGACACTGGCATACTCTGTCGCGTGACATAGCCCAACTATGTCACGTGACACTAAGTTGCCAGATTTGCAGATTTCAATCAATTCTAAATTACAGAGCAATTAAATCATGCAAACAACTTTTAACAAATTTAATTCAATATCAATAGAACATGATTTAGACATATTGTTTCAAAAACAATCAATCTATCGCATACAAAACATGCAAAAGGACATATAAACGATTTATATTACTTTTTTAGAATGTTAATTCAAACTTAACCATACGAACGGGGCTTTGATACCACTGTTGGGTTTTATGGGTCCATGCGCAGCGGAATTAAGCATCTAATTAACACAAAACCCAAGAGCCTAGGATCCGTTCTATACAATTAATAGAAATAACCAACCTTGAACGCTTTCCGTTCTTGAGCTATCGAACGATTTAACAATGTGATTTTGAATCACAAACTTCGTTCTTCAGATTGCTTGAACTCTAGGCCTTGATCTTCGTACGAGCGAAGACCCTCTAGTAGTATCCACACGTAAGAATGAACCAAGAACGGTTCTTGAGAATTGCTAAATTCTTAAACCTATGGAAGAAATATTGAGAAACCTTTGTTGTGATTTTTCTTGAGAAAATTCGGCTAGCAAATTAGGGTTTACAGACTTAATATTTATACTACATTAGTATAGGTATTTGTTTCCTAATCAAATTAGGAAACTGTCTGTCAAACCGCCTCAGGCATGAAGTGTCGCACGACCAGACGAGTCTTCTGGACAATAAGTGTCGCACGACCATACAAGTCCTCTGGACAAGTTATGTCGCGGTATGACTTATGTTTTCGCGCTACAACTTATGCCTGATGAGGAACTCTCAATATTCTTCCTTTGGTTTAACCAATTCATTCTAATTGTGTGTGACCCAATAGAATTATATTATGTTGGCAATGAGTCCGATCATATCGACCCTCATAAGACATAAGCGGACTCTAGTAAGCCATTATGTCTACCCAATTAATATAACGTAAGAGTTCACGTTTCCAATGGTACACTTTCATTTCTCCCTTTGTCTCACGATGTTATATTGAACACAAGTCATGATCCACGTCAACTTGTATTTGTTCAATGCTTTCTCGATATTGAGTATAATGATAATCCAATCGCATTGGGATATGGCCATACACTTTCATCATTATCACTCATCGAAGGGCCCAAGCAGAACATCTCTCTTTCGAGGGACAAATTCCATCTTGACTTATCATCCTTCCCATCATGAATCCGATCATGCCAAAAATAGCCTTTATAGATATCGTGTTAAGATACCGTTTGACTAAAATCAAACATATCTTTCATCATATGTAAGGTCATGATAATCTCAGGTCTAGGGACTAGATGAAGTGACCATATGAGATTTAACTATGACATTTGACCATGACATAAATCTCATACGGGTCAAGTCCAGTCACTTGTTCACTAACAAGTACCCATAATTTCAATGTGCATCTCTATGCATATAATCATCATATGATTATCCATTGACAATTATACTAATTATTCTCTTAATAATTAGGGACGGAGATTATTGTAATAAATATGCAAAATATATAATAATCAAATAATAAACTTAAACGATAAAGATGATACATAACGGTTTTTTAAGTTAAACATAACTAAAGCCTAGGGCATTAAACCAACATCCGGAAACCCATACATTCCACCTCCCTGTTGGTGATATGACCATCACATTAGAGGATATCGGGATGCTGTCGGGGTTGCTGATTGATGGGTTACCCGTTACCGATTCAGGTTTGCCCATGCTTCCAGATTGGCGGGTCTTATGTGCGGAGCTTCTAGGTGTTGTTCCACCTGATGCAGCATTTGATGGTAGTAGTTTAAAGATTAAGTGGCTGAGGACACAATTTTCAGAGTTTGGTAGCCTTCCCGCTGATTCCCCCCACACTTGGTTGATAGGTATACGGGTGCCTATATTTTGATAGCCCTTGGGGCTAATGTGATGCCTGATCGTACTAACAGCAAGGTAAAGTTGTTTTATCTCCCTTTACTTAGAGATATTGAGAGGATACACATGTACATATGGGGTAGTGCATGCTTAGACTTTTTATATAGGGAACTTTGCTCTGCCACTCACCCCGACACTAGCCAGTGTGGTGGATTTCTAAATATTCTGCAGGTATGCTATAACATTTTGATTAAACGTTATGATGTTGTTCTCCTTTTTTCTTTTTTTTTTAATTTGAAATCATATGTTTTGATAGTATTGCATATATATATATATATATATATATATATATATATATATATATATATATATATATATATATATATATATATATATATATATATATATATATATTTGATACAACTTTGGGCATGGGATAGGTTGCTATGTACGCAACCTATTTCTCTTAGGCCAAATGAGGATCATGGCAACCTTCCCTTGGTGTGCAGGTATACATTTATTAACGAGTTTTCCATCTGAAATGTTATTTTCACCTACTACATATTGAAACTTTTGACTTATACTTCTCCATTTATTGAATTTCAGGTGGATTGGGCGGTTATCTCTGAAGTATGTTACTGCACACAACCTTCGCAGCTATCGAGACCAGCTAGCGCACTTGACTGATGATCAGGTTGTGTGGATGCCATACAGAGATCGACACACTCCAGCTTATTGCCATCAGGGAGAGGCTGTTTGGAGGTCTAGAGTCCCTTTGATATGTTTTGAGAAGGTAGAGTGGCACCACCCTGATCGCGTGTTGAGGCAGTTTGGCATGATGCAGGGGATCCCAAAACCGTGTGACACAGGGGAGGAGTTGCACAGGGTTGACCGCCGCGGGAACAGCTATGTCGTTTGGGGTTCCCGACACCAGCGATTTATAGTAGCTTGGGAACAACGGCGGGATAGAGTGGTGTACGGACAAATGGGGGTTCAGGCCATGCATTATACGCATCCTTACATGATTTGGTACAGGAGGATCACATGCATGTTTGTCCAAAACCCAGTGCATGTAGAGGAGATTGGTTACCGGACGATAGCCCCTTTCTTGGAGGGTTTGGTAAGCATTTCTTAAATTGTTCTCATTATAATCACCTTACTTTTTTTACTTCAAATTATTAAATTATGTCTCATTCTCATAATTTATGCTATAAAAACAGATACAAAACTTACATCATGTTCATGTGACAAATGAAGGCATTACTAGGAATGAGGAGCAGCAAAGTCCGCCGTGTCCATCCCGGTTTGAGGTGCGGAGGGTTGTCAGACATACTCTCAAGCATGTGAGAGAGCATCATCGGCTTGAGGCTGAAGCACCTTCAGTACCGGTTGATCGCGCCTAGGGTGTGGCACCTAGACAGCCTCGTAGACGTGGACATCGTGCACCCAGACAGGCACAGCCGGGGATGAACTTACATGATGATCCAGAGCCACAGCCAGAGCCTCACATCGACCCACAGCCACAGCCAGAGCCTCAAGCCCAGACCCAGGATGATGGGCTATTTGAATGGTCACAGTGGACTCAAAGTCAATTTAGTGGGAGTGGGAGTGGGATTAGGTGGGGGGATGGGAGTGGGAGTGGGAGTGGGTGGAGTGCCCATCTAGACTCTCCCCCTGAACCCACTATGGGTTTTGGACAATATTCTGGGAGTGGAAGTTCCTTTGGGGTTCCTCTATCTACGTCACAAGCATCATTCCAACCCTTCTCCGATCCGAATTCGACTTCTTCTGGTGGGACTTACTTTGAAGGCATTACACAACCTCAGAGGGAGGAATTTCAGAGACAGACTGACATAAGAAAGGGGTCTAGGTTGCGACATCCGGTAAACAAATTCACTCCATCTATATATGATAAAACATATGAAAGAAGGAAGAAGTGAGATTTGATTAGTTTAGTAGTTTTTGTAATGAATATTTGTAGTATATTATAATATTTTTGTAATATATTTGTTTGTTTTTTGAAAGTTTTAGTTTGTTTCTATATTTGTTGTTGTATACATGAGTTTTGTTTTGTTGGTTTTGTTGTTTGTGTATATATATATGTTTTGCAGGTGGACAAAAAACTGAACTGCTGGTGGGATAATCTGGTTTTTACAAACTCGCCATTTGAATTGGCGAGTTCACCTCCTTTAAACTCGCTAATTGAATTGGCGATTTCTAATTTCATTTAAACACGTCAAATGAAATGGCGAGTTTAATTTCCATGGAATTTGTTTTTTAATATTTGGAATTTATTTTTTAATATTATAGAAAATAATTAATGGAAATAAAAAATAAATAAACTCGCTAAATGGTTTGGCAAGTTTGAAATTAAAAATGTCAAAATCGCTACACGGTGTAGCGATTTACAAAAAGTGAGACATTTTGGGCAAAAGTTTGAACAGTAAGTCATAAATGTAAATAAAAATTTAAAAAATAATTAAATGAGAAAAAAATTCCATTTCCCAAATACTTTCTCCACGAGACGACATTTCATTTCTTCCTCTTGTGGCGATAGGCAGTCTTTCGCCAACAAGGTATTCAACAGAATAGCATTCATTTTCATAATTTTCCTTTCATCCTTTTGACGTTCCATTTCAACTTTATTTTCTTCCTTTTTATGTTCCAGTTCAATCCTTTCATTTCCCAATTTGTTCATCAACTCAACTTCATTGTTTCTTATGAGCCTCAATGCATGAATTTCTGCTGTAAAATCATCAGAGATATGAGATGATTTTGATACCTTACCTTTTCCTTTTAGCTGCATCTCTACCTTCGGGACGAAGAATTGATGAATTTTCACTAATTGGAGTTTTTGGGTTTGAAGGGGTTAAATGCTCTCCACCTTCATCAGTCCTTGATCTTTTTGAGCTGTCAAGACTTTCTTCGGTACTCTCTTCATACTCAAAACGGACTCGTGTTGCATTGCGATTCAAATGTAACTCCCACTTGGGATGTTTACTCATAACTTCTTCAAACACATGCAAATTAGTGAACTTGCTACCACCGGCCTCATAAATTGTGTGAGCTTCTATCTCTACATCTTTCTTGCTCATTCCACGTTATCGTTAAGTCGTTTGAAACGGCTCCTACACATTTGTGTATTTCTTTTGCGTATTTCCTTTGAATTCTCCATGCGAGATTGATCAAATAATTTCGCTACTTTTGACCATACCACAGTACCCTTCTGATTATTTCCATGTACACTATCTTCACTTACAAAAATATAACTCGACATTAGAGCTACATCTTCTTTCACAAGCCAAGTCGCACATTTAGGCTCTTTTTGAGTATTTGTTTGTGTTTGTTCAAAATCTTGAAATAAATTTCGAGAAATATTCTGGGAGCTTTGGATATTTTCAGATGTAGAAATGAAATTATGATTCGGAGAAATTTGGGAATTTGAATCATTTTTGAAATTTGAAATATTATGAGGGTTCACAGAATCCCGAGAGTTATAATAAAATTGAGAGTTTGAATAATTTTGAGGATTGAAAAATTCCTCAGAATTATTAAAAAAAGAAATATTTGATTCCATGAGGGAATGATTCTTTTTTTTTTTTTGGAATTTAGGATAAAAAAGTTGGGCAAAAGGATGATTTTTTTGAGTGAGAAAGGGAGTATTTGAGTTATGTCTCAAAAAATACCAAACTGGTCTCTATTTATAGAGAATGAAAAAACAAAAATTTAGGTAATTTTATTTTTTATTTTTAATAAAATATAAATATATTTATAGCCATTTTAGAATTATATTTAAAAAGATAAATCAAAAATTGAGAACACCAATCAAAAAGTGCCGCTTGGCACAATGTAGTGGAAGATTTTTGGCCACTCTTGCGTTCGGAATTCCAAAATTATGCTGGTCGGTTGACCCCTTCTCTTTTCTTTTCATTTTCCATTCTTGTCTTATAAGACTCAACCGACCCAACAATTCGCTGATGGACATAGTCTAAGGAAGGGCGCATTGGTTCGGCCCGAATAATAGTTTTAATGAAGTTGCATTTTAGCGTTCAAGGTCTAGAGGTGTATATAACGTAGGCCTTAATTTTTCACTATTATCAATCTAGGGACTAAATTTGTCATTTTGTTCTCATGTTAAAGTTTTTAACAAGTTTTGTTAAAAAAATTGTTAAATAATCACGTACAAATCACGTATCAATTAACATACGAAGTTTTTGAAAATTTTACAAGGCTTTTGATATTTTCAAATGAATAAAAAATTGAGCCCTAAATAAAAAACTCTCTCTACCCCTTCTCTATTCTCTCCTCAATCTCTGTTCACCCCCTCCATTTCCATCAACAACCCCTTCCTCCCCTCCCTCATCTCCGACCACCCCCTCCCTCATCCTTCTCGGATAACACACACACACACACACACCGTAATAGTTCCCTTCTTTAACGTCTCCACCATTTTTCTCTCATACCTATCTTTTCTCCCACTATTTCCCCAATTTCAATGTCAGTTAACCTTCACACATAATCATGATCAATTTCCCCATTCTTACAATGACTTTAGTTCAATTTAAATTTGTTCTGTGTACAGTGTGGTATTATTCGAGCTAGCTCAATGTTGGACGGCAACGGTCGCCGGTTCTTAGAAGGCGAGGAGGCTGATTTCGATCGGTGGTGGTGGAGGTTGATTTGAGGCTTGCCGGTTTTGATCTGCATTAATGTTGATGGTGGTAGTGGAGGTTGATGGTGGAGGTTGTAGGGCTGTTAAATATCCGTGTAACCGAATCGGACCGATAGAACCGGATTAGACCAGAAAAAACCGGACCAAATTAATAATATTGGTCTGTTCCTGTTTTCAAATTTTTATGGAACCGATTATTTGGTCTGGTCTTGATTTTGAAAAAAATATACACAGTCCTTTACCGTAACCGGACTCGATTATCTACATACATACATATATATACATATATATATATATATACACTTTACTTATAATTTGAAATCCTTAAAACTCCCTTCTTTAAAAAAAAAGTCATAATTAATTTTCTTACCTAATTAGCTTCATTTCGCTCCAGCAAACCCTATCTCAATAATTCTTTTATTGCGCCGTTTCACCCCTTCCTCTCTCTCAAGTTCTCAATGTTGTTCTCCTCTCCTCTTCTCTTCTCTTTACTAGAAATCAATCATAATACGAAGTATATATACTTCCGTCTCCTTATAACTTCCTAAAAACATATGAGAATACGGCCTTAGCTCGATACCAACTCCAACATGTAAAAGGTCATCCTAACTAAGACCCACACAAAAAAGCAAAGGGAAACTAAAACTGTCCAAATTTCCCCCCACACTTATCTCCCACTACTACCGCCCTCTTACAAAAGTTTTGTCAAGGAATGTTAATCCTCCTACAAAACTACCTCGTGAAAGCATCAACTCCCCTTATAACTCCAACAGTGAATGAGAGTTTCTATCTTAGGCATCACTATCCGGACCTCCTACTCCAAATAAGGATCCTACCCGACACTCCAAAACCTCCCTTATGTCTCCACTCTAGTGATATAAAGAATTTTAAAACGTTCACTTCCTCACCTTTTTCATAAGCGCCTTTTCGTGTTTTCACTTAGCCTCTCATTTTTTATATTTTTTAAAAGAAATTATACACAAAATATGTAGGTACACCCCACCCCCTCACTAAACAATGCATAGTCCCATATGCAACAATACAAAACAAATAAGGGATAGGGTTACCTTTCGGGACTACTGAGGCGGTGGGAACCAATCCGATCCCCATATTGGTCCTTGGCTAGAACTACTCCCATATCATTGCTGATTATGGGTGAATAAAGGCTCATTATCTAGTGTTTTGAAAGTACAGGAACTAAAATGAAATAAGGTAGAAAATGGGGGAGTTAAGCTTGGATTGAAAGTTCAGGGGCCAAAATGAAAATCTGGAAAAAGGAGGGACCAAATTGGTTTTAGAAAGTTCAGGGGCCAAAGTGAAAATCTGGAAAAAGGAGGGATCAAAGTGCAAAAGATGGAAGTTCAAGGGCTAAACTGCATGAAGCTTGCTGATCTTCCAATTGAGAAACTTCTACTTTGAGCCTTCTCCTTTACCTTGAAGGACAGGGCTAATGTGTGGTATTATCATCTGGCCCCAAACAGTATAACCACCTGGCAGCAGATGAAGAAGGCATTTTTGGATGAGTTCTTCCCGATGAACTAGATTAATGTCATGAAAAGGGACATTAGTAACATGGAGCAGAAAGCAGATGAGTCCTTTTATGAGTATTACAATCAGTTTCATACACTCACCAGGAGTGTCCTTATCATGAGTATGATGAGGATCAGTTAATTATGTACTTTCATGAGGGACTAACTGATCAGGATAAGAGGATGGTTGATTCTTCCTGTGGGGGTAGTATTCTGAACAAAACTACTGCAGTGGCTCAGAAATTATTGGAGGAGTTAGCAAAGAGTACCAGAACCCATGGTAGGAGATCAAATGTCAAACAGGTTAATGCAGCTGGTGCAAACAACGGTGTAGATGAGAAGCTTGAGTCTGATGTCAAAGAGTTGAAGAGCATGATGAAGACATTATTGTTGAGTCGAACGGAAGGTTTTAAGGATGTGAATGATGCGGGGTTTCCACAACAGGGACAGAGTCAGTACAATTTATAGGGTAATCAACCCAACCCTAGATGGGGGTCACCACAAGGGTAGCAGTATCAGCAGCAGGGACAACCTCCTAAGAAGTCTACAGAGGAACTTGTTCAATCTTGAGCACAGATTGTGGGCACTATGAATGGGAATTTTCAGCAGTTTCAGCAGGAGACAAGGGTTAGTATTTCAAATCTTGAGAAGCATGTGGACCTGTTAGCAGATCAGTCGTGAAAATAGTGGCTAGAGATGCGGCAAAGTTACCTCCTACAACTGAGCCAATTACTAAGCCATCTGTTTGTGCTGTTTATGTGAGGAGGAAGAATAAAGTTGAGGAAAGTGTGCCTGTGGAGCCTGAAATGAAAAATTTGAGAAGAGAGTTGAGCCAGAGTTGGAGGTGGAGAAGAAGGTGGAAGAGAAAATCCCTGAAGAGAAGTATATTCCACCAGTTGTTCCTAAGTATGAGCCTCTCCCACCTTTCCCAGATGCATTGACGAGGGACACCTCAAAGGAGTCGGTGAAGCATATGTTTGATACATTCAAACGACTTGAGGTGAATATCCCTTTCTTGGATCTTCTTGCTACTGTTCCAAGATATGCTAAGTTTCTTAAGGAGTTATGCACTCCAAAGAGGTCTCCAAAGAAGGGTGAGTTGAAGAAAGTGAAGATCATGGAGCATGTATATGTGGTTTATCAGAAGAAGATGCCAAAGAAATGTAGTGACCCTGGTATGTTTGTAATTCCTGTTTCGTTTGGGAGGAGTAATTTTCATAGAGCCATGCTTGATTTGGGGTCTTCAATTAATGTCATGCCTTATGCATTATTTGAAGAACTTAAGTTGGGTAAGTTGGAAGATATTAGGGTGGTTATACAATTGGTAGATAAGTCTAATGCATACCCAAGGGGGGTGGTTAGAGATATTTAGGTGAAGGTTGGTGATCTATTATTTCCGACGGATTTCTTTGTTCTTGATATGGAGACTGATTCTGAGGCTCCCATTCTGTTGGGGAGCCCATTTATGTCTACTTTTGAAACTAAGATCGATGTGAAGAAGGGTTCTTTAACCATGGAGTTTGATGGAAAAGAAGTAAGCTTTAATGCGTTTGATGCTAAGAATTTTCCCAAGGATGTGCGTAAGGTTTGTGCCATGAATTTGAGTGAGCCAGTTATCAAGGATGGAGCCAAGGTATATGATGTTTATGTTGAGTCTCAAAAAGTGAACCCGAATGAGAAGAAGAAAAGAGAAGTCTCCAAGAAAAAGAAAAAGAAAATAAAGGCCAAGAAAAAGGCCACAAAAATTCCTTGTGCTCCACCCGATTTAATCAAGAATAGTACATATGTGTGGAAAGTTGCAGGTATTTGTGCTCGTGAATGTGCGAGGTGGGACAAGGGAAGAAAAGTTAAGGCAAAAAACAAGATGGTCACCTCCAATCCCCATTGAAGTGGAAATCCGATCGGGCTAACGACCTTAACCAAATGCGCTTATTGGGAGGCAACCCAAGTAGGTATATTTTATTTGCTCTATTTATTTGTTTTGCTTTGTTTTAAAATCTGTGTTTTATATGTTTTATTTTATGTGTCGAATCGCTGCTACTAAGATATTTTGTTGTTGGTGTTTTGTGTAGGAAATTGCGAGTTATGGGAGAGGAGCTTAACAAAAAAATCTTGGGTCTTTTAAAAAAAAAAATAAAATAAATTGGCTTTATTTCTATTTGAAATAGTAATAGAATAATTTCTTGATCTTCATCTCTTAAAGCTTTTATCAATTAATATTTTTGAATCTTGACCGTGTTGGCGAATTTTTTCCCAAAATGACACTGTTTTAAAAAGTATTTCCCAAAATGTCACACTTTTAAAAGTATTGACCAGAATAGCCTAGTTTTTAGATTTCGCGGTTGGCAACTGCGTTTCATTAATGAATTCGCAGTTGGCAACCGCGGGTTTATAATTTTTCTAATTTTTTTTAAACGCGATTGGCAACTGCGAATTCAACTTTGAAAACGCAGTTGCCAACCGCGAATTCTAAAAACTAGGCTATTCTGGTCAATACTTTTAAAAGTGTGACATTTTGGGAAATACTTTTTGAAACAGTGTCATTTTGGGAAAAAGTTCCCGTGTCGTCTAGGTTTAACTATTGATTAGGATTATTAGTTGAGCGTGTCGCCGCTAGTAATCAATAACAAAGAAGAGATAGAGATTTTCCAATCTCGTGATCAAGTAATTTAATTAGGGGAAAAAAAGAAAGAATTCTACATGTGACCATCTCGCCTGAATTGGTGATTTCGCTTGAATTGTCTTATGCCGAAATGGAGACTTAGGAGAGTACTGGACGAGATCATCATCATTTTGCCAGAGTCAATGATCTCACTCAACCTCCCCTTTGTCCCTTTTGATCAACTTGAACTGAGTGAGACCACCATCTCGCCAAGTTAGTGATCTTGCTCATCTTCTGTTAAACTTGTCCACATGATCTCGTTCTAACATGGCAGTTTGACTATCGAATTTGACTTTTTCACGTGTGCCATTACTTTATGGCTGAGTCACCCATGGTCTTCATACTTTGCTTAACACTTGGATTATATTTTATTTGTGCACATCAGGTGGGTGATGGTGCAACGACGGGGTGGGGAAGGGGAAGGGAAAGAGAAAGAGAAGATGGAAAAGTTTGAGTTTAGACCTTTCAATTATTTAATTTTATTAAACCTTTAAGTACAAACATTTATTTATAAAATATCCTCCGCTAAATTACACTTGTACATAACGTGTTGATTTAATTGGAAATTCTAACAATTTTATAAAAAAAAGAACTTAGCAACTAACATTTGGTGATTTTGGACCCTTAATCACCAAAAATGGAACATTAGACTCTGGACTACAAATACCCCACATATTTTTTGCACCCTTAATTATAATTTTTCCTTTTTATATCATGGATATTAGTATTTTTCATGTTGCCTATTCATTTTCATTCAATTTGTAGTAAAACAATAATGAAAATTCTTGTTAAAAAACATACATGACTTCAAAATGACAACAATGTACGCTAATTGATAATAGTGAAAGATCGGGACCTACATTTTAAATACCCCCTAAACTTTGGAACCCAAGATGTAGTTTTACCTATTTTTGGGAATTTACATTTTACTTTAGCGTCATTAAGTTCATACAAAATTTGTTAAAATAATATCATAGAAAATTCTAATGTAAGACTCGAATTTCTATTAGAGGTGGTCTCCCATGAGAACAAGGGGATCCGTCTCATGCATGAGACGGGTCGACCCATGACCCATGGGGCATGATCCGCCAAATGGGCTTAGGTTCTGGGTAAATAACGATTGAGATTGAAGGGATTGGTTGTCGCCGTTTGGGTATAGAGGGAGGCCTGGTGTGGATTTGGCCGGAGATTGATGGGGAGGTTGCCGGTAAATAGGTTTTGGACAGGGGAGGTCTCGTCGGTTGGTTAGAGGGAAGAACCAGGTGAAGGTTTGGCCGGAGAGCTGGGTGAAGGTGATCATTATTGGGGGAGAATTGGTGATTGATTGGATCGGGGGAGAAGGCAATTGGGATAGAGGGAGGTAAGGCGATAGTGGAGGTTGAGGTTGGGTTGTTTTCCGGTGAGGGAGAGCTTGGTTAGGGAGGAGATTAGGGAGCGGCCATGGTGAGAATTTGGTTCTCTGTGTATAGAGAGAGAGGAGAGAGAGAAGGTAATTTTCGGATAGAGAGAGAAAGTGAGAGAGGAGTGAGACACGTGGCAGCCTCTCATAGGCCCAAAAAAAAATTGTAAATTTTTATATTTTGTTTTTTTTTTTCGGTTTGTGAAAAGTAATAGTTACTATAACATAATGTAATAATTGTATGCATATAAAGTAATAGTTTGTATACATTAAAGTAATACATATATACAGAAAAGTAATAGTGTTTTTCCCTATGTGTTCTTCGTTTGGCAAAAGTAATACTTATTATAACTAAAATGTAACAAACGTGTTATTTATATGTAATAGTATTTGTACATAATTGTAAAACGTATGTATAGATATCTATATGTTTTCAAACAATAAGTTACAATGAGTTCAAATTTATCATGATACATGTAAAAGTATTACATTATCGATAGAAATATGTTACAATTTCATCTATCAAGTGTTACATTTACTTGTATAAACTATTACATTCATATAAATAAGTTATTACTTTTGCCAAACGAAGAAAACATAGGGAAAAACACTATTACTTTTCTGTATATATGTATTACTTTAATGTATACAAACTATTACTTTATATGCATACAATTATTACATTATGTTATAGTAACTATTACTTTTCACAAACCGAAAAAAAACAAAATAAAAAAATTTAATTTTTTTTTTTGGGCCTATGAGAGGCTGCCACGTGTCAGGGTCGGACCCATGGGTCCTGGAGCAAAAAATTTTTTTTAACACATTTATATATGATAAGGCCTAAAATTGGGTTCAAGGCCCAATTTGCATCAATGTTGCTGGTTGGAACGTGCTTGGCGTGAAGAAGAAGTGGCTGGTCATGGGTCAAGATCCGACCCGTCTCATGGATGGATGAGACGGATATTCTTGTTCTCACACACAAGTTTTTGTCTTTCTATTATTTTGTAATTTTGTTGAGTTATGTCTTGAATCGAGAAGTCTGATTTGAAGCGTGGGATAAGAATCAACACAATTTGACGTTTTTGGGATTTCGTACAATCATGCCAGTACAAAAACTGTTTTGTCTTCTAGGGTTTGTATAACCATGTTTTCTAGGGATTAGGTAATATAAATACCCATATCCCCCTGGAATAAATGCACACAATTGAGATCTATAATATGTAATCTTGGATCCACATTTCAATAATATTTGTTCTTCCTCTACTCATGAAAATAGCTAACCCGAGTTAGTGAACCACATAAATTTGTGTGCTCTTATCATTATGTTAATTATTATCATCATCTATTTTCTCTGTCGTTTACAACAAACTGGTGTCAAAGTTTTCTAGCTTAGGAGCGTCTGGGATATTCAGGTGCAAGAGAAGATGGATTCCGATGTGGACATGAAGATCGACAAGTTCAATGGAAAGAATAGTTTTAGCTTGTGGTAGTTTGAGACGAAGGCCATATTAAGGAGACAAGGGATGTGGGCTATAGGGATGACCAAACTGGCCTGAAATCAGCTCGTAACCGGAACCGCCAAACTCAAAACAGGCTGAAATCGGTAGGAAACCGTGAACCGGCATAACCGGAACCGTGGTTCGCCCGGTGCGGTACCGGTTAAAAGATGTCAAAATCGGGAACCGCCGATTTTGAATTGGAACCGGAACCGGAACCAAAAATCCGTGTCATAAACCGTCCTTTTATTTAGTTTTTCTGTCAGATTCGCCCTTTTCGTCAGAAATAACCATTATGTCTGTTAGCTAACGGCTAGTTAACCAAAATAGCCATTTTTACCCTTTTTTTAAACCAGATTTAGTACATAATTTTTTTTTATCTATCCTAACATATTTCCTCAACTATAAATACCATCCCCTCCCCTCACAATTTTTCACACAAACTCTATTAACTCTTTCTTAATTTTCTTTAACGAAATTCATTAATTTTTTTGGTTCTCAAGCTGAAATCATATCCAACTTTCATATTTCCAATCAAAATCTTTATTTTCATCTTCATTTCATATATTTTCATATTTTTAAATATGAATATAATTAAAAATCTCACAAGTAAGAAGGGTAGGGGCAAGAGAAAGTTAGGCAACCTTTCTCATCCCAAGCACCACCACCACAATCACCACAACCACCACAATTTTTTGAACATCATGAAGGTTTCTATTATGACAATAGATGCCCGGAGGACTCAATCCATTTTGATTGTACCGGTGCGTTTTGTTGAAAGTGAGTGCGACGCGTTATTCCGTTGTGGATGACCACCATAGTTGGAAGGAAATGCTGGTGCGTTTTCGCTATAAAATAATGTCCGTCATAGTGGTTTGTGGGGCACTAAGGCATGACATGAGAAATGCGGTTTAAAGTTATTACAACGATTAAAACATAGCATTGTTTTCATACTCTTTCAATCTCCCCCTATCTTTATGTAAAATATATACACTAATTTAATTGTCAGAATCACAAAGATTTAAGAAAGTTATAAGAGTATTTTCATACTCTTTCAATCTTCCCCTATCTTTGTGATTTTGATCAAAAATCTGCAAAAACAATTTGTTAAGTCCAAAATAAAAACTACTAAATATTTTAACAAAAGAGATCATAGTTTAAAGTTATTACAACGATTAAAACATAGCATTGTTTTCATAGACTAGAGTAAATGTCTTCCCCGAGAAATTCTTTCTCCATTTCCGTAACAGATTCGGCTCCTTTATGGAAGATGGAAAAAATTCCATCAGCATCTTTCTCAATATCAAACTCCAAGTCATCATCTTCCGTTTCTCCCCCCTGCATTTGCTCCCCCTGCACTTAACTCTTCTCCCCCTTTTTGAGAGGAACCATAAAGAGTAGACTGTAAATCAGCAATCGACTTCTCCAAACCAGCTATTATAGTTTGTCTGCCTTCGATCTCAGCTTTGTGGGAAGTGATTTGTGCTTGGAAGATGGCAATCTGGGTCAGAATGGCACTTTTGTCTGAGGAGAGAGCTTCTGTGTGCAGAGTTGTGTGCACAGTTGTTTGCACAACTGGTTGAGAAGATTGTTGCACAGAAGCGGATGCAGAAGCCAACCCAACAAATTTGGCAATGTCAACAAACCTGGAGCTGTCATCCATGGTCTTTGAAACCTTAAACTGTTCAGAAATGATGGACAAGGTCTCAACTGGAATATCCTCACTTCTTGATGTCTCACTTTGAGAGACAGAGTTCAACCCCTGTGTGTAATAATCTTCTGCTTTAGAAAGATCCCCAGTGTCATAGGCTTGGTTTCCCCTGAATAGTTCAACACCACCAATTCAAACCAAACATTTAAATTATCGAAAATAAGATACAAAGACGATACATTGTAAAAAAAAAAAAAGTGGTGAAAACTGTGTAGTAGTACAATCATAAATCAGTTACAAATTTGGATTTCAGTTAAATACATTTCAAGATGGTATCACTTATCAGATGAAAATACACACCTTAATCTCCACTTCTCGCAAGCTTCCTGAGCTGTAGTGCTTCCTGTAGAATTTGGGATAATTTTTTCCTTGCCCTGTTCTTTAACTGATTCTGACTTATCCCCGTTTCTGCTTAAGGAAGAAGACACATCACCTTTCTTACCCTGACTAGGAGCCGGAAATGTAGAGCTTCCGGAAAGTGGAAAAAATTCCACAGACGGTGATGCATATGAGATCTTAGTATTTGGAGTGGGACTGAATGAATCATGGCCAATTTTTGGTCGATGTTTCTTTTTATGATGCCGTGTTTCTGTTGATGATTGACCCTGAGCAGAGGATGCAGCAAATGCGAAGCTTCCCCTGCCAATATCTTCAGTATTTGGAGTGGGACTGAACGAATCATCGCCAATTTTTGGTCGATGTTTCTTTTTCTTCAACTCAGGGTCTTTAGCATATCCCTTTTTTGCTTCCAATTTACTACTTGCGCCAGAAAATAAATTGCCTTTCATGTTTGGCGTTTTAAACTCCACATGTGGGGTTCCCATACTATCCAATCTGCTGGTGAAAGCAAATTCCACCTTTTCAGGTCTATTCATGAATGGTGCATAAAAATCATTCCAAACTGGCTGATAATTGTTAGACGAAAATGAAGCAGACATTGAGGATGATGTGGTGTCATGCAGTTTGGTCTCACCGTATTCACAGTCTGGAGGAATATGAAGACCACTCAAGTTCTTATCCTGTGCTCCAGACTGTTGCTGGTCACTGTGTTTTGTTTTACTAAAATTATGGAAAGGCATCTCATTAGAAGGCTGACCCATCTGCAATTGATCAGATGCATCTCCAGCTCCAATTCCAACTTTCAACTTCCGCAACTCATCTGATATCAAATTTTCGGCTTTCCCACCTACATTAACAGCTGTGCTTCTACTACTCCCAGAAGCGAAGCTGCTCTTCTCAATTTTGCTTGAAGAATCTACACCAAATAAAAATGTCCTACTGCTACCAACATTAGTCGCATTCGTATTACCAAGAATCGAAGTAGAAGTAGAAGTAGCCGCATACGATGAAGGTTGAGATGGGTTGGACCCCAGATCAGCCACACGAGTACCCGTACCCGAACCACCAAAGGTAAATGAGTTGGACGACCTGGGATGATGAGAAGCCGATTGCTTTTTCACCTTCACAAAGCGTGGCCGGGAAGAGGGCGGCGGATTGAACCCAAAGTTGGAGTCAGAGGAAGTAAAATGATTTGAATTGTTGGATGAAGTCATGATGTTATTGGATTGATTTTTAAGATTGTTGTTGGAGTATAAGACGGAGAAATTAAAAGGGGGAGACAACTGGCCGTTGGGGTGATGATGGGAATGTGAATTGGAGTCTAGGAACACCGCCGGTGACGTATCGGAGACATTAAACCTGATGACGGTGTGGGGTGATTTTGGGAAAGAAGAATGATTGAAGAGAGAAGGGCAATTTTGGATTTTTAATGTTAGATTTGATGTCAGGTTGTACACAGCACTAAGGAAGGGCGCATTGGTTCGGCCCGAATAAAAGTACTACTGAAGTTGCATTTTGGCGTTCAAGGTCTTAGAGTTGTATATAACGTAGGCCTTAATTTTTCACTATTATCGATCTAGGGACTAATGTTCTCATGTTAAAGTTTTTAACAAATTTTGTTAAAAAAAAATTGTTAAATTATCACGTACAATCACGTATCAATTAATAGAGTAAAATTTTGAAAATTTCACAAGGCTTTTGATATTTTCACATGAAAAAAAAATTGAGCCCTAAATAAAAAACTCTCTCTCTACCCCTTCTCTCTTCTCTCTTCTCTCCTCAACCTCTGTTCACCCCACTCCCTTTCTGTCAACAACCCCTTCCTCCCCTCCCTCATCCTTCTCGGATAATACACACACACTATAATAGTTCCCTTCTTTAACGTCTCCACCATTTTTCCCTCACACCTATCTTTTCTCCCACTATTTCCCCAATTTCAATGTCGGTTAACCTTCACACATAAACATGATCAATTTCCCCTTCTTACAATGACTTTAGTTCAATTTAAATTTGTTCTGCATAAGGTGGTATTATTCGAGCTAGCTCAATGCTGTACGGCGATGGTCGCCAATTCTTGGAAGGCGAGGAGGCTGATTTCGATCGGTGGTGGTGGAGGTTGATTTGGGGCTTGCCGATTTTGATCTGCATTAATGTTGATGGTGGTAGTGGTAGTGGAGGTTGATGGTGGAGGTTGTAGGACTGTTCAAAAAATCCGTGTGACCGAACCATACCGATAGAACCGGATTGTTTTGGTAGAAAAAAATAATAGTGTAGAATCTTAACTTTAACAAGTGTGTGGATTAAATAACAAGGAGGGGACTATGAAATTCGATTAAATGGAACAAAGACAAGAAAGTAAAAATGACACCAAGATTTGTTAACGAGGAAAACCGTAGAGATGATTTAGGTCTCCAACCTTAAATGTTTCACTATGATAATTGAGATTACAACTGCGGAAGATGATGGAGAGGATTACAAATGATGTGTGCGTAGTGTGTGTAAAAGAACGTGTATTTTCCGTCTCCATTTCCCCATAAATAAGATCAACTATGAACGGGTAAGAAGTAGTTCCTATAATCTCGGCATCAAGCTTATCTTCCCAACGTCCACAAGACCAAGTCTTCTTTGCCGTTGAAGAGAGTTTGAACGTGCTTGGAAATATCCCGTGTTTATCTCTCTTATTTACTGTAAAATAATAATAAAGATATTACAAAAACAAATAAGTAAAAATTAAGTAGTACTTACAGTGGAATAACATCTTGACATGTAGGAGCAACTGAAGATGTCACCATGCTGAAAAATACCCACAACAATTTGTCCCTAAAAATATTTGACTATCTTGGCAACTGAAGAGGCAAATGTTTTTTCAATAAATACTCAACTGCCAGCTTGCATGATTAGACGGGTAAATGATACGTGGAGGCAATGGACGGTTGGGGAGTAAATTTAGGGAAAAGTGGTTTTTTGAAATTAGAGCTCTTTTCAATTTAAATAACTGCTTGGATGGTTCCTTAATATGCTTCTCAAACCTTCCATTTCGCTCCTCCCTGCTACGGCGTTCACCTGTAAGGTAATATTCTCCGCTCTCTCTTCCCTTCCCTGACTCCATTGATTTCGCGTCTTTGCTTGTTTGTCATTATGGGTAGGACTAGGTGGAGCTCATCCAAAACTAAGAGTGCACCGCCTTCACAAGCTCCCGTAGAAATTGATTTTGACGATTTTTCGTGTGAAAATCTCCTTGCTAAACCAGATGAGGAGACGTGTGTGTTTAGTGACGCCCAAATCGAGTCACTAAAATAACAATGCTAATTTTCTAAAGGTGCTATCTTTCATCCTTTTTCTGTTAATCTTAGGTCCGATTTGATTTCCAACAAATGGATTTATTTTCTTGAGTACCCCTTTCTTCTAGGGTTTAGTTATCCCTTCCTTTCGTTGATTTCTGAATTTTTTCAAAAGACCCAACTTGCTTATCCACAACTGATGCCTATGGCTTGGAGAATTTTTGCCTTCGTAATCAAAGTAAACAGGGAGAATGGTCTAAACCTAGGTCTTCAAGAAATAGCCTATTCGTATGATCTTCAACCTTTTTGGTCAAAAAGATATCTTTTTAAGAAGAGATCAGGTAGGAATTCCCTAATGAGCACTACATCTTCGAGTGATAGGGGATGGAAAAATAGGTTTTTCTTTGTTGATAGGGCATCCATTGAAGGAGGGAATGAGGTACCAAGCGAGTGGAACAAGGGAGGTATTTCAATTCCTAACTTTGTGATTTTCTGTTTTTGAGACAAACTGAAATCGTAATTGCTCTTACCTTTTTTCAGATATTGATTGGGGAGAGCTCTTCCCACCGGCAGAAGATACCTTGGCAAAGATTGACGAATTCTTCAAACTTCCCTTGGACAAGAGATCTCCTAGAGGACTGTTGAAATCACCTCTGATTGTTCAGGAAGACCAAAAAGCATCAACTTCCGTCATTATGTCTACAGGTAAGCATGTTGTCTCTTTATTTTATTTTATCAATCTGATGCATTATACTTCTTGACATTTTTTATATGTTGATGTAGTTTTCAAACCAGTTGTCTCAGGATCAGACTTTGATCTGGATGACATTGATGCCATGTTCGGGGACTCTTCTCTTAAGATAGAGATGAAACCACCACCAGTTCCTAAGAAGATCCCTGTTTTAGATGAGAGTGCGGGTATTGGTTCCAGGGTTAAAAAGAGGAAGGCAATTCAAGAGGAAGTGATTGAAGTCGTTGATGTATTTGATGGACTGCCTATGATGGAATTTAAGAAGAAATGTATGAGTTTTGCTGCTGGGGTAAGATGTTACTAACCAATCTTTGACCAATCTTAAGTTTCCATAATATCCTTTGATACTAACTTATTTATGTCACATGCTATGGGGTATGTGGAAGATTTGACGAAGGAACATGAGGTGTTTAAGAAAAAATCCAAATCAGAGGCTGAATTGGCAAAGAAAGAAAAGATTGTGTTGAAAAACAAGGTGAAGGCACATGAAAAAACTTTGGAACAACAGGTCAAGACGTTGGAGGAGCAGGAGAAGACTGTGAAGGATTTATTGGATAGTTTGGCAAAGAGTGAGGGAGATCATCTTAAGGAGGTTGCTGAAGTAAAAGATTCTTGTAAATTAGCTGCTGCAAAAACTGTTTTCTAGTATAGAATCAAGATGATAAAGGAGTTTCAAGATGGGAAGGCTCATAATTGGGATATCAACAAGGAATATGCCCACTTATCCAAGCTGACAGGTGAACCAGTGGATGAGGGCGAGGTGTCATCAAGTCCACATGAAGCAGTTGTGAAGGAAGCGGCAGAGGTTGGAGAGGTTACTCCTAAAGCAACATCTGAGGCGGATGCCATCTGAAAAAGGTAAAATAAGTTTGTTTTGTTTTTTGCTGGTATTACTGGGGTGGAATCCCAAAGACAATTTTAATTTTGTTGGTTATGTAACAGGTCCATAAGGACCGAAGATAATTTCTTTTATGTGTTGGGTTGGTCGAACACTTTTGCGTTTTAGCTTTAGCAGTTTGGATGTTGGATTATTGCCTTGACTTTTAGGGATGTTTTTATGGTTGCTTTAGAAAAATTATGGTTTGGTAATTTTCAAGCATGTCAAGGTTTGTTACATTTTTGATGAAATTTTCTTTGAATGATCACATGTTAAGTTCGTAAGGTGACATGATAGTATGTCAAAACAGCATATACTTAAGATGACACGTACATGTCATAACCACAAGAATAAAACATAAGATCAATCATTTAACTGAGTGGGAATGGGTAAGCTATATGAGTTTACCCATATTGGCCCACCCCACACCTCAATTAAAGAAATAACTTGCGCTCCAGGCGAAGGTGTGGTAACCTAACATCTCAAGAAAGAGGTAATTAACTCTTTAAACCTTAGAAGGGATTGTGTACCTTTACTTGAGAAGAGATGGACAGTCTCTGACGGCGGAGAATTCGTTGTCCTTTTGACTTTGAGTACTTTCGACATGTCCCCATTACCGTATGTCAACATCTCGCAACACAAAGACATGTTAGAGATGGACGCCAACTATGTTGACGCCCCTCCACCAATTATGTTAGTGACATCTTAATTTGCAGTAAAAATGAAAAAACAGTAAATAGGGAAATGAAAGGTTACACAATAAATAAAGGATTATCCATACCTGGGATGAGGTGAGTTTAAGGGAGGCATTGTCTAGATGTAATACCTTTTAAGGTGAATGCATTGAGTTCCTTTGTATTTTGGAATGCCTTTCCCGACCTGTGCATCAATTAGGTAGGGTCCTTCCCACTTTGGGGCGAGCTTGCCTGCATTGAGTTCCTTTGTATTTTGGAATGCCTTTCGTAGGACTAAGTCTCCTACTTGAAACCTTCTGACCCTTACATTTTTGTTGTAAGACCTGGCCACCCTTTGTTGATATGCTGCCATCCGAACTTTGGCCATGTCTCTTAGCTCGTCTACGGTATCCAAGTCATGTGTCAAGATGTCCTTATTATGCTCAGATGTCATCAAGCTGTACCTGGATGTAGGTACAAGAACTTCTACTGGAATGACTGATTCTGTTCCAAACACCAGTGAATAGGGGGTCTGACCAGTAGCATTCTTAGATGTCGTCCTGTCAGCCCATAAAATCATTGGTAACTCTTCTGCCCATCGTCCTTTCTTCTGGTTCAGTCTCTTTTTTAAGTTGCTTATGATAATTTTGTTGCTGGATTCTGCCTATCCATTGGCTTGAGGGTGAACAGGTGAAGATGTCACCATCTTGACTCCCCAACTCTTCAAGAAATCCTGAGTTTTCCTACTAATGAACTGGGAGCCATTATCACAAATTATCTCTGAAGGTATCCCAAACCTGCTGAATATATTTCTCTTGATGAAAGAGATAACTTCTCGGTCGCGGACTTGCACGTATGCTTCAGCTTCTACCCATTTAGAAAAATAGTCTGTCATGGCTAGTAGAAATACTCTTCCTCCTGGGTCCCTGGGTAATTTTCCTACGATGTCCATTCCCCAAACCATAAACGGCCATGGTGACAGGATAGGATGTAGTAGTTCAGCTGGTTGATGTAGGATGTCACCATGACGCTAACAGGAGTCACACTTCTTTGCATATTCTGTAGCGTATCTTCGCATTGTGGGCCAAAAATATCCCATTCTTAGAGCCTTGGTATACGGACTTCTGCCCCCAGTATGATTTCCACACTGCCCTTCATGCAGCTCTTTTAAAACCTGATGGGCTCTGTCTGTTTCTAGACACCTTAAGTAGTGACCTGCAACAGATTTCCTAAACAAAAGGTTATCAATAAGTAAATATTTAGATATTCTTACCCTGAAGGCTCTAGCATTTTTCTCCTCGACTGGGATCGTATCATCTAAGAGATACTTGATAATAGGAGCTGTCCAGGAAG
The DNA here is from genome assembly GCA_022495995.1 of Adenophora triphylla var. japonica. NCBI lineage: Eukaryota > Viridiplantae > Streptophyta > Magnoliopsida > Asterales > Campanulaceae > Adenophora > Adenophora triphylla. The sequence continues at coordinate 214,701 of JAFEMH010000934.1, forward strand.
TTGCTGCTGGAGGGAAAGGTACGTCAACATCTAGAATGAACAGCTCAAGACGATCAATTGCTGGTATGTCGACATGCACGATTGGGATACTTGTCTGTGAGATGCTTTTAAAGGCTGAACCTAAGTTTGCCAGGGCATCTGCTTGAGAGTTTTCCTCACGTGGAATCTGTTCCAAAGTAAATGTTTTGAATTTGGCCGCCAGAATTTTAACAATTTCCAAATATGTCGTCATCTTTGCATTTTTTGCTACGTAAGATCCGTTGTAATGGTTAACAATTAGCAAAGAGTCCATAAACACCCGGATGTGCTTAACATCTAGGTCCTGGGCCGCTGTTAAACCTGCGATTAATGCCTCATATTCTGCTTCATTGTTAGTGGCCTTAAAACTGTAACTGATGGAATGTGGTATTATGTCCCCTTGTGGCGATTTTAGTACAACTCCAAGACCTGTGCCTCTCATGTTGGAAGCACCATCTGTGTAAAGCGTCCATATTTTCATGCATTGTTTTCATACTCTTTCAATCTCCCCCTATCTTTATGTAAAATATATACACTAATTTAATTGTCAGAATCACAAAGATTTAAGAAAGTTATAAGAGTATTTTCATACTCTTTCAATCTTCCCCTATCTTTGTGGTTTTGATCAAAAATCTGCAAAAACAATTTGTTAAGTCCAAAATAAAAACTACTAAATATTTTAACAAAAGAGATCATAGTTTAAAGTTATTACAACGATTAAAACATAGCATTGTTTTCATAGACTAGAGTAAATGTCTTCCCCGAGAAATTCTTTCTCCATTTTCGTAACAGATTCGGCTCCTTTATGGAAGATGGAAAAAATTCCATCAGCATCTTTCTCAATATCAAACTCCAAGTCATCATCTTCCGTTTCTCCCCCCTGCATTTGCTCCCCCTGCACTTAACTCTTCTCCCCCTTTTTGAGAGGAACCATAAAGAGTAGACTGTAAATCAGCAATCGACTTCTCCAAACCAGCTATTATAGTTTGTCTGCCTTCGATCTCAGCTTTGTGAGAAGTGATTTGTGCTTGGAAGATGGCAATCTGGGTCAGAATGGCACTTTTGTCTGAGGAGAGAGCTTCTGTGTGCACAGTTGTGTGCACAGTTGTTTGCACAACTGGTTGAGAAGATTGTTGCACAGAAGGGGATGCAGAAGCCAACCCAACAAATTTGGCAATGTCATCAAACCTGGAGCTGTCATCCATGGTCTTTGAAACCTTAAACTGTTCAGAAATGATGGACAAGGTCTCACCTGGAATATCCTCACTTCTTGATGTCTCACTTTGAGAGACAGAGTTCAACCCCTGTGTGTAATAATCCTTTGCTTTAGAAAGATCCCCAGTGTCATAGGCTTGGTTTCTGCTGAAGGAAGAAGACACATCACCTTTCTTACCCTGCCTAGGAGACGGAAATGTAGAGCTTCCGGAAAGTGGAAAAAATTCCACAGACAGTGATGCATATGATTCAGGGTTTTCCTGTGAACTTTCTCTCGAGACGAACTCTTGTCCGAGCTTCATCGGATCTGCAGTGGGCTTTCGCAACTTCCCTTTCTTTTTCTTCAACTTAGGGTCTTTAGCATATCCCTTTTTTGCTTCCAATTTAATACTTGCGCCAGAAAATAAATTGCCTTTCATGTTTGGCGTTTTAAACTCCACATGTGGGGTTCCCATACTATCCAATCTGCTGGTGAAAGGAAATTCCACCTTTTCAGGTCTATTCATGGATGATGCATAAAAATCATTCCAAACTGGCTGATAATTGTTAGACGAAAATGAAGCAGACATTGAGGATGATGTGGTGTCATGCAGTTTGGTCTCACCGTATTCACAGTCTGGAGGAATATGAAGACCACTCAAGTTCTTATCCTGTGCTCCAGCCTGTTGCTGGTCACTGTGTTTTGTTTTAATAAAATTATGGAAAGGCATCTCATTAGAAGGCTGACCCATCTGCAATTGATCAGATGCATCTTCAGCTCCAATTCCAACTTTCAACTTCCGCAACTCATCTGATATCAAATTTTCGGCTTTCCCACCTACATTAACAGCTGTGCTTCTACTACTCCCAGAAGCGAAGCTGCTCTTCTCAATTTTGCTTGAAGAATCTACACCAAATAAAAATGTCCTACTGCTACCAACATTAGTCGCATTCGTATTACCAAGAATCGAAGTAGAAGTAGAAGTAGCCGCATACGATGAAGGTTGAGATGGGTTGGACCCCAGATCAGCCACACGGGTACCCGTACCCGAACCACCAAAGGTAAATGAGTTGGACGACCTGGGATGATGAGAAGCCGATTGCTTTTTCACCTTCACAAAGCGTGGCCGGGAAGAGGGCGGCGGATTGAACCCAAAGTTGGAGTCAGAGGAAGTAAAATGATTTGAATTGTTGGATGAAGTCATGATGTTATTGGATTGATTTTTAAGATTGTTGTTGGAGTATAAGACGGAGAAATTAAAAGGGGGAGACAACTGACCGTTGGGGTGATGATGGGAATGTGAATTGGAGTCTAGGAACACCGCCGGTGACGTATCGGAGACATTAAACCTGATGACGGTGTGGGGTGATTTTGGGAAAGAAGAATGAATGGAGAGATAAGGGCAATTTTGGATTTTTAATGTTAGATTTGATGTCAGGTTGTACACATCACTAAGGAAGGGCGCATTGGTTCGGCCCGAATAAAAGTTCTACTGAAGTTGCATTTTGGCGTTCAAGGTCCAGAGGTGCATATAACGTAGGCCTTAATTTTTCACTATTATCGATCTAGGGACTAAATTTGTCTTTGTTTTCATGTTAAAGTTTTTAACAAGTTTTGTTAAAAAAAATTTGTTAAATTATCACGTACAATCACGTATCAATTAATAGAGTAAATTTTTGAAAATTTCACAAGGCTTTTGATATTTTCACATGAATAAAAAATTGAGCCCTAAATAAAAAACTCTCTCTACCCCTTCTCTCTTCTCTCTTCTCTCCTCAACCTCTGTTCACCCCACTCCCTTTCTGTCAACAACCCCTTCCTCCCCTCCCTCATCCTTCTCGGATAATACACACACACACACACACCGTAATAGTTCCCTTCTTTAACGTCTCCACCATTTTTCCCTCGCACCTATCTTTTCTCCCAATATTTCCCCAATTTCAATGTCGGTTAACCTTCACACATAATCATGATCAATTTCCCCTTCTTACAATGACTTTAGTTCAATTTAAATTTGTTCTGCATAAGGTGGTATTATTCGAGCTAGCTCAATGCTGTACGACGACGGTCGCCGATTCTTGGAAGGCGAGGAGGCTGATTTCGATCGGTGGTGGTGGTGGTGGAGGTTGATTTGGGGCTTGCCGATTTTGATCTGCATTAATGTTGATGGTGGTAGTGGAGGTTGATGGTGGAGGTTGTAGGACTGTTCAAAAAATCCGTGTGACTGAACCATACCGATAGAATCGGACTAGACCAGTAAAAATCGGACCAAACTAATAGTATTGGTGTGGTTCTAATTTCAAATTTTTATTGAACCGATTATTTGGTCTTGTTGGATTTTGGGGTTACATACGCAGCGGAAGATTTATATAATTCACAAAACCCTAGCCTAGATCCGTTTAATATGAATAGCTTAAAACAATGAATATAGATTTACCAACCTTGTTGTATGTTTGTCTTTCGGATACGATATGTAATTCAGATTTGAATCGAAATCGAAACCTTGATCTTCTTCCTTGTTCTTTCTTGGTGATGAATCAACGATTGTAGATCTGTTTGTAGGTGATAACGCAATCACCCTCTATCGGTAATCCACACGCGAACGAACCAAGATCTTGTATCTTGTTGGATTGCTAGATGATCCTATTGTTGAAACGATTTTCAACAATCAATGGCTAATATGAAATTGAATCTGGGGTGTTTTGATCTTTGATTCATAATCATAATCAAAATCAAGGAATTAGTGTTTCATAAACCCTAATTTTCGTCTGCTATGGCTGAGACAAAATGGTTCTATTTATATATTATAAATATCTCTAACCCTTAGGGATAAGAGCCCCTTTCCTAGCCAAAATCGGAGTCTGGATGACCTTGTTCCGCGCGGGACATAGCGTATCTCGCGCGATACAAGTAATCTGTAACTTGGGAGCGGTCGCTCGCCTTGATTGGGAGCGGACGCTCACTTTGTCTAGAACCTTTGTCTTGCGCGGGACAAGCTTGTCTAGCGCGATACAACCCTCCTGCCAGCATCCAGAAGTTTCTGCCTTCGAGGCGCCCGCCCCGCCTCACCCAAAATTCCATTTTTCGACCATTTTACAATTCGTTCTTTGTGTGTGACCCTTTAGAAATTATATTTTATGTTGGTAGTGAGTTGAAACATCAACCTCACAAGACATAAGTGATCTCTAGCAAGTCATTATGTCCACCCAATTAAATATAACATCAAAGCTTGATTCCTTGATAGATCATTGTCACAATCCCTTTGTCACACAATGTCATATTGAACATAAGTCATGGTTCATGTCAACTTACATTGTTCAATGCTTTCTCGACTCCGAATCTGTTGATAATCCAAGTGCATTTGATCTCTATCAAATCTCTTGAGTACGGCCGTACATTTCATCAACACTATTCATCGAGGGGCCCAAGCAGACATCTCTCTTTACGAGGGATAAATCTCATCTTGACTTATCATTCTTTCCTATATGAATCCAATCGTGGCAACATAACCCTTATTGCTATCCTATTAAAGATAGTGTTAGACTATATCAAACATAACCTTCATCATGTGGAAGACGATGATAACCTCAGGTATATAAAGGATTCTAATGACACGACTATCATGAGATTTATATATGAGCATAGACCATGTCATAAATCTCATAGATGGGTTGTCCAGTACCTTGTTCTCTAATAAGTACCCATAAGTGTAATGTGCATCCCATGCATATAATCATCTCTATGATTATCCATTACCAACTTATACTAGTTATTCATAATAACTAGGGACACAGAATATTATAATAAACATGTAAACATATAATAATCCAAATAAGCAATCTCTATTATAAATGGTATTGATTATCATTCATAATAATCATCGACTAGGGCATAACACCAACAATCTCCCACTTGTACTAGGCCCAATCTCATAGGTATCGTACACCCGTGGACCTAACATGACCATCACGCTTTTGCTCGTGCGAGGGCTTTGTAAGCGGATCCCCTATATTTATTGTCGGTCGATACTTTGCATATCTTAACGTCTCCTCATTCTATGAATTCTCGAATGAGGTGAAAACGTCTAAGTATGTGTTTTGATCGTTGATGTGACCTTGGTTCATTTGCTTGCGCAATGACACTACTATTGTCACAATAAAGTTCACCGGATTAGTGAAACTTGGAACAACGTTCAAGTCACTAATGAACTTTGATCCAAGCTGCCTCTTTAGCTGCATCGGATGCTGCTAAGTATTCGACCTTAGTTGTAGAATTAGCTACGATATTCTGCTTGGAACTCTCCCAACAAAACCGTACCTCCATTAAGCATAAACAAAAACCCCAATTGCGATCTTAAATTATCTTTGTCAATTTGGAAGCTTGCATATGTGTATCCCTTACAACAAGATTAACTTCCAACCTTTCAAAGACCAAGAATGCATCCTTAGTCCTTCTTAAGTACTTAAGGATCATCCTATCTGCCTTCCAATGGTTTTCACAAAGATTAGATTGGTATCTACTCGTCATGCTTAGAGCATACAAAACATCCGGTCTAGTACAAATCATGGTATACATGACAGATCCAAATGTCGAAGCATATGGAACTTCATTCATTCTCTTTCGCTCACCAGTTGTCTTAGGACACTGAGTCTTGCTAAGAGTAACACCATGACTCATTGGCAAGTTTCCTCTCTTAGAATCTTCTAAGAACTTTTATCAATGTAAGTACTTTGAATCAAACCAATCATCATTTTAGATCTATCTCTATAGATCTTGATGCCAAGGTGTAAAGCGGCTTTACCCATATCTTTTATTGAGAAACACTTCCTTGATTGACTATTTGAAGTGTCGGAATGTCATTTCCAATGAGTAATATATCATCGACATACAATACTAGAAATAGTACTACGCTCCCACTGAATTTCATCTATACACATGGTTCATCTTCGTTCTTGATGAAGCCAATCTCTTTGATCGATTCATCAAAATGAAGATTCCAACTCCTAGAAGCTTGCTTCAACCCATATATGGATCTTTGCAACTTGCATACTTTATTAGAATTTTTCGTTTCGACAAACCCTTCAAGCTGTGTCAAGAACACATCCTCAAGTACGTTCCCATTTAGGAAGCCATTTTGACATCCATTTGCCATATCTCATAGTCATAATATGCAGGTATGACAATTAAAATTCTAACAAACTTAAGCATTGCAACTGTCGGAAAAAGGTTTCATCATGGTCAATACCATGAATTTGCCTATATTCCATTGCTACAAGCCTAGCCTTGTAAGTATGCACCTTCCCATCCATGTCGGTCTTCTTTTTGAAGACCACTAGCACCCTATGGTTTTTACACCTTCAGGTGGATCAATCAAATTCCAAACTTGATTATCGTGCATAGATTGCTATTCGAATTCCATGGCTACTAGCCATTTATCCAAATCAGGAGTGGACATCGCCTCTTGATAGGAAGTAGGTCCGTCATTCTCAATGACTTCCACTTCATTACTTTTCGATACGAAAAATCCATATCTCACGAGTTCGGATCATAACCTATCAAATCTACGATGGACTTGTGCATCTTGAACCGATTCCACAACTCCTTGTGAACTTGGTTCCGTCTCTACTCTTGGTTCCATGTTATTTTCGAGCTCTTGAACTTCTTCAAGATTAATTTTACTCCTACTAGATCCTTTATTTGAGAAACTTTTTCTCAAGAAAGGCACCATATTGAGCAACAAATACTTTGTTCTCATTGTGGATGTAAAATTAATATCCTTTTGTTTCCTTAGGATAACCAAAAAAAATAACTTTGTCATATTTTGGTTCTAACTTATCGGAGATAAGTCTCTTTACATAAGTTACGCAACCCCAAATCTTCATGAAAGACAAACCAGGTTTTCTTCCATGCCACATCTCATGTGGGGTCTTAGGAGCCGATTTAGTAGAGACTCTGTTCAGTGTGAACGCAGTAGTCTCTAATGCATGTCCCCAAAAGAAAATAGGAAGGTCAATCTGACTCATCATCGAATGAACCACATCCAGCAAGGTTCAATTCCTCCTCTCAGACACACCATACAATGTGGTGTTCCGGGTGGGGTCAACTCTGAAACGATTTCGTAGTTTTGAGATGATTGTCAAACTCTTGGCTTAAATATTCTCCACCTCGATCGATCGAAGTGCTTTAATAGTTTTGCCAAGTTGATTTTGTACTTCATTTTGAAATGTTCTAAACATCTCAAATGATTCACTTTTGGACTTCATCAGATAGACATAGCCATATCTGGATAAGTCATCCGTCAATGTAATAAAATACCGAAATCCTTCCCTAGCAATGCTGCTCATTGGTCCACATACATCGATATGTATTAGAGCCAATAAATCACTAGCCCGTTCACTACTCTTAGTGAAGGGTGGTTTGGTCATTTTACCCAATAAACAAGATTAACTTACCTCAAATGATTCATAATCATATGAGTCTAAAAGTCCATGTTAATGGAGTTTAGATATATGCTTCTCATTTATATGACCAAGCCGGCAATGCCATTTGAACGTGTTGTTCACATCATTCGGTTTAGATTTTTTATTTATATTATAGATATCTTCAATATTATTTTGTTTGTCAACATCAAGGATATAAAGGCCATTAAATGAATCTGCAATACAATAAAGCATATCATTTAAATATATTGAAAACTTCTTATTCACAATAAGAAGTTTGAGATTTACACTCCCCTTACCTACTAGACTTGATTGGTCTCTTGCGAGTAAGATTTTCCAAAAACAGTTTGAAGATAACTCTACTTATCGCCCTACTAGGAGGGACCTTGAGGAAACTAAGAAATATCACAATGAGTCATTTGCCCATTTTACTAGAAGATTGAGGTCTAAGCTTACTGAAATAATTGATAGGCCAACCCTCGAAGAGCAAATACATATCTATATCCAATGTCTTCGCGAGGAATTCCAAGACAAACTAGCGGGCAACTACTTCCCAAGTTTTATTGAGCTCTACAAATCCGAAATTCGAATTGATGACCTCATCAAGCACAAAAAGGACACTAAGAAGGATAGTGGTTTCCATTACAACAAAGGGTCTTGCTCTAACACCAAGGATGCCTCCTCATCAGAAAAAGAATGAGTCTAGGCATCCATCGGCAGCAAACTAGAGTGAGTTCCATTGGTATTCGAACCACATCTACAATGGAGTGAGTCCCATGGCATCTACCGCATCAAACTGGAGTGAGTCCCCTCGGAATCCAACTACATCTACGACAAAGTGAGTCCCCTTGGTATCCTACCGCAACAAATTGGAGTGAGTCCCCTAAACATCCAACAACATTTACAATGGAGTGAGTCAGCATCCACCATAGCAATCAGTCTAGTCCTACATCATCTGATTGTACCAACAACAGAGTGAGTCCCCTCATCAGTCTGAGTCCCACGACATCTGATCGCACCAACAACATAGTGAGTCCTCTCATCATCCTCCGCAGCAATCAGTCTGAGCCCTACAACATCTGATCACACCAACAACGGAGTAAGTCAACTCGACATCCACCACAGCAATAAATATGAGTCCCACATCATCTGATTGCTTCAACAATAGAGTGAGTCCTCTTGGCATCCACCGCAGTAGTCAGTCCACGACATCTGATCGCACCAACAATAGAGTGAGACCCCTCGGCATCCACCATATCCATCAGAGTATGAGTCCCACAACATCCGATAACACCTACAACGGAGTAAGTCCCCTCGGCATCCGAATTATGATCTTCACCCGGAATGAGTCCCACTGCATGCAGTCACAACGAAAACAGAAAAACAACCACCTACACAAGAGGCACTCTCTAACCTTTTTCATTCTCTTCCCACCGAGTCTTTCTTTTGACATACAAGGCAGATGCCTATTCTATTGTCGGGACATTTTTATTCACAATACACACATCCAAGGGGCTCTGTAGATACCTTGCCTTGAACCTCTCACACTCAATTGCATACGGGATCTCTGTTTTATCCTTTTCTATTGATTTTCATTAACCTACGTCTAATTTCGTCAAGTTCTGGATCGGATTACTGTTAGTTTTGAGATTACACTGAATCATGGAGTTAATCTCTGGGTCATTTATATCCTTTTTCACCTCACCAAATGGGAGAGTCATGTCCCTTGTGGAATTCGTGTGAGTCAAAGACCCCTTGCGGGACTCGCGAGAGTTTCATAGTCAATGGCTGATTTTTCTCCAAATATCTCTCTCTTTTATGATTTGTAACTTATCCTCATTAATTCCCAGCCATTGCTGGCGATTTATTTTGGGTTTCACTCTCATTTTCTACCCCTTAGCCTATAAAAGAGGTCTTCCCCTTCTTGAAATGGTAGCAGCTAGACCCCTAAAGAATTAGATTAAAACTCTCTCAAAAGTCTCTGTGTGTCTCTCTCTCGCTCTCTCCCTATCTCTATCTCGCTCTCTCTTAAAACACAAACACAATCCTTCTCTTCGCAAGCAAGCTCTTCAAGGAAGGACAAGCCTTATTCGTAAGGCATTCCCGGAAAGCTAAATAAGCTAGGTAACAATTCCTTCTTTTTATGTTTCTTGTGCCTTTTGTATGATTTCTGCATGTATGCAATCCCTATCAACAAGGGAGGCTTTCTGAAAGGTCATTTCACTCTATTGAATTGACCATAAATCGTCTACCTTACATTTCAACAAATAAATTTAGAGGAAAAAAACTAGATTAGAACACATAAAGTATCAAGATCGACCTTAACGCGGGGCTAGCAGGTGCCTAACACCTTCCCGCTACATAATCTAACCCGAACCCTTCGTATAGAATCTTTGATTTTGCATGATTAAATTAAGTAGACATAGGTTTCTTCTGTTTCCTTTCAAAACATATGTGGTGACTCCAAAAAATGTACTAAGATGAATTAGACGTACATAGGAAGCATGATACGGTTTTCCAGGATATTTAAAAGAGTAATGTAATCAAATTAAAAGGATTTGCCCAGAGTCTCTTCAATTCCTTACGCCCAGAAGGTGATATCGAATCACACAATCCAACATTCCAACACTAATTAATAAATTAAGTTGTTTGTATTTATATAATGTCTTTGATTTGATTGATAACATCTAATTAAGATCAATTCTAATATTAGGTGGAATTGGTGATACTTAACCTTCCAATTCTATAACTAACCCACCGAACCTCATCAAAATCATTAAAAGGTTTTTCTTATGTTTACCAAAATTCACTATACTCGCACTATTATAAGTAAATATCCCGCTGAATAAAGAAACAGAATCTACCCAAATTTCGGAGCTATGCGGCCGAGCTCCTTGGCCACATAGCTCTGTCAAACTTCCCACGCAATTTTGGACTCTTACTTCCCCTTTTTCTCCTCCACGAGTATTTGGACCTCAACTCAAACTCCTCCAAGGTTTAGACTTCATAACTCGACATGGATTAGCTTCAAATCTTCTCCTTTTTCTCTTCGGACTTCAAATCAACTTTCAATTCGTATCTTGAACTTCTTTGTCGATCAATATTATATGATTCAAAGACAACAATTTCTAACAGAATGCATGTACATACATAGAATGCCTATAGTATAATGTAATTCTAATCTGTGTTTCTTATTTTTTTTTTTCTCTTTTTATTATCTTCACCAAAGTACCGGTTTGTGTTAGCTATTTCCGATTTGCAGGATTTAGGTTATAAATGTCCTTTTTTTATATATTTTTTTATTAGTTTAAGTCATTATATTATACTAGTCACTAACCCGTCGGTACCCGACGGTGAATCATTTTTTTTTATTAAGTAAATAATTATTTATGTGTTTTAATTGATTTTTAAGTAACAATATAAATCGAAATTGATAATCAATGTAGCGGATATTAGGAGTATAATTAATGCAGAAAAAAGATGTTGACACATGATGTAACGTGGAAAGCCCTTGAGACAACTATCTCGCCGGCACAAAACCACGGGAGGTTAGGTCCCTGCCTAACCAAAAACATTATTAAGATTTCAGTGTTACAACTTTGGAAGATGAAGAGATATGATTACAATAGCGTGAGTTTAATAGTGTGTGCCTAAGTGTCAACATAATCTCTTCCATCTCCTATATATTTAAAGAAAAACAAAATAAAAACAAAGAAAATAATAAGAAATTGCAATACTTTTGTTTAACCACAAATTGTGCGACATAAATTCTCAGAGTCTGTCGAAAACTTCCTTGTAGACTACATTCAGCGTCTTGTCATATGTTTGAGCATCTGAATCACAAATAATAACTTTAAGTCCTCTCTTGCTGGTTACTCTGGAAAATGCTACATAAAGTTGTTCGTGCCTGAAAACAGGGTGTGAAAGATATAGTCCTACATGGGAAAGAGATTGTCCCTGACTCTTGTTGATTGTCATAGCAAAAGAAACGGTAAGTGGAAATTGCCTTCTTTGGAATCTAATCGGAAATTTTGTCACATCTGACGGAGACATTATCATTCTAGGAATAAGCACCTTCATGCCAGCATTCTTTCACGAAAGCATCTTGGCTTCGATTACGTACTTAGCTACATATATGTAACAAAATTAAGTATTAAATTATATGTATATAAAAAATAAAAAATTACTGTATTTACCTAATTGAGTGACAATCATTCTAGTGCCGTTACACAATTCAACAGCTTGATCAAGATTTCTCAAAAGCATTACTATGCACCCAACCTTCAGCTTAATAATGTGATTTGCCAATCCAAAACACTTGATAGTGTTTAGAAATTCAGGTGAGAATATATCTTCAGCACCATTTTCATCATCCTCATCCTTACAAATGGCATCAGAACTCATATATTCAACTTCGTCTCACGTAAAGAGTGACATGACATAATCATTTATGTTATCGACAATCTCATTTGTTGGAGCAAGCACAGCTCTAGTACGAAAGAATCCTTCGACATCCTTATTTTGCAATAAGTCAGGATATATAGATTCGACTATTTTTGCAATAGGATCTGAAGCCTCTCGAATCAATATATCGTCAGGAAGGTTAATGTCAATTTCCCCATCATTATCTCCACCGGCAATCCCATCTCCGACACTCAAGAGCCACTGAGTGAAATCTCTTATCTCTTCGGAATTATGAGAAGTATAATCACCCTACATTAAGTTAAATATATACAAATTACTTAAATTGAAATAAAAATATTTAAGTAGATGAATAAAGGCTATTTACGAATTACCTGCAATCTCATATTATGCGTCAATCTGAGAACCTCACATTCATTCCATATTTTGGATGAACAGAGTGCAGCATGCACAGTATCATGCCTACTCCCTTTAGGAACAACAGGTAAAATGCATGCAGAAGTCACCACCGAATACAATAACTAAACCACCAAATGGTTTATTGGAATATCTCCCCTCGGGTGTACGAATAATATCTCGGAGGCTACGATCGAGAGCCTCAAAACAATGTTTATGATCCATTGGAGCTTCGTCCCATATAATTAGTTTGGTTTTACGTAGAAGTCTTTGCCTCATCCGTACCCGACTTTAGTTTCTTGCAAGTTGAGCTCTCGTTTACTTGTATCGGGATACCGAACCTAGAATGCGCGGTCCTACCTTTCGGAAGGAGCAATGAAGCTATGCCACTTTGGAAGCAACATGAAGAACAATATCTCTCCTGCTCCTTAATGCGAGAACACGGTGTTTTCCATTAGAAGGTCTTTCCCGTACCACCATAACCATAGAGGAAAAACACACCACCGTTTCCTCGATCAGCAGTAGAACATAATCTTATCATAAACACTCTTTTGCTCGGTTGTTAGCGAGGATGTAATCGAAGTGCTCAACTTTCATCTCATCAATGTCATAAGATGTCTCATCTAGAATGAGCTTATTTATCGCATCACCAATGACATTGCCCACCGGTTTAGGCATGTCTTTAAATTTATGGAAGGCTATTTGCAATTCTCGATCGATAACTTCTCAATTTCCGCCAAAGCAAGATTACGGACTGTTCATTAATTAATTTCAAACTTGAAATTATAAAAAACAAAATAAATATATTAATATAGATAAATATATAGAATCATATTGTATAACTGTAAAGTAGAAATAAAATCATAATTGATATTTATTGTAAAACAAATATGTAAACATGGGACGGAATACCCGAATTATCGTGCATCCTCCGATACTTGTACTCTATATCATCAGATAATAAGCGCCAAGTCTTCTCCCATACCTCTCCCGGATTCGACATACTATTAGATAGTAGCAACATAGAAAATAGTCTTCTCAGACTATCGGGCAACCTCCAATGACTCGCTTCTATAATTCCATCAACATATTCCTTGTCATCATCTAATAATCCCAGATCGTAACATGCAGATTTGAAATTGGTATGAACAACGCGATTTACAGTTCTCAAATCCTTGAATTCCATGGGACTTGCTACATGATTCAACATTATCCTGAGGCAATACAATTCTCCGCAATTCATTGGAACATGATAAATACGCCCCACTGCAAAACGTTTATCTTTCCTCGGACGCCATTCACGTTTAGTTTTATCCCATACGAAATGATGAGGAAATTCACAGTATTTATATTTCCGAGCCTCTGAATGAATACTGTTATACTCCATCCACTTCATAAATTGAGATTCTTTAATTGTCGCTTTATCCAAAACATCAGGAATAAAGTCTCCGTCCTTGAAGAGGATACTATGGTCACCCTCAAGTGAAAAGCCAAGCGCTCAACGGGAGGGTCCGATAATGTATGTCGAATCCGAAAATCCTCCACATAGCTTCACACGCAGAGACATATCGACAATCAATTTGCCTTTTCACCTCATCATTTTCGATTGCAAGGCATATCCTGTCGGTTCCCTTGTTTATATACTTGAACAAATACTTGATTGTCTTGCTGATTGCGGTACTCGACATTTATGTGAGCTTCGTACTTTAGCAAAAGATATGGATTGAATAGGACAACTGAACAATAGTCGAGAGCAATTCCACCCTTATCAATTATGAAACCCGTGTCTCTTCGCCTATATACATGATACCCATTCTCGTCTACACGGAGATTTAGGATTAGCAGCACCACATGGTCCATGCAACATATATTCAGCAACTGCCTCGTATAATCTAGGATATTTCTCCTTGTCAGGAATCTCAGCAATAATCCACTTGTCAATATCTTCAGGATTATGACCCTGATCATGGCGGTTAAGAAAAAGAAGAATATGAGCATGCGGAAGACCCCTCTTCTGAAACTCCACCGTGTATATAACTGCATGAATCAATTAACAAAATAAGAGGAACATGCTAATAAAAAAATATAAATGACAAAACAATAAGAGGAAAACAAATAATATTTAAAGATTTACTTACTTGTTTTTGGGGTGTCAAATACTTTGCCTTCCTTGAAATCTGCAATCATCTGATTAAGCTTCATTCTAAATACCTGTTTAATACATCGGGCCTATCCTCGGGCCTAATGCCATATTTTTACGGAATCTCGTAATCTCCGGCCATTTAGGATTACACGTAAATGTTATGAAAAGTGACGGATACCCGGTCCATTTACATATAGGAGAGAATCTGGTAATTTTGAGTCATCCACATTTGCCCGCCGGTATAAGAGGATGGCAATATAACTCGTCTCTCGGATGCTTCGCGGTATCTCCCCTTACCGATGCATCAATGATTTTTATAAGTTTCCATCCGAAGAGTAGGTGATTATAACGTATCCATTGAAGCCTCTGTGTATCCATCATAACATATGCATCAACCATAAATTCTTTGCAGCGACAGCCAGGCCGCTTCTCATGGGCTATGATACTTCTCTTATCCTCTCCACGAAGTCAAAAAGATAAAAACTCTTTTATTGACAAACTTGATCTCTTTGCCCGGGAGGTTTATTTCTCGGAATGTCTGTGAAATATCCATCTTCACCGTATACAAATAATAGAGGATAATGTAGAGGAAGGTAAGATTTATCAAATTCATGAATATGTTTGAGATCCCATTACGCTTTTCAATAACAATGTCCACGACATCACCCGAATCATCAATATCACCTTCAATTATAGCGGCGACCTCTGAGGTCGGCATATTAAACGGTTTTCCATCTCTACCCCGCTTTCCTATAAGCCTCAATTTAATATCTTTCTTCATTCCAATATGTGCTCTGGCCATTACGTACGTACGTGCATAAGGGTTATGCACATCTATCATATTTTTCAAATCAGCAACAATTGACTCATCGAATGGAGAAGGCTTATCTTTATCTTTCCTGCTTGTGTGAAAGAATTAGACATATAAATAGAAGACAGTCATACAATATATGTAATATACATTATAATTCTCGAATAATTAAATAAAAACGTACCTGAAAGAATTAATTCTATTTTTAACTTCATTATCCGTGTCATAGATATAAAGCTGAGAAAAACGGGGGATGGCCGTCATTAGGCAATAAAGAACCTATCATATGATCATTCTTTCCTTTCAATTTAAACGAATAAGGACCACGACCATTGTTTATGCCATGGTCAACTGCACCGGTCATTGAAGTGAATGCGAACATAGAATTGTACACTCGAATATTGTCTTTATAATTTTTACTCTTTTCATGCTTGTTCTCTAAGAGATCACTCAATAACTTAGGTGGCTGGACTAATGGGTCAATCTGAACTTTTCCATTCATGCAGCATAATGAAAAGTTAGGCTGTGTTGATGCTTGCGTACTTTTTAACCTTTCATCATACCAGAACATCGCACCACATTTCGCACATTCGCATTCCGGATCGCCTATATTCCCATAAACTACAATATATTGATAAATATTTAAATTATGTTAGTAATTCATTGGCTATACAGAGAAAATAATAATATAATATGTACTTGAGAAAAAAAATAATAATAAACACCTGTATTATATTGTTCGTCCGAATCTTTTTGCTTTCTAGCGACGCGCGCTTTCTTGGATTTTTCCTTCTGATTTATTAACGACTCACTTGTTGTCGCATGCATGCGAGAATTATT
Source organism: Adenophora triphylla var. japonica (assembly GCA_022495995.1). NCBI lineage: Eukaryota > Viridiplantae > Streptophyta > Magnoliopsida > Asterales > Campanulaceae > Adenophora > Adenophora triphylla. The sequence continues at coordinate 230,966 of JAFEMH010000934.1, forward strand.
TATTAACGCGGATTCTGTATACAAATGGAATATATGACTTAGTATTAATGAAATATTTTATCATAAACTATTGAATAATAATTTGTAATAATAAATAGTTTTATTTAAAAATATCGAATGTTAAACAATTAAAAAAAATCATTACCTAAATTCACAGTAGGAGATAAAAATGTTGTATTATTTGCTACTGTTACATTATTTGTTCCTACAATGTCAAAAGAATGTTGAGAACGATTAATATATTTATTATAGCTCTTTAAAATATATAGTTGACTAATAAATCAAACATATACTCCCTCCGTCCCACGATAATCTATAAAATTTCCATTTTGGGCGTCCCACAATAATCTATAACTTTTCCAAAATGGAAATGGGACCCACTACTCTCTACTCACAACACTTTTTAAATTTACTATTTTCTCCACTCATTCTCTCTCCTATTTTACTTTTACACTCACAACACATTACCTTTATCACTTTTTACCTTAATCTCCGTGTCGGGCCAAAAACTCTACATTATCATGGGACGGAGGGAGTAACTTACCAGATATTGGACTGTTTTTCATTAATTCAACTTCAATTGCATAACTGAATCCATCAACATCCAAATTTATCTTTGAAGATTCCAAAATCGAAGCAGCTACCTTTCTTGGTCTCCCGATTTTTCTTTTCTCACCGTCTTTTAACAAATTTGTCGTAATAGAATCCAAAGAAGAAGAAATAGTTTTTCTCGATCGTCCAATTTTTTTTGGCTCAAGGAGCGTGCCGTGGAAAGTGTTATGTACACTTGATGCTATGCTCGTAAATTTAGTTGAATAAGAAAAATAATTATTCTTTAATAAAATATTATTAAGAAATTAAAAATAAAAATAAAATAGGAAAAATATTGTAAATTAACAAAGAAAATCATACATATAGATCCACGGTCGTGACTTGAATTAGGAGTAAGATTTTCATTTGTATGGTTCACACCAATACCTGTATATCAAGTATTATTATCTTAGATCTAAATTAATTAACAAATTTATATAAAAAATCACATATATATATATATATATATATATATATATATATATATATATATATATATATATATATATATATATATATATATATATATATATATATATATATAAACATTTTTTTTTAGAATTTGTCTTTATAATGAAAATACTTCAAAATTGACAAAATTCAATAACATATTACCTTGAGCCGTAATACAACTTTGATGATTACTCGGTGAAATCAAATGACTACCCAATGATAAGTCCACTAAAAATAAAAATAAATTCATTTAAAATGATAGTAAAAAAATAAATATAAAATCATGCATTCTTATAATTTAATTTTATACACATGATATTAATGGATATGCTAAAATAATAATAAAGTAAATAATAAAATTACCATTAGAAATATCCGCCAATGGTAATCGTTGAGAAGATCGTTGCGATAAATTAATGGAATCGTTGTCCACATCAGTAAGATGCGTTTTTCTTTTCATAAATGATCTATACATTTGTATAATCTAAAAAAACTCAAATATTAATGAACATATATTTAGATAATATTAATAATTTAACAACAGTCTAAAAATAAATAAAAATAAAATAACAAATCATATACTCCCTCCGTTCCAGCTCAGTGGAGACTTATTTCCTTTTTGATTTGTCCCAGCTCAATGGAGACTACCCAAAATGAAAAGGAATCTTCACTATTACCCCCACTCAGTCTCTCTCCAACTCCATCTACTCTAATTTTACACTCACAACACCAATCAAATCACTATTCCTCCCACTCATCATCTCTCCTATTTAATATATCCTACTCACAACACTTTCATTATTCCTTAATCGGTATGCCCAAATTTTTGGTCTCCACTGAGCTGGAACGGAGGGATTATAATATATAGAAAAATAAGTTATAAATTTTATTTATTAAAAAAATTTAAGACGAAATTTTACATTGTATAAATATAACTTTTGCAAAAAATTAAAATAAAAATATAAAACATAAAAATGAAATAGTGGAATGGGATATTTGCTAATACTCCATTTAATCTAAAAACAATACACAGAGTATTAAAATGTACTAATGTATTAAAGATAATACTATGTATGATGTATCTATCTATATAGAGGTTGTATGTACATATTTTATGTCTATAGTGATGTGGCTTTACAAATGAGAGTTTTAACAAAAAATTATCCACATGAAATCACTATATCTCTTTTCACCAACTTTAATATATATATATATACACTACTATGTAACATATCAGTAAATATTTGATGTGAAATATCATTAATGACCTTTTGAGGTGATGTGAAATATTGAATTGGGTTATTTTTTTGTTATGGGCTTATGTGCATCAAGCCTGAATTGTTTTGATTCATGGAGTTAAATTAGTTAATTGTTTTATTTTTAAAATAAAAATGTGTAAAATTGCTAACATATCGCAGTATTCAATGTGTAATAAATGTTTGCTTGTCATTGAAAATGAATATTTAGTAGGATATGAATTGTATCCTTAACCGATAATACATTGTCAAATTATCTCTTATCAGTTTTTAAGATAGATGAATTTAAAATCATCACTTATCCATCCAAGTTTGAATTTTAGATAGAAGTTAAATGAATAATACTTTTTATTTTCAAATAATTCGATTTTCTATTGATTTTAAAAGCTGTATACGAAATTTATGATTAAATTGTAATTTATTCTGGCATCTCTTTTAAATTTCGAAAATTACAAACTATTTTAAATTTTCGAAAATTACTAATTATTTTAAATTTCGAATTTCTATTGATTTCTAGAAACTGTATACGAAATTTATGGTTAAATTGAAATTTATTCTGACATGTCTTTTAAATTTCGAAAATTACTAATTATTTTAAATTTTCGAAAATTACTAATTATTTTAAATTTTGAATTTCTATTGATTTCTAGAAATTGTATACGCAATTTATGGTTAAATTGAAATTTATTCGGGATGCCAAGATCTCGAAATTTACTCATTGTTTGGTGACCCATTTGAGCTTCCAGCCTACCATAGGCTTTGATTCAAGAAATGCCTCGTTATTAGTTCTTCGAGTTGCACCGTTATAGTTCTCTTTTAATCTAGACTGTAACTCCAATCTTGAATGTTCATAGCTGAAGTATGTGGTAGGTGAGATACTCTTATTTTTGAAAAATGTAGACATCTCTTTTCTAGAGAAAATATTGGAAGCAGTAATCGAGAGTCAAGAGGGTTGACTTTGCGGCGAAATCCACCGAAGCGTACCTACTTGATTGTCAAGTGTCTGTGTTAACATAGTCTCTATGCCGTCAGACTCTCCATTGCTACTCAGATATTTCTTTTCTTTTCCGACATGGACTACATTGGGAAATCCTCCAATGGAACTGTTTTAATAAGGTGTGAGCATTCAAAGGAACATCATCATATGAAGCCTTGCAACACTTTTTCGGTTTGTCGAGATGATCCCTAATTGTAAATAAAAACGACTTTACAACTACCCACTATCTCCTCTATAATAACATTTAACTACCTTTCAACTTATATACTATTTATTTTTCCCCGAAATTATAACAAATTTAGAATTAATATATATATATATATATATATATGTATATATACATATATATGTATATATACATATATATGTATATAATAACATTTAACTACCTTCAAATTTATATACTATTTATTTTTCCCGAAATTATAACAAATTTAGAATTAATATATATATATATATATATATATATATATATATATATATGTATATATACATATGTATATATACATATATATGTATATATACATATATATGTATATATACATATATATGTATATATACATATATATGTATATATACATATATATGTATATATACATATATATGTATATATACATATATACATATACTCCCTCCGTCCCGGAACAATCTTCACAAACACTGTTTGCACTGGTTTTAAGGAGGGAGTATTATATTGAAAGTGTTGTGAGTGTGAAAATAAAATAGGAGAGAGAATGAGTGGGGAGAATAGTAAATTATAATGGTGTTGTGAGTATTAAAATAATGTAGGAGAGAGAATGAGTGGAAAGAATAGTAAAGATTCCTTTCCATTTTAGGTAAGTTTTAAATGTGTGAAGTAAGTTTTGGGACGCCCAAAAAGGAAAGTGTGAAGATTGTTCCGGGACGGAGGGAGTATATATATGTATATATATGTATATACATATATATACATATATATACATGTATATATATGTATATATACATATATATACATCACACATTTGCACAAGTATTTGCGTGTTTGTTTGTTGCTAGTAAGTTAAGAACTTGTCACTTTGTAACTAAGGAAAAGTCACATTGAAACATAGAAAAAGAAAAACTATACTAATTTATTGTATTAAGATAGTACAGGAGTACCAAAAAACAAAAAAGAAAGTAGCAAAATATTGATGTATAAATTACCAAAAGTGAAGCCATATGTAGCCATTAAAGCTTTATTGACTATGATAATCCCAACGGAAGTGACCACATTGAACATCCATGCTGCAGTATCTACTGCAGCCTTCTTATCAGCCTTGCTTGCTGGAGCCATTTTCACCAAATCTCGATAAATGGCCACAGGAGAATCTTTATCCCTTGTGCACCAAAAATGAATCTATGCAGATCCACATAAAACTTAAAGACCTTTTCCTGCTTCAGCAAAACAGAAAGTATGAACATAATTATATATATTGTACAAGAAAAACACAACAGCATGACTAAAATAAGCAAGCAAGATTAAGAATATTAGTATGATGCTTTTACACCATTTGAAGCTATGCTCAACTGTATCTATTCTTAACATATTCTTATAATAGGCTAAATTCAATCATATCAATGCAGGAGCACAGTCTGTAGGTGTGTGTTACGGTCGAAATGGTAATAATTTACCCTCTGAGCAAGATGTTATAAATCTTTACAACAGTAACAACATAAAAAGAATGCGAGTTTACGATCCGAATTCCAACGTTCTCAACACACTCAGAGGATCCAACATTGAAATCATCCTCGACGTCCCCAATCCAAATCTCCAATCAATCGCATCAAATCCTTCCGAAGCCACAACATGGGTTCAAAACAATGTCCTAAATTACAACCCTGATGTCAGATTTAGGTACATTGCTGTCGGAAATGAAGTGGACCCCAACAAAGACACTTCCCAATACGTCCCCTTTGTTCTCCCCGCTATGCAAAATATTCACAATGCTATAGTATCCGCCGGCCTACAGGCCCAAATCAAGGTATCTACGGCGACATACTCGGGTCTCCTAGGCCAATCCTCTCCGCCTTCTGCAGGTGTCTATCTTGACAATACGAGGTCAACATTTATCGACCCAATCATTGGTTTTCTAGCCCAAAACAATTTACCGTTGCTTGTCAATGTCTACCCTTACTTTGCGGACCCACAAACTAATCTTCCGTACGCTTTATTTACTGCCCCGGGTGTTGTTGTGACTGATAATGGTAACGGTCTTGAATACCGTAACCTTTTCGATGCAATTTTGGATGCTCATTACTCTGCTCTGGAGAACTCCGGCGGACCCAACGTAGAGATTGTTGTGTCGGAGAGTGGGTGGCCGTCGGAAGGTGGACCTGTTGCATCAATTGAAAATGCAGGGACTTATTATAGGAATTTGATTGGTCATGTTAGGGGAACAAATGGGACACCAAAGAGGTCGGGGAGAGCAATAGAGACCTACTTATTTGCTATGTTTGATGAGAATGTGAAAGATGGGGCCGAGTCGGAGAAGCATTTCGGGATATTTACTCCTGGTCAACAGCCAAAGTATCAACTTAATTTCTCTTGAGAAAATCATAATTTATGTAAGCATAATTAATATTTGTAATAAGTGAACCCCCGACTAAAAGGTTTAGTTGGAGCAAAGATATTTAGAACGGAAATTAATAACAAGTTATGTAAGCATAATTAATATTTGTAATAATGTATAAATATTATTTTTAAGAATATCATGCATGAGAATAGTTTAACTTTTATACAATTTGATTGACGTACAATCAATTAACCATAAACATCAAAGCATGCATGACACATTATGTTGTCAAAGTGATTTTGATGTTATTGGTGACTCATGTTTATTATATATCAACTTCAAATAATTGCATACTTCAAATTCAAATGCAGCGATAATAAAAGCAAAAAGTCAAAACACGTCAAGGAACATAATAAGATGGTGTTGGGATCATATAAACGGCTTCTGCCATTTGCTCCTAACTTAACTTCTTGTTGCTCTAATATTCAACTTGAAAAATATAACAATTTTGCTAGCAAATGTAATGTTGAGTTTAATGTCATCTAAATTGTAAATGCCTAAATTAGAGAATTGAACAAAGCAATGAAGGTAATTCTTGTGACATACTAGCTAGCACAGGCATGCTAAACCGTGCTCGACGGTTGTTGGACCTTGGCCGGCCAGTTTCAGCTTCAGAGAAAGATTTGTAAAACCCTTCATGTTTAGAAATAGGACAGTATATATACCCTATATTCTCTAATAATCAGATGTAATTCTAGTGTATTAGGCATATCAATAATTCTAGGATTAAGAAGTTTAATTGTTCATCTGTTTCTCTAGATCTATGGTTTGCAGAGTAAGAAATTCTTGTGAACAATAATTCGTGTACTATATTAGAGATTGTATTATGTTGATTTTCAAGCGATAATAATATTCTCTCCCTCTGCCCGTGAACATAACTAAGTTGGTGAATCACGTATATCGTTGTGCTTGTGTGATTGCTGTTTTCAATAGATTTTGTTCTAACAAACTGGTGTCATAGCCGATCTGGTTGAGAAAGGTCTAGAGGTATTCCACTGCAGAAAAAGATAGGGTTAGAAATAGAATCACAGATCGACAAGTTCGGGAAGAATAGTTTCATTATTTTGGCAAATCAAGATGAAAGCCATGTTGAGAGACAAGGGTTTGTGGGTTACAGTGGCTGCTGCAATCAGGAGTCGTAAGGATCTAATGGGCAAAGCATAAGGCCAGAAGTCGTTCCGAGTGGCGTTGTTGCGGCTGCAACAGCAGAGAGATCGGAGAAGGACAAGAAGGCAGATGAGAAGAAAGTATCAGATCTGATCGCGATAGATGAAAGGACCCATTCTAAAATCATAAGGTGTCTAGATGATAAGGTTATAGAGGATATTGTAGATAGTAATTTCGTATGTGCTTTGTAGCTTACTTTGGAAGATATGTTATGACACGATCATTGACCAACAAGATGTATTTGAAGCAAAAGTTGTATTCTCTATGAACGAAGGAAGGTACTATCTTGCTTTTGTCCCTATTTTCAAAATAAATGTCCATAAAAATTATAGATTTAATCTTGATTAAGATAAATTTTAAAATTTTTTCAATATTTATTTGGAGACGGAGGGGGTACTATCTTGCTTTTGTAGTCCCAAGTAGCATTATTAATCATACAGGTTTGCAAACTTTACTAAAATATGCTGGTGTTGAGTACGGGTACTCAAAGTATATATATATATATATATATATATATATATATATATATATATATATATATATATATATATATATATATATATATATATATATATATATATATATATATATATATATATATATATATATATACATATATATATATATATATACATATGTACATATATATACATATATACATATATATATATATATATATATATATATATATATATATATATACATATATATACATATATATATATATATATATAAATATATATACATATATATACATATATATACATATATATACATATATATACATATATATATATATATATATATATATATATATATATATATATACATATGTATATATATACATATATACATATGTACATATACATATATATATATATATATATATATATATATATATATATATACATATGTATATATATATATATATATACATATGTATATATATATATATGTATACATATGTATATGTATACATATATATATATATATATACATATACATATGTATATGTATATGTATATCTACATATACATATATATATGTATATGTATATATATGTGTATATGTATATGTATATGTATATACATATACATATATATACATATATATATGTATATATATATGTATATATATATGTATATATATACATATACATATGTATATCTATATGTATATATATATGTGTATATATATGTATATATATACATATACATATGTATATGTATATGTATACATATATATATATATTGTTGAGTGACTCTCAATTTGTTGACAAAAGGAGGATGACTCGTCTGGTGGTCGAGACGGGCGCCCCATTTGGTGTGTGGCGGACGCATGAGGAGCCGAGAAGGATGGCCTTTTTCCTTACCTTGAGGCGGCCGCATCATGGGATCTGGGGCGGGCGCATCAGCGGCCGAATGTGGGCATGGTTTTGTTTGAACTCCAGGCGGGCGCCTGGCCTTGTTTGAGGCGGGCGCCTCGCGTCGTCACTGTGCGTGGGCTGGGCTTGGCTTTCAGTGGCGTGGCTGCAGTTTTGGTTATTTTGCCCTAATAATATAAATACTCTTTTTGTCATTGTTCCTCCTTATGCCTTGGATAGAGAGAGGTAGAAACAAGCTAGGTATTCACCATTGAGAGATTGTGAGATTGTGTGATTGTTTTTCACCTTGATCATCTCCTTGTACTCTTGATTGATATAGTGGATTGTTCTCCATCGCCCGTGGTTTTTTACTCCTCTTGTTTTGAGGGGTTTTCCACGTAAATCTCTGTGTTCCTTGCTTGTTATTGTTTTCGTATTTCTTTTTCTTTTTGTGTTCATCTTCGCATAGCATTTATAGGCCATTGTTTCCCAACAATTGGTATCAGAGCTTGGTTCAGAAGGGTCCTATATTGCTTGATTGATTGAAGATGTCCGGAAAGTACGAGATTGAGAAGTTTAATCGCAAGATTAACTTTGGGCTATGGAAAGTAAAGATGCGAGCAATTTTGGTGGGTAAAAATTGTGTCAAAGCTTTGCTTGGGAAGGCGAAGAAACCGGCAAGTCTGACGGATGAACAATTTGATGATATGGACGAAAAGGCTTTATCTCTCCTACAATTGAGCCTCAAGGATGAGGTATTGAGAGAGGTTGTAGAAGAGAAGACTGCGGCAGGGCTTTGGCTTAAGCTTGAGCAATTGTACATGACTAAGAGTGTTAGCAACGTGTTGCTTCTATTGAAGAAACTTGAGGAGTGTAAACTCAAAATGGGTGGGTCCTTGGAGGAACATCTTGATGAGTTTGATGGCTTGGTCATGAACTTGAAGAATGTCGATGTCGTGATTGATGATGAGCAATTGGCGGTAAAATTGCTTTGTTCTCTGCCTTCGGAATACATGCACTTTCGCGAGACAGTTTTGTATGGCAAGGAAGAGGTTGCTTACGAAGAGATCAAGTCTGCTTTATTAAGTTGTGAGGTTATCGAATCGCACTTGTCTTCCCAAGGTGCTGAACCTCAAGGTGAGGGCTTAATTGCTAAAGGCGGTAAGAAGACAGGGAAAGGATCGAATTCAAGAAATTCTGGTCAGTCAAGTTCAAGTGAATGGCAAAAGAATGTGATATGTCATAGTTGCAGGGAGAAGGGACACATTCGAAAGTATTGCCCTAATCGGGGAGGTAAAAGGGAAGAGGATAGAACCGCTAAGGGCAAGGGTGAAGCTGGAGTGGTGCATGAAGACACTAGTGATGGCCGGTGGCTCGTGATGCTCTTCATTGCTTGTGATTCTGCTCCAAAATTCGTGACAATTGGATTTTGGACTCGGGGTGTTCTTATCATATTAGTCCTAACAGGACATGGTTCTGTTCCTATAAAACTATTACTGGTGGAACAGTTTTGATGGGAAACAATGCTGCTTGCAAGGTTGTCGGAATTGGGACTATTATGGTTAAGATGTTCGATGGGGTAGTCAGAAAGTTGCACAACGTCCGGCACGTTCCTGATTTGAAGAAAAACCTGATTTCCTTAGGTACCTTGGATAGCCTTGGATATAGCTGCACCATTGCTAATGGTGAACTATTGGCTACTAAAGATGAATTGGTTGCACTGAAGGGAAAGAAAGGTGGGAACATTGTATGAACCGGCTTGGGTCTACGGTTGTTGGGGATGTGTCATTTGCAAAGGGATCTATGACTGAGGCGGAGACTACTCAGCTGTGGCACATGAGATTGGGTCACATCGGCTTGAAGGGAATGACTGAACTTTCGAAGCGCGGTTTATTAGATGGACAGAAGACAGGGCCTATGGAATTTTGTGAGCACTGTGTGCTTGGAAAACAAACAAAGGCAAGCTTTGGACAAGGAGTACACACGTCTAAAGGTATTCTTGACTATATTCATTCTGATTTGTGGGGTCCTGCTAGAAAATTATCTAAGGGTGGTTCTCGTTACTTGTTGACTTTTGTTGATGATTATTCACGAAAGGTGGTCATGTCTATTTCTTAAAACATAAGAATGATGTGCTTTTGAATCTTAAGCGGTGGAAAACCTTAGTTGAGAAAGCAGACGAGTAGACCTATAAAGAAACTAAGAACGTATAATGGCCTTGAGTTTGTCGAAAAGGAGATTCAATTTTGCAAAAATGAAGGATTCGTCGACATAAAACTTGTGTTGGGAAACCATAACAGTAACGGTGTTCTTTGAAAGAATGAACCGCACTTTGTTAGAAAGGGCTCGGTGTTTGTTGTCACAAGCGAGGTTTGGGTAAAGAATTTTGGGCGAGAGGCGATTAGTATGACTGCTTACTTGGCTAATCGTTCTCCAAATTCTAGTATTGGGATGAAGACTCCGGTGGAGATGTGGTCAGGCTCTCCAGGAGATTACTCGAGATTGCGTATTTTTGGGTGTCCTGCATATGCTTATGTCAACAATGGAAACAAATTGGAGCCAAGAGCCAAAAAGTGTGTCTTTGTTGGCTATACTACTGGAGTGAAGGGATTTCCGTTATGGGATCCGGTTGCATCTAAGTTCCTGACTAGTAGAGATGTCACATTTAATGAGTCTCTACTTCTCCATGAGAAAGATGGTTCTGCAGAACAAACACAGAAACAGGTGGAGCTAGATGGAGATGATAGGGTGGAACTTGATTTAGATGCGGATAACTTGTCTAATGAAGCACCTCCTACTGATGCTCCAGTTCGGGAGAGGAAGAGACTACGGTGCGGTGGAGACTACCGGTGATCGTGGTAGGGGTAAGAGGGATAAAAGACCTCCTGTTAGGATATGGGTTTGAGGAGATGGTGGCTTATGCGTCATTTCTTTGAAACCGTTAATGTGCATGAACCAATCTCCTACAAGGAAGCTATGTCTTGTGAAGATTCCCGCAAAGTGGTCGGTTGCTATGGAAGAAGAGATGGTATCTCTTGCGAAAAATCAGACATGGGAACTTGTGAGGCCTCCACCAAAGAAGAAGTTAGTCAACTGCAAGTGGGTCTACAAGTTCAAGGAAGCTTCGGGGATTGAGGAAGTAAGGTATAAAGCAAGGTTAGTTGCTCGTGGCTTCACTCAAGTCGAAGGGATAGACTACAATGAGATATTTTCACCGGTTGTTAGACACACGTCTATTCGTACCTTGTTGAGCATTATGGCAATGAAGGATCTTGAGCTTGAGCAGTTAGATGTGAAAACAGCGTTTTTACATGGGGAACTTGAGGAGGAGATCTACATGCGCCAACCTGAAGGGTTTGTGGTCGAGGGGAAGGAGGATCATGTCTGTCTATTGAAAAGATCTTTGTATGGTTTGAAGCACTCACCTCGACAATGGTATAAAAGGTTCGATACTTTTATGGTAACCCATGGTTTTGCTAGGAGTGATTTTGATAGTTGTGTCTACTTGAAGGGCTGTAGTGATGGCTCATTAATTTATCTTGTGTTATATGTCGATGATATGCTTCAGAACTGCAAAAGATATTAATGATGTCAACCAGGTGAAATTGATGTTGAAAGGGGAGTTTGAGATGAAAGATCTAGGTGCTGCGAGGAAGATTCTTGGCATGGAAATTGAACGAGATCGGAAAAAGGGACTACTTTACTTGTCGCAAGGAAAGTATGTACAGAGGGTCTTGGAGCGGTTCAACATGAAGGATGCTAAATCTGTGAGTACACCTCTAGCTTCTCACTTTCGACTGTCTTCTTTAGATTGTCCCAAGTCGTTATATGTCACGTGTTCCGTATTCGAATGTTGTGGGGTGTATTATGTATGCTATGGTTTGTACTCGGCCTGATATTGCTCAAACAGTGAGCGTAGTAAGTCGATACATTGGGAATCCGGGTAAAGAGCATTGGAATGCTGTGAAGTGGATTCTTAGATACTTGTGTGGTGCACCGGATTTATGCATTGTCTATGGTAAGAATCATGATGGTTTTGTTGGGCATGTTGATTCAGATTGGGGTGGTAATCTTGATGACAGAAAATCTACAATGGGGTATGTGTTTTGTCTTGGTGGTTCCGCTATTAGTTGGAAATCTGGATTGCAGGAAGTCACAGCGTTGTCTACTGCTGAGGCTGAGTATATGGCTATAACAGAGGCTGTCAAGGAAGCCAAATGGCTTGGTTGCTTGGTTCGTGAACTTGGTATGGTTCAAGGTACTCCTGAGGTTTTCAGTGATAGCCAAAGCGCTATCTGTTTGGCGAAGAATCAGAATTCTTTCCATAGGAGAACGAAGCACATTGATATTAAGTATCACTTTGTGAGGACTTCAATTGCAAGTGGTGAGGTCGTTCTGAAGAAAGTTGATACAGTTGACAACCCGGCGGATATGTTGACAAAGCCTTTGCATATTGCTAAGTTCAAGCATTGCTTGGACTTAGTGGGTGTTACTAGTCATTGATGCCCTTCGGGGCGTGGCGGCGGAGATAGAGATGTTCTCTTGGAGATAGCTTGTTTCGGAATTGATCGTCAAGGTGGAGAATTGTTGAGTGACTCTCAATTTGTTGACAAAAGGAGGATGACTCGTCTGGTGGTCGAGGCGGGCGCCCCATTTGGTGTGTGGTTGACGCATGAGGAGCCGATAAGGATGGCCTTTTTCCTTACCTTGAGGCGGCCGCATCATGGGATCTGGGGCGAGCGCATCAGCGGCCGAATGTGGGCATGGTTTTGTTTGAACTCAAGGCGGGCGCCTGGCCTTGTTTGAGGCGGGCGCCTCGCGTCGTCACTGTGCGTGTGCTGGGCTTGGCTTTCAGTGGCGTGGCTGCAGTTTTGGTTAATTTGCCCTAATAATATAAATACTCTTTTTGTCATTGTTCCTCCTTATGCCTTGGATAGAGAGAGGTAGAAACAAGCTAGGTATTCACCATTGAGAGATTGTGAGATTGTGTGATTGTTTTTCACCTTGATCATCTCCTTGTACTCTTGATTGATATAGTGGATTGTTCTCTGTCGCCCGTGGTTTTTTACTCCTCTTGTTTTGAGGGATTTTCCACGTAAATCTCTGTGTTCCTTGCTTGTTATTGTTTTCGTATTTCTTTTTCTTTTTGTGTTCATCTTCGCATAGCATTTATAGGCCATTGTTTCCCAACATATATATATATATATATATATATATATATATATATATATATATATATATATATATATATATATATATATATATATATATATATATATATATATATATATATATATATATATATATGTGTGTGTGTGTGTGTGTGTGTGTGTGAGAACCATAAGAACCAAATTATGTGAGAACCATAAGAATCATTATCAGCCTTTGGATTAAAATAAAAATCAATGCTTCAGATTAAGTGTGGGTTTTGGACAACCGATGGCATTTTTGAAATTATTGAAAAACAGAAAGGGCAAAATAGTAAAATCGTATTACGAACATATAAATATCATCCTTCTCAACTGTTGCACACACAAACACCACAAAACACACACTCAATTTCTTTCTTCTCCCAACGCGACGTGACGTGAAAACCCTAGAATTTTCCGGCGACCATTCCTTCTACGACGACGGTTAACAACATAATTTCTCTCTCCGTCTACACAATCTCTCATTTTCCGGCGAAAATCAATCAATTTCCGACCACCATTTCTACAAATATCATCTTCAATGGCATCCTCAAACAATGAAAAAAAAATTGACGAGCTCAATGTACAAGGTTAGGTTTATCAACTATTCGTTTTACAAAATTTATTTTTCCACACTTTTTGAAGTAGAAACCTCAGATCCCTCCTTTACAAAATTTCCTTTTTCAAAGCCCAGACCAGTTTTATTGAGTTGACCCATAGAAATAGCTTCATCAAGTTTCATTTTACCTTTGTTCAACTTGGTAAAAGTACTTTTAGCTTTTTCACACTCATTTTTGAATTTTTTAAGCTCAACTTCTCTCTTGGTCACAAGGACTTCTAGTTTGGCAATGGTATCTTTTTTATCATCATTTTCTTTTGAAAGTCTAGCTTTTTCGTCTTCACAAATGGCTAATTTATCAGAAAGAGATTTATTTACATTAGCAAGTACCTCAATCTTGTCCATCCTTTTTATCCAATCAGTATGCAATTCTGTGTAGGTTGCAAAAGGTTCCTCATAGGGAATGTCCCTATTCTCATCTTCAGAATCTCCTTTTACAGAGAAACAGTTAAACATCAGGTCAGATGTGTCAACAGATGTGTTCACATCTGGAACCACATCCACAGTTTCTTTAGGAACTCCTTCTTCTATTTCTGCAGAAAAAGCATTAAACACAGAATGGCAGTTGATTATAGACATGTTAGCAACTTCATCTTCATCCTCACTATCACTAAGGGAAGCAGTTAAGCTCATTCCCTTCTTTTTGAGTGTGTTAGCACACTCATTAGCATAGTGATCAAAGCCACGACATGCCCTACATTGCACAGAATCAGAGGATTTTTTATTGTCAACGCTTGGTTTTTTTAAACTATTCTCAGTGCTAGGCCTTGGTTTTTCAACAGCACTTGGAGCAGGCCTATTGGGGAACTTACTCATCCTCTTATTTTTAAATATAAAACTGAATTTTTAAAGATAAAAGCCACATCCTCTTCCTCAAGATTTGACTTGTCAATTTCAGAGGATAGATCCACAAGCTCTTTTGGAACAGCAGCTGCACTTTTGAGTGCAAGACTTATGACTTTGTTTTTTTTTTGTCTGAGCATCAAGGTTTAGCTCGAACACATTCAAGATTCCAACAATTTTATCTAAACCTAGAGTGTTGGTGTCATTAGTTTCTTCAATAACAACCACTTTGATATTGAACCTTTCAGGTAAGGTCCTCAAAATCTTACTCACAAGTCTGGCATTCGAGATTGATTTTCCCAGACTAGTACATTCATTCGAAATCTCATGGATTTTAGCAGCATAAGAGACTATGTCTTCAGTCTCTTCCATTCGAAGTATTTCAAATCTATCCATAAAAAATCTAAGCCTAGTAGCCTTTACACTTGGAATTCCCTCATTGCATTTGTAAGATATCCCACGCAGCTTTATCAACATTTTCATTAGTGATGAGTTTGTACATATTCCCAGAAACATGGCTGGAAATAGCACTCATGGCTCTAGAATTAAAATTAGCAGTATGGATTTCATCAAAAGTCCACCTTTCTTCAGGTTTCCTCTCAAAAACAGACTCACCAACACCAGATTCAGGCCTTTTCTTCACAGTAGGAGGTTGCCAGGCCACAAGAATACGCATCCAAGCCCTTTCATCAATACCTTTGATGTAATTACGCATCTTAGACTTCCAGAGAGAATAGTTAGTGCCATCCAAGACAGGAGGCCTTGTTTGATGATTTTGGCATTCCATTGTGACTACACTTTCTGGATCAACACTCAGTAATATTTTGAAAGTTGGCTCTGATTTCAATTGAAAGTTTCGTGTAGCTAGGAAGCACAATCAACTTCAACAGTTCACGGATGTGAGTACAGATGTGTCACACAATTGTCCACACATACACAAATAATGCAGCGGAATAAAATAATAACACAAGAGTTATATACGTTCACTGGTTTTGATCCTAGCAAACTAGGCTTACGCCCAAAAACTTTTCACTCTCATTTTCTACCCCTTAGCCTATAAAAGAGGTCTTTCCTTTCTTGAAATGGTAGCAACTAGACCCCTAAAGAATTAGATTAAAACTCTCTAAAAATTCTCTTTGTGTCTCTCTCTCCCTATCTCTATCTCGCTCTCTCTCAAAACACAAACACAATCCTTCTCTTCGCAAGCAAGCTCTACAAGGAAGGACGAACCTTATTCTTAAGGCATTCCCGGAAAGCTAAATAAGCTAGGTAACAATTCCTTCTTTTTATGTTTCTTGTGCCTTTTGTATGATTTCTACGTGTATGCAATCCCTATCAACACGGGAGGCTTTTTGAAAGGTCATTTCACTCTATTGAATTGACCATAAATTGTCTACCGTACATTCCAACAAATAACTTTAGAGGAAAAACTAGATTAGAACACATAAAGTATCAAGATCGGCCTTAACGCAGGGCTAGCAGGTGCCTAACACCTTCCCGCTACATAATCTAACCCCCGAACCCTTCGTATATAGAATCTTTGATTTTGCATGATTAAATTAAGTAGACATAGGTTTCTTCTGTTTCCTTTTAAAACATATGTGGCGACTCCAAAAAATGTACTAAAATGAATTAGACGTACATATGAAGCATGAGGCGGTTCTCCAGGATATTTAAAAGAGTAATGTAATCAACTTAAAAGGATTTGCCCGAAGTCTCTTCAATTCATGAAGGTGATATCGAATCACACAATCCGACATTCCAACACTAATTAATAAATTAACTTGTTTGTATTTATTTAATGTCTTTGATTTGATTGATAACATCTAATTAAGATCAATCCTAATATTAGGTGGAATTGGTGATTGAAACCGAAGCTTATAAAAGTATTGTGGTCATTGGTGAAGGCACATAAAGGTCATCGGGTCACATGACCCCTCCTTCATCCTAACCAATAGCATCGATATTTATAAACAAGCAATAAGTGATTGACACGACCAAATACATTCCAAGTCTGAGGTTACAATCAAGAAACTCGAAAAAAAGATAGACACGCAACAAAAGAGAATTTAGAGTGGAAATAGAAGATGAATGTAGACCAGTTAATGGGCAACAAGAATTAGTCACACCTATTTCTTTAGCTCTTAATTGTAAATTATGACGGGTCATTCACTCACTCACAAACTTTGAGTTATTCTATGGAGTAATTGATTGGGACTAAGTCTTCCATTTTCTACTATTGGCCTATATATACTTGCTCCCTTTATTCTTAAATTTCCATCAATTATTTTAATATTTCCTCCACTTCAAAACTAGAATTTTGTCCCATGCATCTATTTTGTTACACAAAGGACCAACACTTAATGGCTGCCATCCTTCTTCTGCTGTTGATGCCTATGCTCAAAACCACAGGTTCTCTCTCCACCACACTACTTTTACACCATTTGAAGCTATGCTCAACTGTATCTATTCTTAACATATTCTTATAATAGACTAAATTCAATCATATCTATGCAGGAGCACAGTCTGTAGGCGTGTGCTACGGTCGAAATGGTAATAATTTACCCTCTGAGCAAGATGTTATAAATCTTTACAACAGTAACAACATAAAAAGAATGCGAGTTTACGATCCGAATTCCAACGTTCTCAACGCACTCAGAGGATCCAACATTGAAATCATCCTCGACGTCCCCAATCCAAATCTCCAATCAATCGCATCAAATCCTTCTGAAGCCACAGCATGGGTTCAAAACAATGTCCTAAATTACAACCCTGATGTCAGATTTAGGTACATTGCTGTCGGAAATGAAGTGGACCCCAACAAAGACACTTCCCAATACGTCCCCTTTGTTCTCCCCGCTATGCAAAATATTCACAATGCTATAGTATCCGCCGGCCTACAGTCCCAAATCAAGGTATCTACGGCGACATACTCGGGTCTCCTAGGCCAATCCTCTCCGCCTTCTGCAGGTGTCTATCTTGACAATACGAGGTCAACATTTATCGACCCAATCATTGGTTTTCTAGCCCAAAACAATTTACCGTTGCTTGTCAATGTCTACCCTTACTTTGCGGACCCACAAACTAATCTTCCATACGCTTTATTTACTGCCCCGGGTGTTGTTGTGACTGATAATGGTAACGGTCTTGAATACCGTAACCTTTTCGATGCAATTTTGGATGCTCATTACTCTGCTCTGGAGAACTCCGGCGGACCCAACGTAGAGATTGTTGTGTCGGAGAGTGGGTGGCCGTCGGAAGGTGGACCTGTTGCATCAATTGAAAATGCAGGGACTTATTATAGGAATTTGATTGGTCATGTTAGGGGAACAAATGGGACACCAAAGAGGCCGGGGAGAGCAATAGAGACCTACTTATTTGCTATGTTTGATGAGAATATGAAAGAGGGGGCCGAGTCGGAGAAGCATTTCGGGATATTTACTCCTGCTCAACAGCCAAAGTATCAACTTAATTTCTCTTGAGAAAATCATAATTTATGTAAGCATAAATAATATTTGTAATAAGTGAACCCGGACTAAAATGGTTTAGTTGGAGCAAAGATATTTAGAACGGAAATTAATAACAAGTTATGTAAGCATAATTAATATTTGTAATAATGTATAAATATTATTTTTAAGAATATCATGCATGAGAATAGTTTAACTTTTATACAATTTGATTGACGTACAATCAATTAACCATAAACATCAAAGCATGACACATTATGTTGTCAAAGTGATTTTGATGTTATTGGTGACTCATGTTTATTATATATCAACTTCAAATAATTGCATACTTCAAATTCAAATGCAGCGATAATAAAAGCAAAAAGTCAAAACACGTCAAGGAACATAATAAGATGGTGTTGGGATCATATAAACGGCTTCTGCCATTTGCTCCTAACTTAACTTCTTGTTGCTCTAATATTCAACTTGAAAAATATAACAATTTTGCTAGCAAATGTAATGTTGAGTTTAATGTCATCTAAATTGTAAATGCCTAAATTAGAGAATTGAACAAAGCAATGAAGGTAATTCTTGTGACATACTAGCTAGCACAGGCATGCTAAACCGTGCTCGACGGTTGTTGGACCTTGGCCGGCCAGTTTCAGCTTCAGAGAAAGATTTGTAAAACCCTTCATGTTTAGAAATAGGACAGTATATATACCCTATATTCTCTAATAATCAGATGTAATTCTAGTGTATTAGGCATATCAATAATTCTAGGATTAAGAAGTTTAATTGTTCATCTGTTTCTCTAGATCTATGGTTTGTAATTCGTGTACTATATTAGAGATTGTATTATGTTGATTTTCAAGCGATAATAATATTCTCTCCCTCTGCCCGTGAACATAACTAAGTTGGCGAATCACGTATATCGTTGTGCTTGTGTGATTGCTGTTTTCTATAGATTTTGTTCTAACAAACCGGTGTCATAGCCGATCTGGTTGAGAAAGGTCTAGGGGTATTCCACTGCAGAAAAAGATAGGGTTAGAAATAGAATCACAGATCGACAAGTTCGGGAAGAATAGTTTCATTATTTTGGCAAATCAAGATGAAAGCCATGTTGAGAGACAAGGGTTTGTGGGTTACAGTGGCTGCTGCAATCAGGAGTCGTAAGGATCTAATGGGCAAAGCAGAAGGCCAGAAGTCGTTCCGACTGGCGTTGTTGCGGCTGCAACAGCAGAGAGATCGGAGAAGGACAAGAAGGCAGATGAGAAGAAAGTATCAGATCTGATCGCGATAGATGAAAGGACCCATTCTAAAATCATAAGGTGTCTAGATGATGAGGTTATAGAGGATATTGTAGATAGTAATTTCGTATGTGCTTTGTAGCTTACTTTGGAAGATATGTTATGACACGATCATTGACCAACAAGATGTATTTGAAGCAAAAGTTGCATTCTCTATGAACGAAGGAAGGTACTATCTTGCTTTTGTCCTTATTTTCAAAATAAATGTCCATAAAAATTATAGATTTAATCTTGATTAAGATAAAATTTAAAAATTTTTCAATATTTATTTGGAGACGGAGGGGGTACTATCTTGCTTTTGTAGTCCCAAGTAGCATTATTAATCATACAGGTTTGCAAACTTTACTAAAATATGCTGGTGTTGAGTACGGGTACTCAAAGTATATACTCCCTCCGTCCCAATAAGAGTTTCCCTTTTTGCCATTTTGGGTGTTCCGCTAATAGCTTCCACTTTCCTTTTTTGGCAAAGGAATCTTTACTATTTCCTCCTGACGCAGCACGGAAGCAATACGATTCGTGTTTAGCGCACTAAACACAAGAATTCACAAGCAATGAATCCTCAAGAACACAAATCTGGAATCCACCAGAAAATTAAAGAGAAATCTCTTTGAATTGAAAATCAATAATGAATAAGTTGTTTCTTTTCAAAACCCTACCTTAACTATTTATACTAATAACAAGAACATTCTAGAAATAAACCCTAATGACTTAATTAATAAAACAAAGACTAAAATACCCCTCATTTAAATAAACCAAAATCAGTAATACTCAATTTAAACAAAGCATTAATACGTCAAAACTGATGCTGGACACGGACGAGCGCGGCCGCCCAAGTGCCTAGCGCGCCCGCGCAAGTGGACAGTGACTTTTGGCCGTGATTTGTATTCCTCAGCAACTCCATTCCCGTTAACAACCTTTGAGGCGCTCGCTGGGTGTGTCATGGGGCGTCCGTCTCGCTCGCCCGGGTCTTCCCCGCATCGGGCCAACCACTCTTCAAAAGAACTCGACCCCGAGTTCATATCCGATATTTGGCAAGATCCGCCCCAAAAGAATAAATACTTTGAATAAACCAATGTTCTCCTCGTCTTCGGAAAGAAGAAGAATTCTCTTCCGTCCCAACGAAACAAATACTTGGAATAAATTTGTTCCTTGAGCCCGTACCAATGTAAGTTTTGTTCTTCCAATAATAAAATTATGCTAGCAATGTCGACACCCATCCGGTGACCGTCCGTCCCATCTTCCCTGTGGTCAACAAAGTAAGTACAAAATTAACGTCCCCATGGACCCTTCCATAAACCCCCAATTAATCCTTTCTTTCTCCTTCCCACGATCAAAAATAAAAATATCATCGCATGTAAATTCTTTTGTCCAATCAATTACACCCACAACATGATCAAAAATCGATGGTGTAGACCCAGTAATGCTACCCACATCTTTATTCATGGGTTCAACTAGGGCATGCTCATGGACCTTAATGCTTACCGGAGGCTCAATATTCTTGTGCTCAATCTTTTCTTCAATTGTAACATATTGTTCTTCAATAACAGGAGGCTCAATAGGGGTATGAACAAGGATCATAATATTTGCAGGAATAATTTCACTACATACCTAAATGATTTCGTCTTTTGCACATAAATCTTCCTCCCCATTGTCTCCAGGAATGTTATTTTCACCGGAAACCTGTTCGCACCCATCTATAATTTTTTGTAAGGACTCCTGTCTAGTAGCCGTGGGTACACCAAAATCCGGAGGCTTTGAAGGAAGTCCCAGCAGTGCCCATTCTGAGGCTTGACCCTTAGCCACGTCACCTTCACCTGTTTCAACTTTCATGGCCATCGTCTTCGTTAGATCTTCCTCCTCCCGATTTTCTGCCTTTCTAGGACGTCGAACCGGTGCAACCACCCTGTCTCCCTCGCCACCTCGGATCCGATTAGCACAGGCATTTTGAGTTTTTTTAGCAGCCACCAACGCTGCAACCTTTGTAGTCAACGCGGCAATAGCGGTGATTATGCCATCGATATCTGCCTTTGTTGCTAGATCCCCCATAATGAATCAGCGATGAAAAGACAGGATAAAGCCTGCTCTGATACCAACTGACGCAGCACGGAAGCAATACGATTCGTGTTTAGCGCACTAAACACAAGAATTCACAAGCAATGAATCCTCAAGAACACAAATCTGGAATCCACCAGAAAATTAAAGAGAAATCTCTTTGAATTGAAAATCAATAATGAATAAGTTGTTTCTTTTCAAAACCCTACCTTAACTATTTATACTAATAACAAGAACATTCTAGAAATAAACCCTAATGACTTAATTAATAAAACAAAGACTAAAATACCCCTCATTTAAATAAACCAAAATCAGTAATACTCAATTTAAACAAAGCATTAATACGTCAAAACTGATGCTGGACACGGACGAGCGCGGCCGCCCAAGTGCCTAGCGCGCCCGCGCAAGTGGACAGTGACTTTTGGCCGTGATTTGTATTCCTCAGCACTCCATTCCCGTTAACAACCTTTGAGGCGCTCGCTGGGTGTGTCATGGGGCGTCCGTCTCGTCACTGGGTCTTCCTGCATCGGGCCAACCACTCTTCAAAAGAACTCGACCCCGAGTTCATATCCGATATTTGGCAAGATCCGCCCCAAAAGAATAAATACTTTGAATAAACCAATGTTCTCCTCGTCTTCGGAAAGAAGAAGAATTCTCTTCCGTCCCAACGAAACAAATACTTGGAATAAATTTGTTCCTTGAGCCCGTACCAATGTAAGTTTTGTTCTTCCAATAATAAAATTATGCTAGCAATGTCGACACCCATCCGGTGACCGTCCGTCCCATCTTCCCTGTGGTCAACAGTAAGTACAAAATTAACGTCCCCATGGACCCTTCCATAAACCCCCAATTAATCCTTTCTTTCTCCTTCCCACGATCAAAAATAAAAATATCATCGCATGTAAATTCTTTTGTCCAATCAATTACACCCACAACATGATCAAAAATCGATGGTGTAGACCCAGTAATGCTACCCACATCTTTATTCATGGGTTCAACTAGGGCATGCTCATGGACCTTAATGCTTACCGGAGGCTCAATATTCTTGTGCTCAATCTTTTCTTCAATTGTAACATATTGTTCTTCAATAACGGGAGGCTCAATAGGGGTATGAACAAGGATCATAATATTTGCAGAATAATTTCACTACATACCTAAATGATTTCGTCTTTTGCACATAAATCTTCCTCCCCATTGTCTCCAGGAATGTTATTTTCACCTGAAACCTCGTTTCGCACCCATCTATAATTTTTTGTAAGGACTCTGCCTAGTAGCCGTGGGTACACCAAAATCCGGAGGCTTTGAAGGAAGTCCCAGTGCCCATTCTCGAGGCTTGACCCTTAGCCACGTCACCTTCACCGCTTTCAACTTTCATGGCCATCGTCTTCGTTAGATCTTCCTCCTCCCGATTTTCTCGCCTTTCTAGGACGTCGAACCGGTGCAACCACCCTGTCTCCTCGCCACCTCGGATCCGGGATTAGTTGGCACGAGGCATTTGAGTTTTTTAGCAGCCCACCAACGCCGGCAACCTTTGTAGTCAACGCGGCAATAAGCGGTGATTATGCCATCGATATCCGCCTTTGTTGCTAGATCCCCCATAATGAATCGCCGATGAAAAGACAGGATAAAGCCTCGCTTCGATACCAACCGACGCAAAGACGGAAGCAATACGATTCGTGTTTAGCGCACTAAACACAAGAATTCACAAGCAATGAATCCTCAAGAACACAAATCTGGAATCCACCGAGAAAATTAAAGAGAAATCTCTTTGAATTGAAAATCAATAATGAATAAGTTGTTTCTTTTCAAAACCCTACCTTAACTATTTATACTAATAACAAGAACATTCTAGAAATAAACCCTAATGACTTAATTAATAAAACAAAGACTAAAATACCCCTCATTTAAATAAACCAAAATCAGTAATACTCAATTTAAACAAAGCATTAATACGTCAAAACCGATGCCGGACACGGACGAGCGCGGCCGCCTGTGCCTAGCGCGCCCGCGCAAGTGGACGGTGACTTTGGCCGTGATTTGTATTCCTCAACTCCATTCCCGTTAACAACCT
Source organism: Adenophora triphylla var. japonica (assembly GCA_022495995.1). Lineage (NCBI taxonomy): Eukaryota > Viridiplantae > Streptophyta > Magnoliopsida > Asterales > Campanulaceae > Adenophora > Adenophora triphylla. The sequence continues at coordinate 254,911 of JAFEMH010000934.1, forward strand.
TTCGAGGCGCTCGCTGGGTGTGTCATGGGGCGTCCGTCTCGTCTCGCCCGGGTCTTCTCCCGCATCGGGCCAACCACTTCTTCAAAAGAA